>CM046302.1:40640630-41210630 GCA_025267735.1 Mactra quadrangularis
ATCTTTATAAACATTCAAAAAATAAATCTGTGAGCTAATGCTCACTAGTGATACCCCCGCCAAAATGTAAAAATATGCGACAAACAGGAAGTAGATGAGCAAGGAGCATGAAATTGCTTTACACCACATGGGACTATGGGATGAAGCAATATGCAAAGTATTAGGCTGCTGCATGTTATAGTTGCTGAGAAAACTGCGATGAAAATTTTGTAACGGACGGACACACGCACGGACACACGCACGCACGGACAAGGGTAAAACAGTATACCCCCCTCTTCTTCGAAGCGGGGGTATAATAATAAATATGATCCTAAAAATAGAACATGTGACAAACCTTCCAATCAAATACTTAAGAAACATTGTAACAATGTCACTGAGATATGAACAGTACAATTTTGGTTGGTACAAAGAACAATTTTTGACATCAGACAAAAGCACTGTCAAGGTAAGTATATATTAATAGCTACTTTAAAATATTTCAACAATTTTACAATTGTTTATGTACAAATTATCCTATAGAAAATTTCGTATTCTACATGGTGAATATCATAAAAGTGATAATTGCGAGTTTACAGAACTGTAGATCATTTTCTCTGTATTTTAGTACAAGCAAATGCTTGATCAAATGGATCAAAAATTTTCTTCTTCTGTATTGGTGACCATGGTGATATTTTCTTCTTTGGTTGATTTGGTGTGTTGGTTACTTTCGGCTTTCTTTGCTGAAATGTAAAATTCATCAACATAAGTAGGAGTCTTTACGAGCAATTTTTCTGTTAGGCAGCATTTAATTTTGATTTCATGAAGGACCACTGGATATATAATCACAGTTACATTTTTTACAACATTTTTTTTACTTTGTATTCACTAGCATGCAAGATCAATTTTTTTTTTACACATTTTTGAGTTAATGTGTGGACAATACAGAAAATTACTTTTAGCCAAATATGTCATCCACATTAACTTGTTCTTATAATTATCAGTGCTTTTATTATTGAGGACACTAAATATGTCAGTATAAGCTCTCAACACTTCGATTGTGTTAGATTGTTTGAGAATAGAAAACATGTATGTCAACACTTTAACTTGTGCCTGGACATTTTTGTCATACAAAACCCATACTAAATCAATAATTAAAAGAAAACATGAACATACCTTCATAGAACTTGGTGATGAATCATCTAACAATTCAAAAGATAACTGTAAAATAGAAAACAATACAATCATAAATACAATAATATATATGTGAGTCAACGAGTGAAAAAAATTAAATGGATGCTTTTAACTACATTACAACTGACTTACTTAATGTTAATAGTATCTAAAAATGTTATCCTTGTCTCAGGTCAATCAATACAAGTTCAAAAAAATCTCTTGAATCTTCAAATTAGGCCATGCCATATCGGAATTTCGTTAAGTGTCTACGTGCACATAGGTTTTAAAGTGCTCAATCAAAATAAAAAACAAAATTTATGTAAAATTTTCTTAAATAATTCTGATGTTCCAGGATTCCATACAACAATTTTAATTCAGGGAAAATAGTGTTCCACAACAATGTTATTCATTGAGAGCAATTTATCATAACCGCGTCATTAATACAATATGGGTTTCATGTGAAAAAAAACCACTACTCCTTTTATTAAATTCAGACAATTGTTTCATATTTTGAGGATTCAATTGAAACTAGAACTGCCACCAGTGGCGAAAATACCCCCGCAACAGCAACATTTCAAGATAAAAGCAAGTCAACATTGTGGAAGTCCAAAAGGGTAAATGTTGTAAGAAGCATAAAAAACATAAAAAGAATAGGATGCAAATATCAAATTGGAAATAAACAGCAAATTACAGTGTAATTCACTATAGATTTATAAAAAAGCAAAATGAACAGAGTTGTCATATTTCAAATGATTTTTTACATGAAAATGAACACCATTTGGTCATTATGAATGTAAAGTGGAACAACAGACAAAGAGTGATCACATTTAAACTCATCATGAGTATGTTGTAACCAGATGAGCAAAATGTAGAATGTGTTTGTAATTTTTGATGAATAAGTAACAAATAAGGCAATTGTAAAAATGGTAGTCAGCAATGTACACAATATAAATCAAACAATTAGTATTTACAATATCTTGTATCAAGAATTTCACAAATACCCCATAAGAAAGCTTAAATTACCGATCATTATTTTCACAGTAGAAAAGTTAAAATAATATCTAAAATCTCATGTAGCTATAACGAAATAAGATGTTTTCTTCTCAACATTACAGAAAAAATCAAGATGGCTATTAGTTGGTCCATTGAAATACATAAAAAAATAATACATATAAACATTTCATAAACAAGAATTTGTCCGCACAATTTTATCAAAATGAGGTGAGTAAAAAAGATGTTTGCTGTACAAGATATTAGAAAATTCAACATGGCTGCCAGTCAGCCATTTTGAATTCCACTTAAGAAAATGCCAAGCACATCAACTTAAACAATTGCTAACTTTCTCAAAGTCTGTACAAAAATTATCAAATCATTTGCTTTTTAAAAAGAAAAACTCAGAATGGCTGCCAATCAGCCATTATGAATTTGATAAAATATCAATACATCAAAAAAAGTTCAAAAATAAGAATTTGATAAAAATAGCAGTACATAATAGACTTCAGCAATTCAAAATGGAAAACAATGTGGAATAATGCTATACTCAATAAGTTACATGACATAAAGCCATAAACCCTTGATTCATCTTCGTCAATAATATTTGCTAATCAATGAGATAAATAGTTACTACGAGATGTAGAATTGGTCATACTATATTAACACATTCATACGTTCTCAAAAGAAAGAAAACACCTTGACTGCCAGGATCTTAAATACATCCGTGACAAACATTTTAAAGTTTTTGCATTAATAAGCCGTAAAATCCAATTAATCAATCAATAAATCAATCAGACTTCAGCAAGAAGAAATTGGTAATGAAATAAGCTTACTATACAGTTATTTAAACAAAGTCAAAATGGCTGCCAGTCTGCCATAATGAATTTGTATCCAGAGTAAATCCATGTACGAGTCAACTACATCAATAAAGACTTTGGAGCGAAATTTGGCTAAAATTGAGTAAAAAAAAAACACATACACGTACTATACAGTAATTTAAATAAAAATTCAAAATGGCTGCCAGTCAGCCATATTAAATAAATTGATGAAGAATAGTCATACTGATCAACTGTATCAGTGAGACCTTGTACGCAATTTCTTTTCAAAATATGTATGGTAATAAGTCAATATAAGACTGTATTAATTTTGAAAAAAGGATGACAACCAGTCCGCCATTTTGAATTGGAATTAAGTTAAAGTGTATGTACACATCAACTGTGAACGCCTGTGCAAAATTCTATCTAAATTAGTTAAGAAAAAATCTGTTGAGAAATAAGCATACAGTAATTAAACTAAATTAAAAAGAATTCAAGATGGCCACAAGTCGGCCATTTTGAATTGGAATTGATATAACATGCATATAAACATCAACTGTAAACGCCTGTGCAAATTCTATAAAATAAGATAAGAAAAAAATCTATTGAGAAAAAAAGCAAGCTATACAGTTATCTAATTAGATTTAAAATATATAACACAATTAAATATTTTAAACAAGGGAGATATGTTTCCATAGTTACATGAGTTTTGTATACACCATTAAATCATGGTATATAACAGCTTCTATTCTAATACATTAAGAAATAAACATACTACAAATGTATTAATTTTTTGGGACAGACCACATATCCAACCAACCAACCAACAAACCAACCAACCAACCAACCAACCAACCAACCACCAGGGTGATTCCAGTATACCCCCGAAAACTTCGTTTGCGGGGGTATAAAAATGCGTTGTTTTTTGCTGTAAAAAATATTAGTGTTTTTGTTTTGTGTGTTTTTGTGAACAGGTACATATGTTTGTCAAATTTGAGTTGACGCTTAACAGAATTTCAATTTGGCATGGCCTAATGAAAAAATCTTGATCAATAAAACACAACAAATAATGTTTTCAACTTTTAAACAAAGAACAAAAAAGTTCAATATCCATTTAATACTTAAAGACATTTTACATAATTTTCAAAAATGTCTAAATAATTATCAAAGAATAAAATAAAGATCATAGAACTAGAAGAATGAAAACAAAAATATTGCATAGCACTAGCCATAATATTATATGATTTTATCACATTAGCTTTTAGATATACAAAATTGTGGGACAAAGAAGTCTATGTTAGTATCTCTAATTTAATGGAAACCTGTATTTTAGGCTAATTTAATTTCTTAGTCCATCTTTATTGTTTAACACTTTTGCCTCAGTGCCCATATCAAAACATGAAAATAAATAAATCTAAAAACCTAGAGCACTAATTTTTTGTAACATTACCAATAAAATTTGCTATGCTATGTTGGCCGTAGAAAAAATTACTTTAACAGAAATTTGCATAGCAACTAGTATCTACCAGTTTAATAACTACCATTACATTGAACAGTTATTATTTTACATACACCTGTATTAGTCACATCATTATGATTATGTCATTCATATCACCATTAGTAAACAGGGTTGCCAGCATCATATGTAAATGAAATTCCCTGACTTTTCCCTGACCAAACTTTGTTTTTCACTGACCAAAATTACCAAACTTAATCAGCTTTCACCTCCCCTACAGCTGTCCAGTTTACCAGTAAGTATGTTTGTTTGGTTTTCCTTTTATTCTTTTACAGTATGGTATTACTTTTTACAACTAAAGTATGCTTTCAGGGCACCAGACAGGTACCCATATGCTCAGGAATGGTAATTTTGCATTGTTTAAAGACAATATTGGGAATTTTCAGTCAACTCATAAATTTGTACAGTTTTGACTTACCAGTCACATTCACTCTAAACTAAATTATTTGAATAGCTAGTTTAGATTGTGACTGTTGAATGATAAATAAAACAAGAGCAGTCCAAGGACAGCGCGCTCGACTTTTCGGGTGTTTTGTTCATGGCAAGGCTTATCTTAAAACAAAAGTAATTTCAAGACAGGACATATTTGTTGAAAGGATTTAATTCAGTCAAATAATAATTACCAATTCATATTTGTAAAATATAAAAGTGGCATTACTCCTAAAACATTCATCCATAGTAACGTTCCATCAGGGTAAAGTAGATATTGTATCAACGAATAAGCATACCTACTTTCATCTAAATATCTATATGAAGAACTATAAATACATTGTATTTCAATTTGAACAAAATTCAAAATTAAAGTAAAGGGGCATAACTTCAAAAAGAACATCAAGAGTTATGTCCCTATGTAGTCACCTACATGTAGTACTGATGAATAAGCATACAAACTATCATTTAAATATATCCATAAGTATTGAAAATATTTCATAATACTTTCTCCCAAATTAAAAAGTTGAAAAGGGTCACAACTCCAACAATAATTCATCAATTATTACATCCCATTGTATTCGACCAGATGTAGTACAGATGAAAAAGTATACTAACTTTCCATCTAACAAAATATACTCAATTTGAGCAAACATAACCCTTAATAATCAAAGTATAAAGGGGAAAGGGGAATAACTTGGAAAGTAATTAATCCAGAGTTATGTCCCTTTTCAGTCCGATAGATGAAGAACTGAAGAATAAGCATTCTAACTTTCATTCAAATATATTCATAGGTTCTAAATATATCCCATTAGAACAAATTTTAAACATAAATGTTAAGGTATAAAGGGTCATAACTCAAAAAACAAGTAAATCTGTGAGCTAATGCTCACTAGTGATACCCCCGCCAAAATCTAAAAATATGCGACAAACAGGAAGTAGATGAGCGAGGAGCATGAAATCGCTTTACACCACATGGGACTATAGGATGAAGCAATATGCAAAGTTTCAGGCTGCTGCATGGTATAGTTGCTGAGAAAACTGTGACGGAAATTTTGTAACGGACGGACGGACGGACGGACGCACGCACGCACGGACAAGGGTAAAACAGTATACCCCCCTCTTCTTCGAAGCGGGGGTATAAAAAATTCATCCACAGTAATGTCCCTTCATAGTTGTGTAGATATAGTACCGATAATTATGTATACAAATTTAAAGTCAAATATCTTGATTAGTATTAAGGATATTACATATAGAAACAATTTTAACATTATATTTTGCTTTTATTTTAGTTTAAAAGGGCAATAACTCCAAGAATAATTCATCCACAGTTACGTCCCATCATAGTCGGGTAGATATAGTATGGACAAATAAGTACACAAACTTTAAGTCAAATATCTTGATCAGTATTGAAGATATTCTACATAGAATAAAACTTCAACCTCATATTTTGCAATTTCTTAAGAATAAAAGGGCAATTACTCCAAAAATAATTCATCCACAGTTATGTGCCTTCACAGTCATGTAGATAAGGTACCGACAAATAAGTTTACAAACTTTAAGTCAAATGTCTTGATTAGTATTGATGATATTCTATACAGGAAAAACTTTAACCTCATATTTTGCAATTTTTTAAGTATAAAAGGGCAATAACTCATAAAATAATTCATCCAGAGTTATCCCCTTTCACAGAATGGTTAATATAGTCCCATTAAATAAGTATACCAACTTTCAATAAAATAACTTGGGTAGTGTTGAAGTTATAAGTGTTTCAAAAAACTTTAACCTGAAAACCAACGCCAACGCCGACGCCCAAGTGATAGCAATAGCTCTCATTTTCTTCGAAAAGTCGAGCTAAAAACTACATTAAGTTGTTCTTTCTTAACTTCTATTATCTTGGTACCCAAAATTGTTTATGAACAAGTAGTATTTACAAACATAGTTTCATTTTCATTTTTTTTTTAATTGAAGGGGATCAGAGCCTACGGAAAAATACAAATATGGTTTTGAGAGGGGAATGGGTCCCATATTATTCCCAAAATAAACCAAACAAGTGTCCTGGCTATTTATAATAGATCTACACAAAGTTTGGTAATTTTATATGAGTTGAAAAAAATGAAATTATGCATATTATAAGCATGCACATCTTAATTGATTATACTAATAATTCTATCATTGATAAACAATGTAATGTTTTAGCCACAAATGAGGAATCAAAGTATCACAAAACATATAAATTTTGCTAGTGGAATTAAACAACAAAAAGATAGTCTAAACTGAAGGTTAAGTATCTTTTATGGAATAGCAGGCTGTCAACCAACTACTGATAAAAATATAGGAATTTATATAGGAATTTTATTTTCAAAATATAGGAACTTTTAGAGAAAACCAAGTAGAAATATAGGAACTTTTGAGCGGTACTCCTATACATTAAGGTCCTTTTACGTAGACTATCTTTGCTCAAAGACTCAGAATAAGTACATGTTTTGAATAAATACAAGTTTCAATTACCGGTGTATAACTTCAAATGACTTAACCAAAATAAATGATGCACAAAACTACATGTACCTCTAAATGAAATAATTAAGATCTACAACATATCTAGGAGTTAATGCATTTTTCGTGTTTTCAAAATAATAATTACACTATGATCTCATACAAAAAACTCTTTTAAAGAAATAGTAAAATTTAAAAGAAAATGGTTTGACAATTTTATTGTGTCTCCAATCCCTCTATGTTAATGACTTCATTGTTTAAAGACAGGTTTTATAAATATCGGGTATGGAAAATGAATATACAAATGTATTTTGGTATCCACAAAATGGGCTTTAAATCTATATTGAAACTCTTCCATCATTTGATCTGATACAAGCAGAAACATGCTGTTTATTACAGCAGCTGATGTAGCCTTTTCTGATCCACAGAGCTGATGATCAGAGTGTATCAACTGGTAATGCATCATAGATTCATAACAAACTGAATGAAAGATTCATGATAGTTACTCATCAAACTAAAAAAGAGGACTTCGAATCTTCTCAACCTTTTTATTAGTGACCCCAAAAGGAAGATGTTTAAATAATCAGTGTAGTCCAGAATACCCCTAGATGACGCTACCAAAAAAAATCTACTTGCTCTGGGTCACATGGTTTCAGACAGGATTATTTTAACAATTTTTCTATGTTAAGATTATGAATCCTGTCAATTTTGCTCTCACTTCTTGAACATTGTAGATGATGCATGCCTTACATGAAAGTTGTAAATATAATTTACTCAGAAAATATTTTTTCAGACTTCTATAAATAATTCTATTTGAAAATTTATTCTCCTGAATAGAGGTTACATTTGGCATCAAATGTGTCATTTGAATGATCTTTCTATTCATGCCAAATATGGAGGTTCTTGACTTAATGGTTACAGGAGATATTTTTAACTGTTTAGCTATAGTAATAACTACAATGTACTACATGTATATACATTGATAAAGAAAAAATACACTCAAATAGAGCTAGTTTTATTGAACAGGAGGCTAAAATTTGCCGTTCAAAATCATTAAAGGGGAATACTTGGCAATGTTTTCAGATCTACTTTACAATTTCTAGCCCTGCAAGTAATGAAAAACAGGTTCATTGATTTATTTCCTTTCAATAACTATGTAACTTTATTTCTGACGAAATACAATGAGTGGAAGGATGCATGCCTACAGATTGAGAGATCTACTGATAAACGCACTAGTGGTACCATTAATTAACTACAAGTAGAGTAGGATATTATGCTATACCCTTGCAATTGTGTAACTTCACCAAAGTGAGGTATAATTTAGCAATGTAATTTATAGGTTGCAGTGAATGGGTAATAAGTGACATGGACTACCAAATACAAATGTTGAACAGAACACTTTGAAAATTGAACAAAGAACATTTCTTCTAAATTTTTCAAGAAGGGGTTATTGAAGAGTAATATATGTAGCAAAGTGTTAAGGCAACTTGAATAGTGACACTTGATAGTCACCTACCAGAACAACTCATCATAGGCATTGACTTGCATTATTCAACTTATAGGCAGTATAAGAGGAAACAGATACAAAATACTCAATTATATAACGAAAAACCCCAATTAAACATACTCGACATGTTCAAATTAGAATGAATTCTAAAAATATAGGAATGATGGACAAAATATAGTATAAATATAGGAAATATAGGACACTTTTGAAAATATAGGAATGAAACCCAAAATATAGGAATAATATAGGAATATAGGAACTGGTTGACAGCCTGGAATAGTAGACTAGAATAATAACTAAATGCCTAGTAAAAAAATATAGCAAAAAAAAAATAAAAATATAAACTGTAAAAGCACCCAACAACATATCTCATTACAAAAGTAAAACCACAGCTTGGTGTTGAGACTCAAACATGTTCCTACAACTTGTAAAAGAAACAAAAATGACACACACAAAAATCTCAAAAACTTAAAATTCAAAGGTAACTTGACCACAAAACAAGTCAATAGTCATGTTAAAATTAACTATTACATCTGTAAGTGAAGCTCATTATCAGGTGTGATCAAATACAAGTCCCTACAAGTTAGTAAAGAAGGTTAATAAGCTCAAGGGGCAAGGATTGCAAAGCCTTTCTGTCTTCAAGTTTTTAAGTAATTATATTAGAGGGTTTTTTAAAATAGATAAGATATAAAAGTACAATGTATATAGAAAAACTAAAAAAAGTAGTTGTTAAAACAATGTTATATACAATGAGACTGCCATAGCCTTAGAAAACATAAAAAAGTATCCATTGAAATTATTTTTCCCTGACTTTTCACTGACTTTTCAGGAATTTAATTTTTCACTGACCAATTTTCAAAATTCCCTGACAATTCCCTGACCTTGAAAAAATATCAGATTTCACTGACTTTTCAAGTCCGCTGGCAACCCTGGTAAACATGTAATTATATTTTCTATATAAACAGAATATTAGAGATATATATAGGATAAAGCAGCACCCTCCAGCCATAGCATAATGATAATAATAATGATAATAAGTTTATTTCAGTAACAATGACATGACACAGGGGATACTAATGGTGACTATCACAGTATGTAAAATGCCATATGTCATGCCAATCAATACCGGGGACGACACACAAAAAAGAGATCATTCTTTCATTTCCATTGTGGTTCCAAAAGCATACATACAAGTTTGCAGTAAAAGCACAGTAAAAAATCACAATACATGTACATGTGTATGTAAGATAAAAAAGTGTTATGAAGCTATATATAAGAGTGACCACTAACATCTCTATAGATGCATAAACACCCCCAAAAAACTGCTTCCTCAATCTCATGACATAAGTACAGTGAAAATCTGTTAAGAACAAATTAACCTAACAGCTGTTCTACAATAATTTAACAGTTCACAACATGCATTATAAACCACAGCTATTTCCTATCATAATCTAACTTTTATAGAGATATTCAAAGGTAAAATGTTGAAAAGTTATAATAGAAACATATATATCAAAGAATTTCAAAATTTTGAATTCATTTCAATTATAAGTTATAACTGAATGTCAACTCCGTTCAAACTCAAAATTAGAGTATTACATATATATCTTAAGAAAATCATTACTCTGTATAAATTGTAAAATAAAATAATATAACTGCTACATTATAACGGAAGAGAGAACTTAACAAAAAAAAAACAAGTAAATCTGTGAGCTAATGCTCACTAGTGATACCCCCGCAAAAATCTAAAAATATGCGACAAACAGGAAGTAGATGAGCAAGGAGCATGAAATCGCTTTACACCAAATGGGACTATGGGATGAAGCAATATGCAAAGTATTAGGCTGCTGCATGTTATAGTTGCTGAGAAAACTGCGACGGAAATTTTGTGACGGACGGACGCATGCACGCACGGACAAGGGTAAAACAGTATACCCCCCTCTTCTTCGAAGCGGGGGTATAATAAAACAGTATACCCCCCTCTTCTTCGAAGCGGGGGTATAATTAACAACTACAGGTAGAAAAAATCAGATAACACACACTATTAAGAAAATGCATAGCAAAAGAAGTCTGTAGGAGTGACATTGCTTGACTAAAAAACTACACAACAAAAGAACATAAGCAAATACATCATAGATATTTACCTGTTTTAGTTTAATCTTTGTTTCTGATATAAGAAACAATTAAAACAGAAATATACATAATTGTGATATATACTAGTATTATATATGAGTACATAGATACATGGGTGGAAGATCTCAACAATCAAAATCCTGAAATTCATGATTTTCACAATTTTAGCAGCTTTTTTAGGAAAAGAGCCTTCTTCTCTGGTACCAAAAAAATCTTAACAAGTACTAGTCCATCCATGTAGTTGCAATTTATTAATAGAAATATAACTTTTTACAAGTAACAGACACTCTAAGTCTCCTTTGCATGTCAATTCCATCAATTCTGTAACCTGCTTGGTATATTGTATATATAATTACATTATTACCCCTATTCATACCTTTGGTTATATAACATTGTTACTATAAGCCTATTATGTTGTATATATGAGTACATGAAGCAGTATTATTTAGTTTACCAAACAAGTTTAACAATATCCAAATGATTTTCTTCCATCTTGAGGTAAAGATCTTGATCTTCGGTTAGTTGGTAATGGAGGCTTTTTAGACTAATCAACAAATTAAATAAATGCATTAAGAACGTCAAATTCTTACATTTTGATTTTCCCTGCATGTCAACATTTATAATAAGTTATTTACACTAAGCTTTCTTGTTTCTTACACATGTATTCACCTACCCTTCCACAACGTATCTACGACTTTGTATACACAGGAAAATACCAATCTTGTAGCAGGTCTATGGACCAGAGTTGAACTCTCATATTTCTATTCGACTTTGAGTGTGCTAACCATAACACTACCAGTTGTGGCACAAATTATTGTAACATTAGCAGTACATATATTTGGTAAAGCAATTTTTGTACTACTGTATCAAGTAGGGTAGTTGTTAGCCACTGCCAATCCAGAACCATGAGTAGGACAACTGACCCTACAATATGACTTTAAAACAGCTGAAAAATGGCTTAAAGCACCAAATATTGCATTTCATACAATCAATTTTGTTCCATAAACTTAGTCAATATTCCTTTCGAATCTAAGTAAATTAAAATAATCATTTTATAATTTTACATTAATATAATCAACCAATATAAATGTAATACATATATATACAAACCTTTGGTCCATTAGTTGCAGTACAAGTAGATATTCTTCTCTTACCAATTAATGGTGAATCAATAGATCTCATAGATGACGAACTGCTACCTCTTGATCCACTAAAATATACATTGTTCAAATATCTCTATGTAATAACATTGTACTTAGTATACACTGTCAACTAAAATATCTTCTAACTACTCACTATGTATGACTAACTTGAGGCTTAAATAGGTTTAATTGCAGCATTAGAGGTAATATTAATTGTTCATTCATTTTTAACAAGCCTACTCGGTTAAGGTGAAGACTATATCAATGCAAATTATAATAAAATCTGATGTTTAACGTTGTCTGATGTTTGAAAATTTGAATATCCTTCCTTCAGACTAAATACACTGGACTAACAGCAATTTTGGTGAACTCAGTCCCATGTTCACCAGCTACAATGACAGTTGACGAACCAGGAAGCAATTACTCACAGTTGTATGATCTTGTCTTACATTGAAGCTAATATAAAACATGGTTCATACAGAAATTTCATCTTTAAATTCGAGGACTTTTCTTGGACATTCAAGGACATATTATTGTTTTTCAAGGAAACGTTTGGTAAGAAATATCAAAAACTCATTTTAACATTTATTTATTATAAGAAAACCAAGGGTTTCTCACATTCCAGATCAATGCTTGATGTTGTGGAACAGCCCGGTTTAACTAATGCAAATCCATGCATCTGAAAAGAAGACATAACTTCCACAGCTTTTATGAGTTTCATACTCTTTGCATGCAAAGTCAACGCACTTTCCCCCATTGATGATATATCGATTTCCTTCAAGCACAAACGACACAATTTTAAAAATTGAAAATTTCAAATAATCATTTATCCTAGTTACCATGGTGAAGGACATGATCCAGCTGATCCACTTCTTGTTTTACTTGGTGTTGGTAAAAATGATCTTCTTTTATGTACAGATGAAACAGGTGAGTCCATACTACTAACACTACTGTAATAATAATATTCTAAATAGAATATGAGAATACATACAGTGTCAACCAAAATTATCTTTACACTTGTAAAAAAGCTGGGTCTTATCATAGTTTCAACTGAATTTCATTTCAGATGTATTTATACATGATAATGATAGTTATAATAGATTGTAACAACTGAAAGGGGATGTATAATGATTAACGAATGTATACAATTGTAAATGTAATACATGTACATGCACTCAAGATATGTTTTATATGTCTTAAGTATTGGTAAAAATTCATAAACAAAATAAAACATTCACGAAAGTGTATAGATGGTACCCTACAATGTGTATGATATATAAAAAGTAATGAGTATGAATTGAATATTATCTTAAACAAATCAATTCTATGAGTACCATTTTCTACAATGCTGCTCAAATTACAGTGACATCCGCACTCTTTATTTACCAAACAAATTTTATAATAGACCTAACAAACAAATTTTATATATTTATGGCATCAAAAATGAAAACCATATTAAATATATTGCTACATTCCTTTATCATGCATTTAAATATAGAAAGCAATGCTTAACTCGCATACAAAACTAATGTATCACAATATTATAATGTATAAATTATATGTATTATTTCACAAATAACATTTCAACTATAAATGGTGTAAACTGTATGTTTATATCATGTATATTGTAATTTTGTATGGGTCGAAGGCCTTTAAACAAATAAATATTTGTCATTGTCAATGTCATACTAAGGTTTTGACAATGAATTTAGTATGTGAATTTGTATAAAATGGGGTTCCTGATATAACCATTGCAGCAGTCTGATTTCGGTACTGTGTTGATTGGCTAAATAAAGCTATTCAGATGTCATACAAAAGGATAACATGGCAACAGCTTCTTTCTTCAACAATGAACTCCATCACAAATGTACTATCACTCATTACAGGATTTTCACTAAATCCTGTATGAATAAGGTAAGATTCTTCCCAGTACAATAACAAGCATGGTTCAGTCTATTATTTATGTAAAATCCATCAGAAATGGAAATCAATGAAGCTATAACAGCCTTGAATATTTTTTTCTAAGCATAAATATAAACATTTCTGCTAAATCCAAAGAACAAAAAAATGGACTAAAACACCAAAAGAGGGAAAGACCTGGAAAGTACCCGGCTGGTAAGATAGTGAATTTTATTCTAATATAAATCCAATACATAACTTACTTAATGTCTATAATGACCTATCTTGGCTTTAAGTTTAATATATCTTTATAGTATCTTGTACATACCTTTCTTTTGTTGGTGTAGAGAAACTGCTGGAGCGAGTACTTCTTGTTATAATAGACTCCGATTTTGCTGGGGTAACATCAGATATACCTGTGATATAAAAAATAGTATCATTTTATTATAATATATATATGTTATATGACATTTTCATCAAGAAAATTCTAAAATTCATTGAGTAAAAATAGAAAATAAATGATGTAACAAATTCAGCAAAAGATATTTCAGCCAGACTTTCATAAGTAAAATAACATTTTTCTTTCTTTTCAGTGCATATACAGTACCCACCAAAAGTTTGGAGACATTTTCACTTTGTAGGCCTAATGAATACATTTATCTAAAATTTGATAACTGTTTATTTTGATTAGGTTTTAGTTTTGCTTTTTTTATTGTTATTATTATAACTGAGACTACAAAAAAGCATAAAAGCTATGCAATGGAAAATAATTACAAAAAAACCCAACATGATTTTGGAGGCTTTAGGATACAGTGTAACCTCTGCAGAGCGACTTTCGGCGGAGTTTGAAAAAATTGCCGCTCTGCAGAGGTGTCGCTCTGCAGAGGTAGACTTTTTCTACCGATCACGAAAACGGCCGTTTTCGGTCCGGAAAACTGGCCTTTATCCGTTCCGTAATGTAAATACAGTTTTTAGCAAGCGCTGATCGACAAAAGTAAAAAAAGTTTTAATAAGATTATGAAGTTTTTTAAATAAATAATTATAACGGTTGACAATTCTTAGCATAAAGGTTAGTTTTATGCTAAAGAAAGCAATACACTAGAGAAATCGATTCTGTACTGTCATATGTTTTTATACTTGTCTAATGGCGAATACTATTTAGCATGAATTATCGTCGTCTTTTCGGGAGTAAATATCTGATATTATCTTAAACCTCAAATAATCTTAAAACAGAATTCATTTCATCGAAGCTTTTAATAAAAAGAACAATAACAAATAAGTTTCATTTATTATAGTCAACTAGCTAGACGTATGTGCATCTGATACTTGATGACGTCTGCCTACCAAACAAAGCGCTCCTCATCTAAGGTCCGTTCGTTGGTGTCATGGAAACCATATGTCACTTGTTTATTAACCCCTGTTGGTCAAATGATTTAGCAACATGACACTTGAGGGTAGTGTTATACGATTAGGGGTTTTGCTTATTGTTTAAATCATCCGGTTATAGATAATTATCGATTATTGATGTAAACCTTGCTAGACTTAGTGTCGCTGTATAGAGGTAAAGATTAACTTTGGGAATTTATTTGAACGGCCGTTTACCGCTCTGCAGAGGTGTCGTTCATTAGAGGTAAATCATAGAATAAAATCGACGGGGGGAATTCTAATATGCCGCTCGTCGGAAGTTGCCGCTTGTTAGAGGTGCCGTTAGCAGAGGTTATACTGTATCAGATGCTGAATCGTATACAAGAGTTGCAATCATGAAATTTGTTTCATTTTATCACAAACCATACTTGAATATATTAAAATTATGATTAAACAGAAATAATCATCACAATTCAAGAATTGTGGTAAATTTCATGAGTCTCCGAACTTTTGGTGGGTACTGTAAAGTGTAAACATCCTTTTACTATGTGACCTCTGTTAGACAATCAAAGGTGCAGGTATACTTTTATTTGGTTTTTTTAGAGTAATGAATCATATGGTATATAAATTTGTTAAAAAAGTAAATATTACATGGTATATTATAACACTGCCAGAAAGTTGTCTGCAAGCTAGTTACCCATTAGTGAATAGCAAAAAGAGTAAAACAACAAACAAAATGGCAGATTGGCACTATGTTTATTTCAAACCACAATCACTCAAAGTTTATCATTACCCTGTCCCACTTTGAGTGATAACAAATAAACTATACTTATACCTGTGTCTGGTTTACCAACAGGAGCAAAAGCTTTCATAGGACCAGTTTTCTTTGTACTATTATTGGTTCCTGGTTTTATTAACTGTAGTTTACTTATTGGAGCAACAGCACTTTTCTGTTTAGGAGCTAGAAAAAAACCATATAAATAATGTCAAATAATCAATAATTTGAATAATAAATAATGAATAATGTTTTGATGTCAGTTACAGGCTGTTTAGGATAACTTGAGACAAATCTAAACAATATTCTATGTAAACATTTAGCAGGTTTAGCGCAAGACGGTTGTAACTCACTCTTTTCTTATATTGAGTTACGACCATCTTCCGCTAAACCCGCGTTATTATTATCTTTAAGTACCTTGTCTTCAAGATAGTTTGTATGACAACATGATAAAAGTGTCAATTTAAGACTCTAAAAGTCCAGGGTTCAATTTCGGTAATGTTATGATCATGGGAGTTTTCTTGTTTACATATGATGCACAACATAAATAACCCATTCCTTTGAACTAACCAGATCATTGAATAATGATCTATAAAACAACAAAACAACACTTTTGTATTACGTGTATTTTAGCACATGAGCAAGTGGCTATACTGAATAAATAATTCTCTTATCGTAATATAAGATATAAGTTTACTCAATTCTCTTAATTTGTAAACTTTTTACACTTTAAAATACCACAATATACATATATATATATATACATCAGAATCAGAGTCAATTTATATTCAATTTGAGTGTATTTTGTATTCATACATATTTACTAACAATAATAGGAAATATGGTAAATTGTTCAAAAAAATATTAATTATTAAAAAATGTTTCTCATCAAATTTGATACATAATATTTTTAAAAAAAATTTTGTCACTGGTCAGTATAGCCGCCCAAAGCTGCATGTTCTTTCAATAACATCAAAATCGCACGATAACTTGTACAATGAAACAAAATGTTTCATTGGTTGAAAATCTTCATAACAACTTTGAATTGACCAATCAAAGATCTTAACATATCAAAGGAAAACATTTTCCACCTAATGCGCTTCGCTTAATTGACAGAAAATACATTTAAGTTAGAGTGATTGTACACTAAGTTTGACCCAATAATACTCAAGTAAAGAGAGGTGTGTGCAGCAGAAACATGACACCTGCACATACTCTGGACAGCTTTTATGGTAACTAGATAGAATGTTAATTATGGGCTCGAAAGTTCCAGAGCTCAATGCTAGTTGAAGTCATAAATTTTTATCCTAGTTAAACAGTCAAGTACAACATACCTGGTAATGCTGATTTCTGTGGTAATTTAGATTTGGTGGGTAGTCTTGAACACAGAGGTAACTTGGAAGATAAACCACTTGGTTTTACTTGTGACTTTATAGCCGGCTCCTTATCAACTGTAGACTCAAAATTCTAGAAATATAGTTAGGGTACCAAAGTCAAATAGTTATTACTTCTCATGGATATTTTAGACAAATATAACACCACAAGACATTGGTATAAACTTATGAGCACTAGCCTGATAAGTTATATGGTAGAGAGCAATTATCTTAACTAGCCTGACATCATAAAATAAGAAACTTTTGCTCGCCAATATCAATGTTCATTAGTCCAAGAATTCAGACTAGATGATGACTGAGATCAGCAAGGTAAGGCAGTATCATTAGAGTTTAGGAAGAAGGCGGAAAAAAATATCATTTTATGCAATTTTTTAATTTACCAAAATGCAAAAAATACTGTGTAACTCAAATGAAATATTAAAGTTTGTCAGACCTTTGCAAATTTTATTAGCAAGGACCCAACATGTTAAACATAGACTGGTATTTCAAAAGATAAAACAACTTACAGCTGCAGGGATCTGATGATTCATTGCAGGAATGCTGGTTCTTTTCAGTTTACTAACAGGTGGTTGTAACTTAGAATTTCTCAGTTTAGAAGTTGATTTACTCTCAGTGTCCTCATTGCCTTCTTTATCGTTCTTTATAGACAAGTTTTGTACAGGGGGGTCTACTACAGGTAGTGACCGTCTCTTGTTAGCAGGTAGCTCTTCAATAGGTGTTGTATCTTTAGTAAATGTAGAAGATCGATTATGTCTCTTCGATGGAGAATCAATATTACTTGTTTCACTCTTAATTTCATTGTCAACTTTTAAAGTAGGAGCAGGTTTTTGTTCAACAAGTTCATTACGTAAAAATAATTCTAAACTTTTCATACTATCATCAGCAATGTCAGTTTCAGTTTTAAGTTTCATACCACTATCACAGATATCAATATCCATTTTATTCTCCTTTGATACAATGTCAGACTTTCCAAGTATATCAATCAACCGTTTGTTGTTAGTGATGCTTTTAGATCTTAGGTTTAATTGTTTTACACAAACATTCTCTTTCCCACTATCCTGACTTTTCTTTCCACTGGCTGTAGATATCATGGCCACCACAGCATTGGCTTCCTTACAAATTTCAGCAATTTCATGCGGCCTCAATGGAAATAAAGGTTTGGTTTCCTCAGCAACAGTTTCAACATATGTTGATGTACATCGTTCTCTATGTTTGACTGGTCCAAAGAAAACCTCATCTTCTTCATCATCTCCTATGGATCTAAAAGGACAAAAAGACTAATTAATTAGAGGATAAACATCAATATTTTACAAGAAAAATGTTAACTAAACATTTCCATTAATGTTAGACCTAGCAAAAACAGTTATTTCTTTGTACAAAATTCCACATAAATGAGTGGTCACATCTTTAACCAAAATGGAAGCTCATTTCATATCAGAAAAAGCAAAGACTTAGCTATGCATGCATCTATAAATCTGTGACATATAATGATTAATAATTATGTCCACTAATTGAACTTGGGTAATAAATCTATCAATTTTATAGGAATATACCTTATATGTATTATATAGTGTTTTGTTTGGTAACTGTGCCAGTCGCCTATGGCTTACATTGGTTTACACTTCAATCACTTCCAACATGCACTTTTTTTTCATTGAGCAAGAAAGTGATTCTATTTGTTTAACATTCAACAAAGAAGTGATTACCATTTTTATTTGTTCAGAACTTCAGTCCTGAACAATTATATTTACTGCATTTCAGACCCTTTCCCACTTCGAAAATTTACCGAAAACCAGAAGTAGTCCCTCAGTATATATGTATAGAGCAATTCAAAAAGATTGTCTGCTATGACGGGCGAATTAATATACTAGTAATCTGAAATATATCTCAAGCATAAGAATATTCGCTGCTATGTTGTGCTTCTCGGTAGGGATTATTATGTCATCTTATGTAAAAGAATGGTTCTAAAGTTTAAAGATCATAGTTGATGACTTTGAATGATTTCTGAATAATAGACTTTATCTATTTTACATACAGATGGAGTAGAATAAATGTGCATGAATGATAGCTTTTAAGCAGCAGTTATTGAATTGTTTTAAGATTGACCCCTTTGACTTGTAATGATTGTTTACCTGCTGTATTTATAGTTTGATTGTGTGAAGTGTTTTGAATCGAAACAGTGCAGTTCTACCTATCAAACTTATATCACTGAACTGTTCTTTGTGTACAAATGTTGTTGGAGCCGGAAATCTAATTTCACTTTTCAAACTCGAACAAATTCAGTGCTTTCAGCTCTTTGATTTTTTATAATACCAATACCCTCACCTTGTCCCAAAGTTAATCAATCAGCTACTTTATATAGCACCAGTCAAAAATAAGTTTGACCTTCCCTCCCCAAACATTAAAATCGTGATCTTTGTAAAGGAACTTACTTGTCAGTAATACTTTCAGGTGTCACAGGTAAATCAAAGTCAAATGTTTCATCTTCTATAAATCCTACAAAGAGGTACAACAAACAAGATAGTAAACTTTATATCATGCAGATGTAATGAAAATATTTTACATTAAATAAATGAAATTAATACCTTGAACAGCACAAAATTTTCAGAATTTCATGATAGCTTAAATTGATGATTTTAGCAGCTATATAATTATAGACATAAGGCAAGAACCGTATTAAATTACTAAAATTAAGGGCCATCATGGGAAATCACGATATCAATGTATCACCGATTCTTGACAAGATGATCCAAATTTATCGATTCGAAATTTGGAATATCAATACAATCTAGTATTTAATAAAGCTATATACTAAATGAAGATGACCTTTAATTTAACATCCCTGCATTGTATTTATCTTTTTTACCTGAATAGATCAAGGAAAATACAGTATGTTTAAGTTTGTTTTATGTCTGAAAGAACTTTTAACATCATGCATAACATCATGATGGCATTGTATACTATAATACATAAATACTGGAGTTCTAGTGGCTTCTATAACACTCCTTGTCTGACTTGATATATCACTGATACTTTCCTTTCAATATAGCGATACGAAATATTCTATCAATGACTGCCCTATTAAAATTCCTTGAACTTAATACAAGTCCTGAAAAATTAAAAAATTTGAGAACCATATCTATGTGTCAACAAAAAAAGTCTAACTACTTGAAAGGACATATACTAGTTTTGTGTGCACTCTAAAGAAAGATAGCCAAGTTCCTTAACATTTAAAGTGAATTACCGTGCAGTAACTTGAACAAAACATATACTTACGCATAGGAGATTGTTGAGGACTAATTAAGTTAAGATGTTCATTCATTATATCCAAAGATGCATCTCGCATCAATTCAATCGACTCTAAAAATGATAAATGACATTTGTAAATAAAATACAGATTCAATTAAAAATTTATCATGGAGGAACAATATAGGAGAGTCATGAGGACCCTATACTGCTCACCTGAGAACTAGGTTCTAAGGGCATCCGACACAAAATCTTTTAACACTTTTATTTTAAGTTGTATGAAAACTGACCTCAAGGTAACATTCCAAAACTTAAAGCTCTATGCCTTTCAGTATTAGAGAAAAGGATTTTTCAACATTTCTTTACATAACTCTATGTAACTATTGTAATAGGGCAAATTTTGACCATAGGAGCATAATTTACACAATTTTGTAGACACTGAGGTGATTTAACATGCCAAGTATATGAAAGCTCTAGGCTGGCAAATTGTTTAAATGTTAAAACCAATTGCTCTACAAATAGCATGGGTGGAAGTTAAAATTTTTGAAAATACTGAAAATCTACAATCATTATACTGAAATCTATAGATTTCATATAAATTACATAGAGTGCTTCATTTTCAAAATACTGAAATCCATATTAATACTGAAAACTTTCACCCATGCAATAGTCTAAACAGGACAAATGCTAGTTTTCTAGACTAGAGTTTGATAGTGTTAACAGCAGGGATGGGGTACTCGTACTTGTACTCGAGTATTATGAGTACAAGTACCACTTTTTCCAGTACTCGCCTGTACTCAGTACTCAGGAAAATAAATTGTACTCGTACTCGTACTTACTCAAGTACTGAACTAGCAGTACTCGATACTCGTGAGTATTTCTGAGTACTGGCCATCTTATTTCTATCTAGTTACATTCTTGATTGAGTTTTCTTTAAAACTACTTTAGAAATGATAATGCATAGTACATGTAATTGGTTATCTGATTACAAGTTTAATAGGTAGCTATTGTTATGGGATTATGCATATCAATGGGATGTCTGACACCTTTTTGCAGTTTATACCTCTTCATAAATTGTGAAAACAATGTGTGTCACAGTTTGTTCCTCACATAGCTTATAAATTATTAAAATCACCAGCTAGTTATATGCATCAGTCATAAGAATTTTTTAAGTGAATGACGAGACATTACATTCTCTGAAACAGTCACTTTTGTGGTGAAAAAACCCTGCACAATGTTTTGATATAAATTGAGATGAAATGTCATGCAAATTTGTAACAATAGCTAATTCAACAAAGATTTTAGTTTTGTTTTTCATTAAGTTAGTTAGTTAACTAAAAAAAGATAACTCAATTATTTTATGCTGAAACATACTATCAGCTGTCTTTTTTCAAAAATCTTTTGTTTAAGTTTAATTTGGATTTAAACTTAATCTTAAACTTGTTCATTTGATTAAACGCCTATTTCTATATTACATATTCAATGGCGTTATACAAAAGATAAATTATAAAATCTAAGTAAGTAAAAACCCTCCACCATAAATATATAAAATAACACAGAATAAAATAAAATTCATTCGCATGATTTTATATAGTGTGATTATGCATTCAGTTTTCATATATCAAGTTTATAAGACATATATTAATCTTAGTTCATGATTTGACTTTATTCTTACATTTGTTTTTACTAATTTGATAAGTTGTTGCCCTGAAACTGAAATGTGGGAAAAAAGATTAGATTTTAGAATGAGAATATAGCCCTTAGACGGCAATAAAACTGACCAAAAATAAACACTGTTGCATAAAATATTTGCAGCAACATTTTGACTGTCTTGTTTAAAATTGAATTTGAAGCTTGATTTGATGTTTAATTGAATAGATAAATAAAATTCGTCTCTTTTATTTCTACTAAAAATATTTTATATGCTCATGCAAAACAATCTGGTACTCAAAAATACTCATGAGTACTTAAGTACTACTCGAGTACTACTCAAGTACTTAAGAAAAAACAGTACTCATTACTCATAAGTACGAATACAAAATTTGAAATACTCAAGTACTACTCGAGTACTGGAATCCAGTACTCGACCCATCCCTGGTTAACAGTTAAGGAATATATGTATACACGATACATATCATCTTTACATGATTTTTAACTAACTTTAACCCAGGTTGGTAGCCCAGTTGGAAGCGCGCCTGGATTTGGAATCTAAGGGGCTACGGGTTTATACCTTTCCATGAAAATTTGACAATGTCAAATTACTTCCATTAATAAGGTATATGGAGAAGTTTGGGGCCTTGTGGATTGTGGAAGGGTAAGTGAGTACTGGTGACAGACAAGGGTCCAGGAAAGCTAGGTAAGATGCACTGGATGCTGTAATATAACCCATAATATTTAACCTAATTCAATACCTGTGACAGGAATCTCTTCTTCTAGCATCGGTGTCTCTTCTGGTAGATGATTCCCCTCTCCTGGTATACTTAAATCCACTAGGATGCCTTCCGGACAACCTGTAAACATAACATGAGAAACTATTTATTTTGTGATATAAATATCTCTTGGATATTCAACATTTTCAAAAGATATTAAATGAAATCAACTAAATCTGACACGATTTTTTATAAGATGTCAAACACAAGATTTGTTTAACATCAAGGTCTACATACTGATGCAGGATGTGAATCCCATTCTCTCATGCTGGACTAACAATTGACTTACTTTTTTCACACTAAATTTCAGCAAAGCATGGCACACACTGAAGTTTGAAAAAAAACTAAACAACGACCTACCTGACATTTTTTATTTAAAATCCTTTCTGAAAATATAAAGCAAAAGGAAAAACTAGTAAAATATAACTGTAATTCAACATGAAAGATAATGAGACAAATATAGACCTTAATGGAAAATGTTAAATACATTTTTGTATATTTTAAGAGAGAGGATATTCATGATTCACTTTGGAAGAAGTTTTTTACAGAGTGAGCTCATAGTCATAAAACATATATATTCAAGAGTGGCATAGCCACAAGTGAAAATTTATGCCATTTTCTTAGCTCATATAATGCACTAAAAAGATCTTAATTCTATTCCAAAATTGACAAATAATCTGTTTCTTTCATGTTTATTTTTTCTGAGTTAAATATATTACAATATCATTACACCGCTAAGGTGACATCATTTCAGTCTATGTGAAACATATGATGTCTGTCAGCTGGTCTTTGCCAATAAAATATGTGAAGGTCTAGCAAACTTTACTACAACATCAGAACTGTTAACCAGTAACATTTTACTCCATTACTCCTTTTTTTCATTGTAATATCTAAATTTCTAAGCAATATGAAACTGTCTTTGAAAGTCTGGATGTGTCAATTATTATACGATTTGAGCAAAAATCAGCGAATTTCAGACCTGGTCATAAATTTCACAAGCCCGCCTGGCTAGCTCAGTTGGTAGTGCACAAGTCTACTGATCGACAGTCGTAGGTTTGATTCCCGGGCGAGCATACTTTCATGAAGCTTGGTCATGAAATAATTTTCTATGGCCATTCTCCCTCCTACCACTGATTCTAAATCATGTAGGACAGTAGCCAGTCATTGACGGTAGTATGCCCCTAGTAGTTAGTTAACACCTAAATACAGAGATTTAACCTTTCCAGGAACAGTGAGCAGGTGGACTGACCATCGTATTATAACCTTTACAATGTGTTGCTACGGCATTTATTCAAACCAAAAATGTGAATTTCACAAGAAGCTGTTCATTTTCATTTATGGTGTAGTTTACAGATTTTGACCCTGCTATTTGTTTAAATGCAGGAGATAAATGTCATCTTGTATAACAAACATCTAATGCATGGGTATGGTGGCTGATTTACACCATGTCTCATTTTCAATCCCACAAAGTGCCATATAAAAGCACTGAAGCATAACAAACTGGGCTTTTTTGTTGTATCATCAATGTGTGACATTCAAAAACACAAACATACATGTATTCTATTCACTTTTCATGATTTTGCCAGAGGAAGTGCAAAAAGTCAATAAAGAAAACATATATAAATGGCTGACAGCGGCGACAACACCGGATAGCAGGAAAAGTTATTAAACGAAAAACCTGAATATTATCTTCTGCTTTATGGAAGGAATGAAAGTAAATTTTTATTTATCAATTAGTGCTAATTTGACCAATATTTATTTACTTTTAAAAAAAAATATTATGCTATATGCGTTTTTGAAGCAATCGGTTAAGACCCTACATAACAGAAGAACGTCGGTATGATAAAACAGTTATGTAGGGTCTTAAATTTAGGTCAAAGTAAAAAATATGTTGATTTTTATTTTATTTATTTATTGGAGTTAACACCGTATCAACACAATTTAGGTCATTTCACGGCGTCCAGCTCACCTAACCTAGCTTTCCTGGACCATTGTCTATAACCAGTACTCACCTACCCTTCCACAAGGCCGGAAACTTCTCCATATTATCTAATTAATGGAGGAAAATCGACATTATTGTCAACTTTTCATGGAAGGGTATAACCTCCCCGGGTAGGATTCGAACCCGCACCCCCTCGGGCTTGAGTATCCAAATCCCGGCGCGCTACCAACTGCGCTATCGACCCAGGTTGTGTTGATTTTGCACATTTGTATTTTGTTAGGATGAAATTGCTTGCTTTTATGTACATTTTTTTAGTTGGAAGATCAAAAGTTGTCTTCTCTTTAAATCTCCATCAAGTTGTATGCCGATGTCACATGATTCAATGTAAACAAATAGTGCGTACAAAAAAACCCCAAAAGTGTTTTGGTAAACATTAAAAATGAGATGATTCATTTCAGGGGTAGGCAGTAATGAAAATAAAATTTGTGTAATTCATTTTAACAAATTTAGCATGGTTGATAAACCACCACCACTTGGTAAATCATGCTTGTTATGGAAGAATGCTTTCCATTACACCAACAACTAAAACACAAGTAAAACATATCACAATTGTTTATTTGAAAGTCACCCTGGGCATCCCTCGTCGAGGGTTAGTTCATTATTGTTATTATAAAAAGTGTTTTGTTTTTTTGTTCAAACTATAATCCCTCTTTCATATTTAGACTTAAATAGTTCACACATGTGCAGAAGACCACCAAAAATAGTTAACTGACACCGAATCTTCAGCACATCAGACATCTTTAGCCTCCCATCACATAGACTGTGGAACTCTAGTCTACTACTCTAGTTTAGCATGCCGATAAAATTAATAAAAATGTCAAATGATAAAAAATAATTTTTATGAACTAAGCATCGTCAAGCTCGCTTCAATGTTTCACGTAAGTCATGTTTGTAATAATATATATCACTTGACGATTATTCAAGGAAAAGGTAATACTAAACCATACGGTGAACATAATTCAATATAAATGGCATGCGAGTCAATGATAATGTGACATAATCCGATTCCTAGAACAAGTGTCGCGAAAACACATGACAATGTATATAACAACATTAAAGGTAACGGAAGTACTTAAATCGTAGTTACAAACAAAAAATAATACGACAAAATAACTGTTCACAGAATACAAGACAGTATAAATGTTCACTGATTTACCTACACGATAAAAAACATAAAATCTTGACAAAATACAAATTTGGAATTGGAGCTCGCACGCGATTAGCCAATCAACTTTCGCGCTTTATTACGCGAAATGGGTTTTATAAACAGCATACGAGTTTTGTCCCCTTCTTGTTCTCCCGGTAATGAATTGGGCCTCCAATAGACGTCTATATTACATATTGTCTGTATGTAGAATGTTATCAAATTAATGATATTCATTTATTAATAAATTCTGCTTTTAGTAGGAGAAGTTACTGATTGTCAAACAAATTCATGCTGTATGATAAGTAAATTTTGACTGCTCAGAATAAAAAGGTATGCATGCATAAATTATCGCAATACGTCTATTAAGTTTTTTATTGAAGGTTGACAAGCACACAACTTATAAACACAGCACAAGTGTACAAGAAATGCAGCAGTGCGTAGTTGACGTTATCAATGACGACTTTCTCTTGAGTATAAGTGATATAAATGATGGAGCAACTGCAGAGAGATTACATAAGACAGTACTTGATTCTCTGAAAGATCCATAAGAAATTAGAATTAAACAAATTGAAAAATTTACGGGCTGTTTGATTTTTTCATGTAGATTTCATTTTTATGCTTTTTCATTGAGTTGTGAGTCAAATTTGATGTATATTATGGAATGGGCCAAGTTTTTGAAGAGTTTTCATCACACTAATTAACTCTTGATTTTTAATTTATGATGAATCTGTTGTTATTTGTTGATATGATGCATGTTGATTTTAGAAAATAAAAGTCAGAAAAATATTAGATTTGTCATTTTTGTATGCTTGAATGCCATAATGTATTCATAACAGTTGAACATCTAGATACCTTGTAAAGTGAGTATTCACAAATGAGAATTGGAAAAAAATCGAGTTCGGGAGGGAGCTCCCTCCTGGACCCTCCCCAGTGGTGAAAAAAAATGTTCAGTGGAAACCCTGTGCATGCACTTATGTGTGTAACTGCATGAACTCCTAATAGCTTCTAAATTCACATATTATCGTCTAATTTCAAACTTATAATTATGTATGTGAAGTGCATTGTGACGGCTGGGACGGGTAGAAAATTTGTACCCGGGTACCCGAGGCTTTATTACCTGCGGGTACCTGGGTACCCGCTGTTATCATGAAAGAGTTATTACTCCTACATCATGGCACTTGCTTATAAGATGACAACGAACCAAGCTACACCAAAGAGCCAAGCTTGGGATTTTTTCAAACTTCTCGGTGATAAACAAAAAACTAAATGTAATATTTGTGACCTTGAGTTGAGTTACCGTGGTATGCCATGATAAACACATCGAGTTTAAGCACCCTATGAAGCTTCGTAAACGATCTGCTACAGTTTATATCAGAGACGATCAAATCGATATCACTTAACCCCCTTTCATGGTGGAAAAAGAACCAGGCCAGGTTTCCGAAGTGTTCTCTGTTTGCTAGAAAGTTTCTCGGCATTCCGGCAACTTCTGTCCCATCAGAAAGAGTGTTCAGTGTCGCAGGGCTTACAATCGCAAAACAGAGAGCAAGTCCTGACCCGAGTGCCGCTGACGCAGTTATATTTATGAATAAATATAACAAATCCAGGTTACATGCCACCGAGCCTTCCAAGGTCTGTTTGCCACCACCTACGTTTATTAAGTCCGAGCTAGAAGTAGGTCTAAACGTATCCACACATAGTTCTGAGCCTTCCACTTCATCCACTTCCAAGTCTGACGACCAAGTCTGCACTTTAGCGATTGTTTTCAAGAAGCAGAATTCATATTACATGTAGTTGGTAAATAAATGTTATACATTGACGTCGGCCTAGTACGTAGTGGCTATAGAGATTTACTAGTTTACTACTAAGTGGTTTATTTTACGGTTACCGGGTAATAACTTTGTACCCGGGTAGTAACCTTACCCGACCCGATACCCGGGTACTCGAGTACTCGTCCCAGCCAATGTCCGTGAAATTCAATATCAACCGTGTACTGTATTGTTCAATACAATTGAGAGGCTAAAATGCTTCAACGTAGAATAATGAAAAACATGTATTGTTAATATTTTTCACATAATATGTTTTCTTCTTCTTTTAATGATACTGTTTATTGTGTCTATCTTACGAACAAGCATAGTAATTAAAAGTTTGACAAGACTGACAGAATTACGAAGGTTCATGATAAACCCACTACTGTCAGACAGTCAATGATGAATATGGCAAACACCTTGTAACTTCAAGCTAAAACATTTTCGAATATTGGCATACATGAACCATGATCTTTACCGATTAACTGAAGTCTTGTTCACCAACAAAGTATATTTACTCAATTATTGCTGTAGAATATTAAAACAAAACTCTGTCAGTGGTTTCAATGGCTAAAAATTGAGTACATGCACTTTAATGAGTGGCTCTTCATTAAATGAAAAGTTCATAGGTTTATGTTAAAATCTTATAGAGCGCTGATTTTTTATACCAATTGAATTTCGATGTGTACATCGTGAATCAATAAACTATTTGATACCTGAAGAAGATTTTCTGGTAAAAATACAAACATTAGTGTCGCCTGTCAGAACTCTTAATAAGGCCGTATGAAGGTCCCTTGGGGATGTTTGCATGTATCTATTAAGATCATTATCTATTTCAATTGATCGAATTTTGATAAAACAGTGATATAATTAAGTACATGTAGCTTACAATTCTATATTTCATCGGTTTGTAATTTCACCGCTTTGCATGAAATTAACGAATAATATACGTGTACGTGTATAATATGTGATTGTAATAAATGTATTTAACTTCTCCTGAGTTATGTAACTGATACATTGATAATATTGTTTGGTGAGAATTGATCATATATAGCAAACTGAATGAAAACGCATAATGGATTTTTTTCTCAAAATGTGGATGGGTTTCTATCATAAAATTCGAGCATTTTTTAAATTTATTTTCGTTGGTATGTGATAAATATTCATGCCATTATTTTCGTTGGTATGTGATAAATATTCATGCCATTATTTTCGTTGGTATGTGATAAATATTCATGCCATTTGAAAAGAAGAACGTAGAGTTGAATGATTTATATATCTTTTTTCATAATTTTGCAAGTAAATATTAAGCTTGCCCAATGTTTTTCCTGCCTTTTTTCGATGTACTATTTCAATCAATATACAAGTCTACTCAGATTTTATACGAAATTATTACTGATTATACTAAAATAAAAATTAATACCCCATCCCCATGTTCTGTGCAGTAATTGGGAACGGACAATTCAAACTAGCTTAATATAATGTTAATGAATATCACCGATGCGCTTTAAGGTAAAATTGTCATTTCGCGAAAAAGCCTATGAATTTTGTTCACCGGTGAGGAACGGCCAGCGCGGCATTTAATCATTTCGAAGGAAACTGTCAAAGGTTTCCGAATGACCTGTCAAAATGGAAAAAGTGGATAAAGTGAAATTTTGATGTAAAAAGTGCGTTTTTAAATGTATTTTTCCATTTATCAGTGTGTGTGATTTGAAATATTAATACTTTTAATTCTTGTGCATCGATATTTTGAATGACGGATCTTAAATTGTGTAATTAAATGAGTGGTTTGTTCATCAACGCTGCTCGATTTTTGCTACCTTCAAATCTGTCTCAACTGTCTTATCTTGGCTTTTCCTGATTCTAGTAACGAGTTGTTTCAAACTTCTGTGCAAATAGTTTAATATTTTTTTGACATTTATTTTTAAGCAAAATTGTACAGTTAAATATTTGGTAGTTCTAGTATGTAAGCAATCATAAATTCTATTTGATTTTAAATAAAAAAAACTTTTATTGTCAACATGTGGTTTTTTTTTAATACAAAGACTTACATGGCCACTGGCATGGAGTGATTGTAAGAGCTCTGGAAGTCTTTTTATTTACATGCATGTCATGATTAATTACTTTTTTTATTGTGTATGGAAATATGTGATTTTATTAATAGGCTACAGGGATGGCTCACATCTTAAAATAATAGAAGTGGTTGTTGGATTAGAATCACTTGATGCTTTTTATTAGCTTGACTATCAATCTTCCTATTATGTCAAACCCAGTGAGGGCGTATCTAAGGATACTATCTCAGTATCTGGAGAATAGTGGGGTTATCCTACTCGGTTGTGCATTGGCAGTGGCATCTGCATAACTCTTCTTGGTTAAGTTTTTAGGTGCAACATTTTTATATCTTAAAAACTACTGAAGGGATTCTCTTGAAACTTCACAAATGTCTACAGGATTATCATTGGAGGTCGAATATTAATTTGCATTACTCTCGCATAAATTTTGACTGGTTGTTGCTGTTTACACGAATACCCTGAATAGTTGAGCTTGCTGTCGGTGGACTGCTCTTGTTAATATAATTTGTTAAAGTTATAAATCAACTTTATATGTAACAGATTTACAAGTTGTTGCCATGTATTATTTAAACTGTTCTCGATTTATAAAAGTGATACTTTTTTGTTGTTGTAATATGTATAACTTATTATGTATCAGCATATACATGATCAATTTTTTTTGCAAATTCTGAAATAATGATTTAGAAACTATGACAATTCCTCCCCAGTTCTCCAAACATTTGCTTGCGAATAGATTCAGAACTGAAATTACTATTTATATACCTGTCAATCAATCACTTTCATATGCTTCATCATCCAGGGCTTTTTTTCCTTTTATAGCAGGGGCCGTGTACAGCGCCTTTCCCTTTTGAAATCATGCAGTTTTCCCCAAATTTGGAGGTTACCTTTGCTTTTTCATTCTCCTTTCAATGAAATTGTGTTAAAATTTCCCCCATTGTTCTTTATAAAGTAAGGCCCCAGCCCCATTCCCCACATACTGAAAAATCCTCTGTCATCAATAATCAATATTAAAGTGCAATAAAAATGTATTGTTGAAAATGCTATATTTTAAATGAAGACAAAAATAAAGAAGTGAAATACTAAACGAATAAATATTAAAAATAGCATGAGGCATTGTCTTTGAGACAGTTCTTTCTGCAGATTGTCTGTTGATAAACAAGTAATCTGTCATTCTTGATTAAGTACTCTAAGATAGAAATCTTTAGAAACAAAGCATAGCTCAATTGGATACAAGCTAGCTGATAAATTATATTTGCTTGCACTTATGATTTATGAGTGCTGTAGTTAAAGTTCTGTGTTAAGTTATAATTTCACTGGTTTTCCACTTTGGGAAGTATTACAGTCAAAACTAATGTCAGAACTTTTCTTGTAGGCTCCTTATAGGTCTGATACAGTGAAGTAGTGCTTGCCTAGCAAGAATGGCAGCTACATTTTTACATGTTGGTGATATTGTATCACTATATGCAGAAGGAACAGTGTCTGGATTTATTTCTACATTAGGGTATGTACTTTTACCTTTACTGCTATGAACAGTCTGGAGTTTAGTCTGATTTTTTTCACTTTTCAAAGTTTGAATAATTTCACAGTGTCTGAATACATGCTATTGCAATTTTACAAGTGTTAGACAACAAAGATTTTCACTCATAAATTCACTGTGAAATTATTCATGTTTCGTAATATTCATAATATCAATATATTACAGTTTATTTCAGTCCGTTTATAAGCCCTGTTTAAAGAAAATCACAAATGTTGGACAATGATAAACATAACACTCCTAGTCACTGTGAAATTATTCATCTTTTTCTCTTTTCACAGAAAAAAAGAACAAAAAGAAAATAGAACAGAGTCAAAACACAAGCAGTTATAGCTCCAAAGACTTCTGGACTGAGTTCCATCTTAATAGTCTTGTGTCTCTTAAAACATTACAGAAAGTTCTGTAATGTATTAAGTGAAACAAGAATATCTGAGAAAGTACTGTAAATATGATCAGGAGTGGATGAGATCATGACACTTACTGTCCTATGTTGGATTTGCATAATTTTATGTTGGTCTCTCAGTATGGGAGAAAAGTAATGACTACTATGTTAAAATTGCTGTGATTTATACAGTTATTTTTAGTTGGATAAAAGTATCCAAAAGTACTAAATTGCTAAAATTCTGTAATCATGTATATGTTTGCTGTAGCTTATAAGTATGTATGGCATTTGTAAATACAATAAATATAAATATTTTTATTCTATTATTTTAGTCTGGTTGATGATAGATGTGTTATACAACCAGATAATGGAGATCTACAAAATCCACCAAAGAAATTTCGTGGTAAGTGAAATGTACTCTTTTGTTATACTCAAACTTGACTCCATATCAGTATCTGGCTGTATTTTGTAACCATATAAGTACAGGGCTTTTTCAGCCTATCTCACGGGGCCGAATATGGGCCCCATTCCCAATGCCAAATAATGACCATTTTTCCCAATTTCAAGAAAAAAATTCCCAATCTTGTTAAATAATTAGGTTTGAACAGGATGTCTTTTGCCTTCACAAAAGAAACCACGAGATTTCATGTAAAAATAATAAATACTTGAGAATTTGCATTGAATGCCTCACTGAACTGTCAGAACAAACTCTTCAAGTGCACTGTGACACTTTCAGAGACATCAAAGCAAAGCATATAAAGATTTAATGCAGAAAATTAATAATGAAATCTCCTAAATCAGACTATTTACAGCGTTAAAAATTCCCAGTTTGGGCAGGGGCCTTTTTCCCAAAACCCCCTGAAAAAGCCCTGAAGTAAAACGGCAAGAAGTTTATTGGTATAATTGGTTTGTGTTTAGTTTTATGTCTTACTCTTGATTTCCATGCTATTTTGTTACTTTTTCTTTTTGTAAAAGATATGGTCTCTCCTAGGCATTATATATGCACTCTGGCTATTATACTATAATTGTTTTTTTTGGGGTATCAATGGTGTGTTGGTTTGAAGCCTCTTGGTCATCTCTGACAAGGATTTCTTTGGTCTCCCACACTTCTTGTAGACTGGTATTGCCATATCCTGATTGTATTGATATGCAGTGAGTAGTGGTGTACATACCATCTAAAACATGAATGAAAAGAAAACACTCCTGAGCACTGATCAACTTGATTATTCAGTACAGGTAACAGCATAGGCTGCCAATAAATCTTCAGATTAATTAGATAAAGAGCTTTTATTTTTGTACAGGAAATATTGAAGTTTTTGTATCTCTTAATAGATAAATTTATATAATTTTTAGAAAATTTTGAATTTTCATGTCAAAATTGAGTATATCGGTATGTGATTTAAAATGTCCTTACTTCCTGAAATACCTGCTTCATGTAATCAGATAACAACTAGATAAAATGTTTTACTAATTTATTGTTTCACTTTGACCTAAAAGTTACCTCAGATAATTTATAAAACATGTTACAAAGATTACAAACTATAACTACATGTAAATAGTTTGGATAAAACATGCATGTCTTTATATCCACCATCAATGGAATGTTGTCTTTGTATTGATTCATTGTTATGATTTATCTATCTGACTGAGCTACCAATATCTGTTTATCAAACCAGTATCTAAGAAATAGTTATCTTAATTATTCTATTACATTCTGATTAAAACCCGATCTAAAATTATCTGCTTGCCCATTGGCTTATTTTGGATCTGGCTACTTCATATTACAAGTCATGTCCAGTGGACCTTTGCTTTTATAATATTAATGTTGAAACCAGTGCTCTGTGACTTGTTTGCATTGACTTTGTGAAGTAATTGGCAAAGAACTGTCCATTCAAATTAGCTCACAAAACTTGGTCTTAAATTAGAAATTATGAAATGGTGATGCTGTTAATAGTGTTTGGCCATTTTGAAAGCTCAAATTTGATTGATTGACACAAAGGTCATCTCAACTTGACCCTGGGCAATGTCAGGAGATCCTATACCATTGTGGTCTGTAGGATATCTGTTTACAGAGATTGAATTCTACACTACTGAACATTTTGCATAATGTGATTTGTATACAGAATTGTTTAGTTGCTATTTTTCCTGTAGTCTAGACATGTATATTATATATTATCAAACTGATGTATTGTTTACTTTTCAACCAGGAAGTATGTACAATTGTTTACTATCACCGGTAATGATCTATTTTGTACCATGTCACTGTACAGTGACCTGTCAGTGTTGTTGCTTCATTTATGTGTACTGATATTCAAGCCTTTGCGTATATTTAGTCTCTTGGAATGCCTTCATGCAATTTCATCTCTGACTTAGGCTAACAAATAGGGTAGAAGGACCCATATACACAGTCAAAATCTTTATAACTGATAATATTACTTGATCTACTATAATAGATACTTAATAAAGGTTTATAAATCAAGTATAACAGTTTTCTTTTTCATGAGATGCTTTGTTAACCTAATAATGATACATGGTCCTATCATTATCCAGTATAAGTTTACTATTGTAATAATAGTGAGTTTAACAAAATAAAGATAAGTGATATATATAGGAAAGAAGAGTTAAAGGGATGGGAACAAAATATAGATAATTTGAGTCAGGGTTGACACTTACAGTGTCTGGGGATTCAGAGGATCCCAACAACTTTAGAGAAATCTCGTTGATTCCTAGCTTTGGTTTATCAGCATTCCTGAAAAATTGCTGTGTTTTTACTTAAATAAGAGTTGTCATGATTTTTTTATCACAATATGCATGAGTTAAACAGGGTTCATACAAACTGGAAAAATCATGCATGGAAATTGAGATTTTTCTGGAAAAATCATGAAATTTTGAGTTCAGTGAAAATATAATGGAAATGTCATGGAAAATTAAAAAACATCATGGAAAAAAGTTCATGGTGTCATGGAAAAATCTATTTTATGTGAAGTTTCAATTTCAACCCATACAAATTTATGAAAAACCTGTATTCAAACGTAAATCACAACTTAAAATGTTGAGTATGAATCACGCTTGGGTACATAAATGAGAATTTTACTATTTCATAGTTTTATGTTATTCTACTCATGTTGGCTGCTGTGATGCAATGTTTTCAAATTGTACTTGTTTTGGGTCCTTATGTGTTTCTGTTTGATCATGGAAAACTGAGAGGAATCATGGAAAAATTATGGAAAAATCATGGAAATTTGGTATTGAAAATCTGTATGAACCCTCTGAAAGTTTTCAGTATTAAAAGTAATTCTGATTTCAGAATTTTGAGAATTAATTTACTCTATGTAATTTATATGAAATCTGTCTATTTCAGTATGTTGAAAGTGAGTTTTCAGTATTTTCAAAATTTTCATGACTACAAATCTGTATCCAAAGTTTTTGTCTTTCATTTGGGGAATCCTTAATGTTAAGGATGAATATCTGAATAACTGACTAAGGATTCCTTTTGTTGAATCCTGCAAATTCTAAGGAATCAAGTTTTATTAGACGAGATGCAATCGCTTGAAAAAGCATCTGTTGTATGAATGAATGATTATTACTTCATATTAAAGTCAATAAGAAATATACATGTATTTATATTAATGGTATAAGGAGTAGTTTTCTTGAGATTTTTGAACTGAATGAATTCAGTCAACTTCTTCGATATGACACTATAATTGGTGCAGGAGGTAAAATATTGACTGATTTCCCTACTTGCATCAATTTGGTTCACACAAAAAAACACCCCAAAATAACTGTTGAATCAGAAATCCATGTGCTAATCTCTGTCTGACACTGTTCAATGTATAAAGATTATCATTGGTTCAGTTGATTCAAAAGTGTATTATGCTTCAAGGTGGCTTTAAAATAATGTCAACTTCAGTTTAATTTCTGACATAAATTCTTAAATGAGTTTAAAATATAGATAAATGTTATTTTGAATTTTGGGTTATTTTTCCATTATATGAAAATTGAATTTCCTGCCTTGAATTTAGATTAATTTGTCAAACCCTTTTATTATTATGGTAAACATATCTTTAAAACCCTGAAAACCATGTTATATTAAATTCTGGTCAGAGGACAAATAATATGAACAAGGCTAAGCAAAAATTCAAGTATAGTTAGGCCATGCCAAAATGGAATTTTGTTAAGCGTCAACTCAAATTTGAAAAACCTAGGTACCTATTCACGAAATACCCAAACCGAAAACGAAAACAACATGTCCATCCTAGCCAGTATTCACACAAATAAGTACTTGATAGTACATGAAAGTTTATGACATTAATGTGAGATTAAAGTAATTATAAAAAAATTATATACAACATACACATGTACATTTTCATTAATCAAATACACAGAAACAAGGAACTATCAGTATTTCCTGAGAAAAATCTGTTATCAAATCTCGGAACAACAGAAATATTTTAAGAAAATTTAACCAACAATTTTTTTTTTTTGGATTGTGAACTCCGAAACCTATGTGCATGTGAACGCTTAACAAAATTCCAGTATGGCATGGCCTTATAAACGTTGACATGTCATTTGAACAAAGAGATGAATTATTTGATTTAAGATGATATCATTTTTCCATCCATTTTGTCTTCTCTTATCTATTAGCTGGAAGAATTCATTAATGAATGCTTGAATAATTCAGAATGAAATAGACGAAACTAGCACTTCCACAAAAAACGTTATTTGCTAAAGTGCCAGACGTATTAGACTTTTTGTTGTAGACTGAGATTCTATTTAGATTAATTGATAATGTTGCAAAGTGATGGGGGACATTTATTATAGTAAGATTTTTTCTTACTTATTTATTTTAGCTTCATTGTGAAACAAGTTCTTACAACTTATACTTATCACTCTCAAGTCTGCTTCCTTATTTCTCTGTACTGAGCTAGTTGGAAAAATTTATTTATTCATATTAACAACAAAGTTGATTTGGGATGTGATTTATTCCAAAGCAGCACTGGTAACCATTGATTACCAGTCCAATGCTCAACCAAATGACCAATGTCACCATGCCTTCTCCTATCATAGAAAGAATCAAGCAAGGTCTGTTATGGGAAATACAGTTATATATAGTAAAACGTTTACTTCAAGACTATTAAGGATACTGAAGGGGGTTTTTGTATTGAAAATTAAATAGGGGGTGGAAGCAAGGATTTTTTAAGCAGGGGGTTATGGAAACCAAATATGTCATGATCAACATTTCTTGTAGTATTTTAAGTTTCTGGGTTGGACCAAAATTTTGATAAAATTATCTAGGTTCTTTCCCCAATATTTTTTAATATTTCTTTTTAAACATGTTATCATATCTTAAAATATTTCTTCAAATAAACTTGAGGTGCTTTGATTAAAATTCTGTTGTATAACATATTTTGAGAAAATCTGATAAAACCATGTTTTCTGTTATATGTTATATTTATGACCTAGCTTCCTAAAGTACTAGTATTTCTATACCAAGTTGATTCTCAACAGATCCCGCCTCTCATTTCATCGCCCACTCTACTTGTGCAAAATTTTATTATATATATTGCATAGAATAGTCACCCAACTTAAAGTTGACATATAATACATAATACACCCCCTCACTATTTTACTATACAAATCTAGGTTGTTAAATCGTACCTATTATCACTACCTCCGTACCATTCAGTTATTTTTATCATAGTTTTTTTTTATTCATAGATTTAGTCCTGTCAATAAGAAAATTAGATATAATGGATGTATATTTACATAGAGAAAATGTTATTATTTGTAATGGTAAATGTTATATTGTAGATCATGTTGATTTAGAATAATTGATATATTAAGCTTGATATGAACCTAGGTGTATTTTCTATTGTTGAGTGACAGATCTATTGAAATCTCCCTGTATTTGCTTATGCAGATTTTTCAGTTATTAATTTCATATTATACATAATGGTATAAAGTTTGGATTTCTGACTCTGATATGAGATCTCCTGCTGAAAGTTTTATTTTATGATAAATGTTACACTTTTCTCCAAATGCAGCAAAATTTTCTCTTCTTTGGGTTGCACTAGTTAGCAACACATGTACTTGTTTAGGTTAGGTGATCTGGCAGCTACATTAACATAGTACAAAATGAATGTATTTGAAATTGTATTTATTTATACTTGGTTTAGCACCGTGTCAACACAATTTTTGAGGTTATTTCACAGTGTCCAGCGCACCTAACTTAGCTTTCCTGGACCCTTGCCTATAACCAGTACTCATCTACCCTTCCACAAAGCCCGAACTACTCCATATATCTTATTAATGGTGGAAGATTGACATTATTGTCAAATTTTCATGAAAGGGCAAGGATTTACCTCCACGTGTGGGATTCCAACCTGTACCCCCTTCGGGACTCTAGATTCGAAATCCAGACTCGCTACCAACTGCACTATCATCTGATCGACTCGGTTAATAATTGTAATCATAACATAGATAATTGATGTATATAAATCAATACGAAGGGCACATGGTTTGGTGAACTAGCAAGCTACAATATAATCAGAAAATTATTGAGATCAAGGTTTAACATCAGAGACAAAACTATTATCTAGATATTGATGGATAGATCAATGTAAAGAGTACATGATGCCACTCTGTCTTTGTTTACTTAATAAACTTTAAAGGTACTTGACTAAATTGTCTCATCATAAGTAAAATTTATATTTACAACTTTCACCCATCTATGTAAGTAAATATGATATTCCCTTTATGGCCGCTATGGTAGAATATTAAATATTACACCACTTAGTCTGTATATAGTCTGTATATATCTACCTTGTTTTATGAAATCTTAGGGTATGAGTTTGTCAGGGGTCATAATGTAGCTCACTAAGTTACTCATCAGTTGCTATCATCAGGTTTTACCTTAAACAACTGGTTTGAATCATGTGACTCATGAAAATTGAATAGAGGTTGCGAAAATAAGTTATTAAATTTATATATATGGTAACTGAACCGTTAGATAATTCTGCCTGTTTCTACAAACATTTATAATTTGGGTTAATGCTTATGAAAATTTAAGGTGAAGACTGGCTATAATATTCAATAATATCTTTTCTACTATTTTTTAATAAAAAAACCCCAAGACTACATGTATACTGAACCAAAAAGAAACTTTCGCCAAGTTTGATTGTAGATATGTTAGTACAGTTTCAATCCTTTTGGCTGAAAGCTTACATTTTTGTAAAATAATGTATTGTGGTTCTTTAAAAATCGTCATTTTGGAGGAAAGGATCAGATTGATTGTTGAATTTTAAATTAAAAAAAGGTAGGGGTCATTTCTAAAGTTAACAATCAGTAGCGTGTGTGGTCGCCATGGGCGATGCTGACTGCCTGACAGCGACGTCGCACAAGTTTGTTAATTTCAGCCTGTGGAATATTATTCCATTCTTCAAGCAATGCAGCTCGAAGGTCGTTGGTGTTGTTTGGAGGGTTCGGACGTCGACGTACACGTCTATCCAGATTATCCCAAAGATGTTCAATATTGGGTTCAAATGCGGACTTTTTGAGTGCCAGTCGTCGATGAAATCAATGTTATGATTTTGCAAATACTGTATTATTGACACGAGCAACAGTTTTACAAGCCACTACATGTATATATGTGTGTACATCTAAGTGGTACCCTTGAACCATTGGCACATACTTTGCGAAAGTTTCTTTTTTGGTTCAGTATATATGCTACATAATGATGTCAGGAATGGCATAAATACAAGAATAAATATTTTATTTTATCTGCATGTTTTGACCTACACAGCTAGACCCTCATCAAACATAAAACAAGAATTGAGTACTCAAGTTATTATGAAATCTAACCACAGATGCTTGACACATATAATCATGCCCTATTTATGGTGTAATTTATGTTGGTATCTGGCTCTTACTGTATACTGCACATATAACTTATATAAGAGTTATTGAAAGACTGTTGAAATCAATTATATATTCAGGGGTTACTTTCGAAGGAAAAAATCCACAATATACAACTACAATAGTCATGTATCTTTAATAACTGTTTTCGAAATTATGTCAATCAGATATTACATTATATCTCTTTACTGTTTGCCTTGTCCTATTTTAACACTGATTTTTTTTAGACGAATTAAAAAAATACCTTTATCCAATCAAAGGGAGATATTAATAATCTCATTAAAGTTTTTAATTGATAAGTTTTCAGGCACAAGTTTTTTATGACTCTAATTTATACATATTGAAACAAATGAAACTGTTCAAGCAAATGAAACCTTTTTTGTTACCATACAGTCATGTACAGTATATGTTTTTTAAAAGAATATTTGTTTACCTCATATATGAAAAAAAGTACATTTGATTACAGAATATACATGAAACAGAATGATGTTCTCCTAATTTGACCAAGTCTGTCCTGGTATTACGAACTTGGACAGAAATCAGCTGAAAATGAATTTCGGCAGTATCTTCCTGAATATCCAATCTGTTCATGATATAACATGCACTCCATTTATTATATTGGTATAACAAAGTCTTTATAAAAACGGATGAGTATATTAGTCTTATCTGATGTAATGTAATAAATGTTGATATCAAATAAATGACCCATTCATCTCTAATCATACCTACCCTAGACTATTGTGAATTTGGTCTAACTAGACACTTTTAGATTGTCATATGCTGTTCTCTCAGAGGCATAGCTATTCTTCTTGTGTTGTTCTCTCAGAGGCATAGCTTGTCTTCATTTTAAGGACATACACAGCTTTTGGGAATTGAGGCATTTCTCTTAGAATATTTCCATTTCTAGAATGATGTTCAATTTTGTTGGTGCTATATGGGGAATCTAAGAAGTGACTGGTCAAGTTAAAACTCTTTGTGTAAAAAAATACAAGGTTCACCCCCTATAAGGCTGGAAATAATTTAGTGGTATTGAATAAACTTGTATTCAGACAGATTGACTGGTAGACAGTAAATAAGTAAAATGCTAAAGACAATACATATTTTCATGTTTTATCACACCTGTAAGAAGTCATATGTGGTATTGGTGGGCAGGTTATTGATTTCTAGTGGCAGATTGACTTCATATTTGGTTTGCATGAGCATTGCCATAAGTGAATGTGCAATGTTCAAGAGCTATAACTCATGCTTGTGAATTTTTAGTAATTCGCTTTTTATGAGCTCACTTAGCTGAGCACAAAATGTTCAAATTATGCCCCTGGGGTTAAAATTGCCACCTTCACAGAGCTTATTAGATTTACTTAAAGTTTGTATGAGGCAAAAGTTTTGCATTTAATCAACAGACATAATTTGCTTCACCTGGCATAGCTCTTGTTTTAATGCTTAGCAAACAAATGTCTTCTGTTCTGTTGTGTTATCAAGTTAGGCCATGCCAAATTGGAATTCTGTTAAGCATCAACTCAAATTTGACAAACCTTGGTACCTATTCTCAAAAACACACATACCGAAAATGAAAATTCACAAAATATTTTTACGGCAAAGAAAAATGCATTATATATATTTTTTTTTTCCAATGGAATAATATCCTCATTATATGAAACAATGGTCTGAATTTAATCTAAAATAGTGTTCCCCCCCAAAATATATATTGTATTAATGTGGTGGTTATGATAAATTGCCTTCGATGAATAACGTGGATGACGAAACACAATTTTCCCTGAATTAAATTGTGGTATTTAATCCCGGAATATCAGAATTATTTAAGAAAATTTTATATACAATTTTGCTTTTATTTTGATTGAGGACTCTAAAACCTATGGGCATGGGGATGCTTAACAAAATTCTGAAAAGCTACAGAGATAAATTGTTGGTAACTGATGATATCAAAATGTGATTTTTTTCTTATCTATCTATTTCAGATTGTTTGTTTAAAATATGTCCAAACAATCGATATTCTGCACAGAAACAATTTTGGAAAGCTGCTAGACAGAATTCTACTAACTCAACAGATCCAGGTCTATTGAAGAAATTACATGTAAGTTTGTGTTTGTTATGAACCTTACACTCAGTCAATCCATTATCCACTATCAGCATCAACAGTAGATGACTGCCGGTAAATCAATTCTGATTATCCTAGGCAGATGTTTGTTAGAAGCTTTATTACCTACAGGCTTTGCGGAAGTTGCCAGACCATCAGACATGTGCAGAATAATTTGGACCGGTGCAATATTTTTTATCTGAGTTCTGGACCTTAAGTCTGGCAGAGTTTGAATTTACTGAATTTGTCTTTAATTAAAAACAGAACAACCAAGTCATTTATATATTTGAAAAAAAATTGATAAGACAAAATGTCTTTTGGTCAGACAGGAATTGGAAATTTGTCTGACCAAATGTAAGGCGTAGTTTTCAGCAGTTTCGTGTAGCCTGTACCCAAGTAAAAATGAGTGCATGGTTAAAAAAGGGATTATTTTTAGTAAGTACATAAAGAGTAAGAGAGACAGAGAGAGAGAGAAAGAGAGAGAAAGAGGGAGGGAGAGAAATAAAGGGTTCAACAGTTTAACAATGAAGGTCCCTTTTTAAGGGCTTCTCTGCTTTACCATATTTTTAAGTTTATATGACTCGTTTAGCAAGTACCACTGTGCGTCCTATTGCCTATAGTGCTTTAGTAAAGATGCACTTTGGTATTTACCCTGTCTGATGAATTGAATAATAAAATTGTGTTGCTAATCTTTTACTTGTTCCCAAAAATTGTCTGATTTTTTCATAATTTCAGCATCCCCACACATCATTCAAATCATATTATTAAGTCGAAGTTAATTCTACAAAAATAACCCATCAAAATTTATGAATTGTAGTAAATTTCTTCTGTCTCCAAACTTTTGGTGGGTACTGTAGTAATTGCACCTATTGTGCTTCTATATGATATAATTTCTTAATTGAGGTATAGGCAAATTTGTTATTTATGTAATCAGTTCTTGTATAATCAATTTATTCACAGACTCAAGGTGCCTTTTATTCTAGATTGACAAACATATGTCTAAACTCTTCAGATTTGTAAATTGTGAGGCAGATTTTCTCAATATAATTGAGGCTCCAAAACAAACATGTTTCTAGTGCAGGAACCCAATACAGATTGTTTTTTCTATGAAAATGTCAGCATATATAACTTGTTACAATAATGTTGTTGAATATCAAAGTGTGGTTCTTTTCATAATGGATTCCTCATCTTGTATTATATAAATTGTTTATTATAACACACTTTACATTGTTTACAGAGATTGTAAGCTCTTGTCTTAAATTAGAACAATAATTACCTCATCTCATGTATTTGTTTACTTTTGTCTCTTGTTATCTGCAAAATTGATTATTTTTATTATTATTACCTAATGTTCGGTATTTATCTAAACTTTGTTATGGAATGTTTTTTAGAACCCTTTTATGCTTTTAATGATAAATTGAAGCATCTTTTCTAGATTGTTGATGTTTAATGCTGAGAATTATTGCAGCCATCTGATGATTTCTTGTTTAGAAATAAGAAGTTTTTATTGATGTAAATTTGTTGATTGATTAAGATCGCTTTTCTTATGTTGTTCAGTTGAAAAGTTATTACAACTTGGTTTAAAAATTTTACTTGATTAGAAGGGGTTTGAAGACTTGCTGAATTACCGAAAAAAATGTCTCTAAGAAATTTCTAACCATAAAGTTTCACTGTCAGTGGATTAGGTTCAGGATTTTGCATAGATTTAGAAAGATATCAGACAATATAACTATACAGGCCTTATGAAGCATTTTTTGATAGAGAGGTCCCTTTTGATATTGTTATTGATAGAAGTGCAAACCCCAACTTCTGAGAAACCTGAATAGACTTGTAATTTGAGATATACTAAGGCTTAAATATGATACAACTGTACTTTTAGATTGACCATATTCGCATTCTGAGACATTGCTGTGCTGTATTATTTGTATGTGAAGAGTTTCTATCAAAATTATTGGGGGTTGGTCAGCTCCAACACCTCTCCACTTTCTAATGTCAAGATATTACTGTGCCATAATATCTTTCGTAAAGTTTACCTGCAAACCTCCTGATAAAACATTGATATTGCCTGAATATTTTCAATAGCTTGTGGCTATGATGAATATAAATAAAGAAGTAATGGTCCAATTACGTAATTCATCAGACTGTTAAAATCCTGCGATATTTACAATTCTAATATTGATAGTTTCCTTATTTCATTCAACTTGATTGCTCCTGTTAGCTAACTCATAGACAGATAAAAATTATATTGTCAGATTGGATGATATAACACCATTCTATAGTTGTCTATAAGATAAACATTATTGTTATCTAAATTGACAAGTGATTGAAGTCTATTTGGCTGAGTATTTCCCTCCTGTCTCTCAAATTATCCCTGGAGCCCTGTGCAATGTTCAGTGTATCATTAAAATTCTGTTTCTAAAATTTCTACACTGTATATGTCTACAGTATCACAATAGACCATAAAGTTTCCAACCATTTTGTCAATTTTGAGATTTTAAAACTTTGTTTACTTAAAATGATCAATTTTTGGTCTTTGGTTTTGAATTTTTATGTCCCTTGTGGTTTGTTCTCCTCCAAAATGGAAAAAATAACTAATTGGAATCTTGTGTCTTAACACTTCTAGTAGACATGGTTTTTAATTTGGTATTGAATTTAGGACTTGACTCATTCAGAAGTTATCAATGGGTTGTGTAAGTTTGAACAAGCTACATGTAAACATTTTTTACTGATTTAATGCTGTTGTAACACATTGTATAGGATATATTAACCCTGTCAGTCTTCTGTAACAGTTGGGATGAATCTGCTGACTGGCATCAAGTGGCAGCAACAGCGCTTGCTTGGTGTGATTGTGTTATACATCCTATTCACTATTCCTCCTAGAAAGGCTAAATCTCTGGATTTAGCTGCTAACCGGTTACCTCCATCTGTGACTGACAACTGCTCTTTATGATTTAGAATTTGTAGTAAGAGGGATAATGGCCTGAAGTTATTTTATGACTAAGCTTAGCAAAAGTATGCCCTGTCCAGGATTCAAAGGCTTGGCCAGTAGATCAGTAGACTTGTGAGCTACTGAATATGCAAACCAGACAGGCTTGCTTTATTTGTAGAAATGAACAAATTTATGAAATTTAACTGAACCTAGAAAAAACAAAACATGTCATAGATGTCATGTTATAATTATATTATGTTGTCTGTATTGTTCTCCCTGTCTGTTCTTAGACTAACGTTGTAAAACTAAAAGTTTCTTGTACATTATTGAGTGATTTCCTTGAGGAGAAAAACTGAGAAGATTATAGGTGTGGCTCTATCGAACTATGTATATCTTATGTTAGTATCTAACTTGGTATTGTTTAAGATGGCTTGCATGTTCTCTAAGTATCTTACTGTCATGTCATGTTAAAGTTCATTTCCTTAGAGTTTTTATGAGTCAGTTAATGATTTAACTTGATGCCTAATCAATAGAACAGAGTCTGTTTTTTTCAGATCTTGAGTTTAATGCTCATTGCTAATAAAAATACAAAACACATACATACCGTAAAATATAGATGATGTCATGTTAATAATAAAGAGAAAATGCACATGCCTATGTCGATTTGGAGATTACATGTCAATGGTTATTTTAATAGAACTTTTTTTAGCCAGATTTTTTAACGAAAAAACGTCTAGTGTCGCTAACAGTTGTGTTAAAGTTTTTTCTTTACCATATACTTCTGCCATTTATTGTCAGATCTTTATGAAACTTCATACAATGATTACATACCATGTGATGAACAGAATAAGAAAGTAACCACAACTCTACCTGGCTTTATTATGGATCATTTCTCTTTGTAATTTTTGTGATAAAGTTTTTAATATATTGGATATCTCTGTCATTTATGGTCAGATCTTGATGAAAACCCGGCTTTAATGTGGTTTCCACATTATATTTCTTGTTAGCCTTTTGCTTAGAGATAGGCCGTGTTGAATATTTTTGATCTATTTTATTTAATTACAGTTAATGACTATAAAACATTGTCAAAGTTTTAATTTTAAAAGTGAAGTTGCAACTTTCAAAATTAATTTTCTGAAATAAAAACTAACATGAAAGAACCATATACCTTTGTAAACTAAAACTATATTCTGTAAATATCAGAAGTTGGCAATTCAGAAGTAAATTTCTAAGCCTAATAATGTTATTTCCATGGAAAACTAAATGCCAGAAGCAATGATAACAATTAATGTATTGAATCTTCTCTCAGAATTAGAATAAAGTTTCTTGCTTTTCCCAGAGTCTGTTGACATATGTTATTGTTTTCACAACCTGGTGACATTTCATCAGTAAAAGCCATAATGTATTGTTGCTATATTTGACTTTATTGTTGCTGAAGATATATTAATTAATTACAGTTTCAGGAGTTGATCTAGAAGATTTTCCCAGAGGGGAATGTTAATATTTTTATGTTTTAGTAAACCATTTCAATGTTAGAACTACAAAAAAGCTATTTCCAGGGTACTGCATTAATTTTTGGACTTTCTTGCCCAAAACTAAATGTTTACGTAAGCTGTAACAAGTTGCCAGTACCCAATCATTGGTTGTGAGGGGCAATAGGATTAGGACTACCTTTAATGTCCAGTCCTGATTTTTTAAGTTTGCTCAACAATTGTTTATCTTTCACTCTGTTTATTAGTCATAAAAGCTGCTGACTATATAAAATTATTTTCATTTTACAGTATGGCATAAAGTCATCATTTTTATACGCCCGTTTTGAAAAAACGGTCGTATTATGTTATGCTGTTGTCCGTCTGTCCGTCTGTCCGTCTGTCCGTCTGTCCGTCCGTGGACAATTGCTTGTCCGGATGATAACTCAAGAAAGGATGAACCTAGGTTCCTCAAATTTTATGTGTTGATAGCCCTTGGGTGGAGGAGGTTCCCTATTGATTTTGAGACCCCAGGGTTAAAGGTCAAGGTCACTGGGACTTAAAATAGGTAAAACTTGTCCGGACAATATCTGAACCACCAATGTACCTAAGTTCACCAAATTTAATGTAAGAGTAGCCCATGTGTCAAAGATGTTCCCTATCGGTTTTGGGGCCCCTGCGTCAAAGGTCAAGGTCACAGTGGCATCATATGGGAAAAAAACTTGTCCTGACAATAACTTAACAACCAATCTACCTAGGATCACCAAATTTTATGTGAGAAAAGCCCATGTGTCAAGGATGTTCCCAATCGGTTTTGGGGCCCCTGGGTCAAAGGTCAAGGTCACAGGGACATCAAATAGAAAAACCTTGTCCGGACCATAACTCAACAACGCCTGTACCTAGGTTCACCAAATTTTATGTAAGAGTAGCCCATGTGTCAAAGATGCCCCCTATTGGTTTATGGGGCCCCAGGTTCAAAGGTCAAGGTCACAGGGGCATTATATGGAAAAACTTTGTCCGGACAATAAATGAAACACCAATGTACCTAGGTTCACCAAATTTCATGTGAGAGTAGCCCATGTGTCAAGGATATGCACTATTGATTTTGGGGCCCCTGGGTCAAAGGTCAAGGTCACAGTGGCATCATATTGAAAAACATTGTCCGGGTAATAACTCACTAATGACTGTACCTAGGTTCACCAAATTTCATGTGAGAGTAGCCCATGTGTCAAGGATGTACCTTATCAGTTTTGGGAAAACAGGGTTAAATTTAAATCTTAAACCAGAAGATATCAAATTACCAAGCTGTGACTTCAAATGTTCTATCAATATGTTTATAAAGTCAAAACGGCAAACAATGAAACACTTGTCCAGACAATAACTGAACCACCAATGTACCTAGGTTCTCCAAATTTTATGTGAGGGTAGCCCTTGGGTAAAGGTTATGCCCTATTGGTTTTGGGGCTCCTGGGTCAAAGGTCAAGGTCACAGGGGCATCATATTGAAAAACCTTGTTTGGACAATAACTCATCAACGACTGTACCTAAGTTCACAAAATTTTATGTGAATGTAGCCCTTGTGTCAAGGATGTTTCCAATAGGTTTCTGGGCCCCTGGGTCAAAGGTCAAGGTCACAAAGACATCATATAGAAAAACCTTGTCCAGACAATAACTGAACCACCAATGTACCTAGGTTAACTAAATTTTATGTGAGAGTAGCCCATGTGTCAAAGTTATGCCCTATTGGTTTTGGGGCCCCTGGGTCAAAGGTCAAGGTCACAGGGGCATCATATTGAAAAACATTGTCCGTGTAGTAAATCAACAATGACTGCACCTGAGTTCACCAAATTTCATGTGAGAATAGCCCATGTGTCAAGGATGTGTCTTATCAGTTTTTGGGAAACAGGGTCAAGTTTAAACCATCATCCAGAAGATATCAAATTACCAAGCTGTGACTTCAAATGTTCTATCAATATGTTAATAAAGTCAAAATGGCAAACAATGAAACACTTGTCCAGACAATTACTGAACCACCAATGTACCTAGGTTCATCAAATTCTATGTCAGGGTAGCCCTTGTGTCAAGGATATGCCCTATTGGTTTTGGGGCTCCTGGGTCAAAGGTCAAGGTCACAGGGGCATCATATTGAAAAACCTTGTTTGGACAATTACTCATCAACGACTGTACCTAGGTTCACAAAATTTTATGTGAATGTAGCCCTTGTGTCAAGGATGTTCCCAATAGGTTTTGGGGCCCCAGACCCAAAGGTCAAGGTCACAGAGGCATCATATGGAAAAACCTTGTCCAGACAATAACTGAACAACCAATGTACCTAGGTTCACTAAATTTTACGTGAGAGTAGCGGAAGTGTCAAGGTTATGCTCTATTGGTTTTGGGGCCCCTGGGTCAAAGGTCAAGGTCACAGGGGCATCATATTGAAAAACATTGTCCGGGTAATTACTCAACAATGACTGTACCTCGGTTCACCAAATTTCATGTGAGAGTAGCCCATGTGTCAAGGATGTGCCTTATCAGTTTTTGGGAAACAGGGTCAAGTTTAAACCTTCAACCAGAAGATATCAAATTACCAAGCTGTGACTTCAGATGTTCTATCAATATGTTAATAAAGTCAAAATGGCAAACAATGAAACACTTGTCCAGACAATAACTGAACAACCAATGTACCTAGGTTCACTAAATTTTATGTGAGAGTAGCCCATGTGTCATGGTTATGTCCTATTGGTTTTGGGGCCCCTGGATCAAAGGTCAAGGTCACAGGGGCATCATATTGAAAAACATTGTCCTTGTAGTAAATCAACAATGACTGCACCTAAGTTCACCAAATTTCATGTGAGAGTAGCCCATGTGTCAAGAATCTTCCCTATTGGTTTTGGGGCCCCTAGGTCAAGTTTAAACCATCATCCAGAAGATATCAAATTACCAAGCAGTGACTTCAAATGTTCAATCAATATGTTAACAAAGTCAAAATGGCAAACCATGGAAATAATGCTATATTTAATAAGTAACATGAATTTAGTTCACCAAATTTTATGTGAGGGTAGCCCATGTGTCAAGGATGTTCCCAATTGGTTTTGGGTCAAAACTGGGTCAAAGATTGAGGTCACAGGGGCATCATGTGGACAATCCTTGTCCAGACAATAACTTAATATGTAATGTGTTGATAGCTCTTTGGTATTGGATGTTCTCTTTTGATTTGGAGACCCCAGGGTCAAAAGTCAAGGTCACAGGGACTTAATTCATATTGAAACATTTTCGGGACAGTAACTCAATAATGATTGTACCTACATTGTAGGTTTTCCAAATTTTATTTAAGGGGAGCCTTAATGTCTAGCATATGCCCCTTTGGTTTTAGGTCCCTGGGTTAAAGGTCAAAGTCACAAGAAACATCATGAGGAAAAACCTTGTCCAACAACCAACTTTACCTAAGATCACCAAATTTTATGTATCAATACTCTTTGGGTCAAGGGCGAGAACTTTTGGTTCTGAGGCCCCAGGGTCAAGATCACTGGAAGTTTGTATGGGAAAACTTTGTGTCGGTGATAACTCAACCATGGCTGTACCTAGGTTCTCAAAATCTTTGCTTTGGATAGCCCTCCAGTTAAGGATGGGACCTATTCTGAGATCCCAGGGTCATTGGTCAAGGTCACAGGGACTTCATATGAGATAGAACACAGCATGGACTGCACACGGGCGTATAATGCCCCGCCCAGCGGAGCTCTTGTTTTGATGTCACAGGGTGTCAAATAAAAAACAAACATAGGTACTATTTTTGGTCAGAAATTGTTCATTTTTGGAAAAAATAGATTAAACCATATGCCCAAGGAACCTTTTGTCAAGGGACCCTATGCCTACTGAGACTTTCCTTCTAAATCTACTATTACAGTTTGTAAGAAGAGAACTGTGTTATGAAAGGAAGCGTTCTTGTATATCAATGATAGGTCTAATATAATATTGATCCCTGAGGAGAAACTTTGCATTATTCTAGATAAAGTCAATTAGTAAATCTCTTGAGTGAGATGAAATATTAAATTTGTAATTATTGCTTTGTTGTAATTGTATCATTTATTAACAGTCTGAGATATTTGTGATTTGCTTACAATACATTGTTTGCCATATCTAGCAAACTTGACCTTGACCTCAAAGGACCTTTTTGAATCCTTAGCCCTATACTGGTTGGGATGTGGGCATAAATTGGCTATTTTTTCACCTAATATGATATGGCAGTAGGGAAAGTTGAAAAATGTTCTCTTTTCATCATTTTTAAATAATGTTCTAGAAATGCATCTTTTCAGGAGGTTTCTATTCGGCCATTGTCTGTCATAAATTGCAATATTTTGTTCTTTTCTAAAATTCAATCAGCAAGCAGTCTTAACCGCCTTAAAGTATACTACTTTAATAATCATGTTACCATTATGTGACATTTGCTTTCTCAATGTGATCTCTATTCATTTATTTTGATCTTTAAACCCTTCAAACCTTTGCAACAGTAGAAAGGGAATATATTGGGTAAAATAAACTTACCTAAAGTGAAATTTAACCAAACCTACTAAAAAGTGGGCGTTTAAGTTTTAGCCATTATTTTGAAAGGTTGTGGGTAAAAGACATGGAAAGCAAGACTGACTATATAATGGGTTACCCTGCAGACAGCAACTGTACAAGTTAAGGAAAGCAAACTTTGAGTCGATGCCAGGAAATCTTTTAGTTAAAATTCAAATCTTTATTTATAAGCTAAAGCTTGTCAATATCCAGTACTCTGTATAATGAGATTTTGTCAGTTTTTATATTCCTGAAAGGATATTTACTTAGAAAGAGCCAATAGTCTGATATCTTGGTTTGTCAGACTTGTCTCACTCTACAACTAATGATTGAAGTGTTTCTTCTCATATAACAAGAGCTTGCATGAAAATGTAATAATTTCTGTAGCTGGAAATCAATTTTAAAACCTCCACTAAAGCTGTTCACTTTGTTATGACTCCAATCTTCATCTAAACTAATTTCAGATTATTGTCATATTGCTTTTTAATCATGAATGTAAATGGTTTATTATTCTACTGTCTAAGACTTGAAGCCATTGGCTTAAAGTACTCATGACATGTTGCCATGTTTCTTCTGTATAGTATCTGTGTTTTTCTCACTTATGTGTTAATCGTGGCAAAAAAAACTGTTGGTAAACCACTGAGTATATAATTCAATATTGTTTATATCTACAGTAGATATAATGTACTTCTAAGCTGGGAAATAGAAGATGAATATCACTTTATAACATACTATGTGTTAGAGAACTATCAATTTACAGTATTATATTTGATACATTACTCTCTCTAGGTTCTCTATTCATTCTATACAACTCAATAAAGTGTGTACTATTGAACCTGTGTCTAGTAGTCGGATAGGAAAGCACAAACAATAGCTGCTTAAGACAGGTTGCTACAAAACACAGGTTGAGTTGAGAAGTTCTTTCAGAGTTCATATTTTCGTCAGACATAATTACTCTGCTGCGGCCAGGCAGTGTGTATTTTCTCTTTTTGGGGAAAGTCAGGTGACTGAAACCTTTTAAAGGCAACAACAGCATCATTACAATAAGTTGGAGAAAATGATTTTTATTGTCAATCCAAATATACTTCAGATTACCTTCATTTGTATTGACAGAAATTTCTATATTTTTGTTGGAAAAATTCAATTATGAAAGCAGCATTTCCCTATGTGACTTCTCCATGCAAAAATCAACTATCACCAGTGCAAACACAACATTTTAAGAACTGATGAATTTTTCTATAGAAAAATGGAGAATGATGAGGTTTTTTAGAAAGGCAGAAATTCTGCAAAAAATGGCCTGCATGAAAACACTGCCTGGGTATTGCTAAATGTTAGGGCTGGTCACTTGATATAACAGTACACTGGTGAAACAAAATCTGTTATATTTTACTAATTGCTGTCTGTCTGGTAGATATTTTGGTATCAGATAATCACATTTTGCTATCTTGCCAAGTTGGTGAAATCACAACTGCAGTATTTAACAATGATGTAGTTACAATTTTATGAACACCTGATCATTTGCTTCTTGACATGTTGGGGGTTTATCTCATTGCCCAAGTCCATCATGTCTGGGTGAAGGCTAACACAACTTGTCATGTTATTTTGTATGAATTATCTATTTACATCAATAAATGTGCTGATGAATTTAACAAATTTTATTTTTAAGTGTATGACATTGATGTTGTTTTTGTTAATAATGAACAATATACATAGTTAAATGAAATAATGATTATAAATTATAGGCCAATTCCTGTTCAATAAGTTGTTATTTATGTAGTGGGCTCATAATTGTATCTTTTATCACCTATAAATGGGACTGCAAATAGTCAGTTATGTGAACACAGTCATTGCCTTGACCAAAAGCCCAAAGCCCAAACATTGTGAAAATTAAAATTAGCTTGTGAAATTCTGATTTCATATAGTGGGGGCTATCTGATAGTCTATGAAATATAATGAATTGTGCTAGTGCACAAGGAAGCGTAATCCACTGACTTTGAAAATTTTAACAATTTGAAATACCTCAAACTGTTACTGTATGTAGTAACATGTGTTTTTAAATTTCTTTACAATGAACTTAAAGCAAGTTTAACAATATCCTGACTTTGTCCTTGAATACCAGGAAGTTGACTCTTTTATTTATTGATACTATGTTTGTATTTACATGTTTTATAATGTTACTTAAACTACAAGTAAATAATGCACCAGAAATGTATGATGATAGATTTATCCTGGTTACAGTTTTAATATCCTGGATTGATGTTCATTAGTTTAATTAATAATATTGATTTAATATTGATTACTATAAAATATGACAACTTCAATCTCTTGGTTTCATTTCCTTCTTGATAGTCTAGTTACATAAGGCCACAACAAGTTGATCATATTATATTGTACAAATTTTTCCGAAAAAAAAATGGGGCGAGCGAGCCAAGAAAAAAAATCTTAACTCTGTTGCTTATATAGTGGTTTGACCAAATATTTACGAATGAGCGAGGAAATGAAAACATTTTTTGCAAAAAACAGTCAAAATTAAGGTGCAAGCGAATCCATGGAACACATGATAAACTTGTTGTGGCCTTATTTTATATTGAATGAGTTTTAATAATGTCAAGAATTAAACTACATGTTGTCTGCTATAGGAATGATGGTTCTGAATTCCCTTTGCGAAGATATTTTGTGATAGAAATATTTTCAGATTCCTAATTTTGATTTCTCATGCATTACTTTGAAAACTTGAATCGTACATGTGTGCTATTCTTGGGAGGAACACATCTAAAGACATATTCTTAATCTCTGACTTAAACTCTCTTGAGCATTAGTCAGATTTTTTTAGGTTTACAAAAGTAGAGAGTAAAATAATCAAGTAGCTCTACTATATAATATAAGTTATTTTCCCTTGTCAGAATCAATTTTCACTTGCTCTGGGCAACAAAAAACTTGGTTAAGGGGATGACTGTATTATAACATTCTGATGGTAATTGCATTCATCTTTAATGTTCCAGAAACAAAGGGGTGCCTTGTATTTTTATATAGTTCAATGTAACCTAGTTGTACTTTAATATTAAGAATAAGATAAACCTGGATCTGTAACACTGCTGGGCTGCAATTACAAATTTAGTTTACTGAATTGGGTACGGGTTCAAATTCCACAGAGGGTGATTTTAATACCTTTCCATGAAAATTTGACAATAATGTAAATTTTTCTTCATTGATAAGGTATAAGAGAAGTTGACAGCCTGGTGGAAAGGTAGGTGAGTATTGAGTTGACAATGGTTCAGGAAAGGTGGCTTAGGTGTGCTGACCTCCATAAAGTAACCAAAATTGTGTTGACTTGGCATCAAACACAGTGTGAATAATAAAATATGATCAAAGTTAATTCTCATGAGAATCTATGTGATGACAATATAATTAGGTTTAACATACATCTTATGCTGGAAGACATTTAAGAGTTCCTATTCTTGATCAGATTTGAATTTGCCAGTAGTAATAGGTATTATCTTCAGAAATTGTAATTTTGTAAGTTAGGAATTGGAGCATGGGAGATGAAGTTTTTTTGGTGCTTAGTAAAAATGGTAGATTGAACTTTAGAAGTGTTAAGAAATTCTTACACCTTAATGATAATGTGTAAACCAGGAACAAAGTGTTTATAAAAAGATTATAAGAGTCAGAAAGTCTTCCTAACAGAAGCCCAGGAAACTATTTTGTAAACATAAACATTTTTGTATTGAATGAAGAAACCATGCTTTAAGTTAAGGTCTTCAATACCTTTGATATGTGAAATTTTTGAAGGATATGGATAGGAAAATGTTATACTGTAATAATAAGTGTTTTTATGTTAAAATTAATTCTGTAAGGCATTTCATTAACTTAGGTTTATATATAAAAACTGAATATTAAACAAATTAGTTCTTTTTCAAGTTCATTGAACTCATAAAACAACAACCAGAAGCAAGTTAAGCTAAATTGATCGTTACAGAGAGATTAAAGTTATTTAACATTCATCTGAACATGCATGCAAGCTCTGAGATTGATGAATTTAAGACAGATACATTGTATTACGGTTATAGAACAAAGTTTTCAAGAAACACCATAAAGGGAGCTTTCCTTGCGTTTGTATTTGTCAAACTAATTTCTATCACATTATTATACTTTTACTCAATGCTAAATTATTCTAAATTGTTAAATGTGCATTAAGTTACCATCAATTACATGCATTTATTACATTTGTTAAATGACTAGTTCTTGAGCCCATGAAAGATAGGATCATATCCAATGTTTAAGTGAGTCAATAATTTCATTACAATTTGTTATTTTAATTATCAGTGCTATGAATCAGGTTGGTGATGGTAAACCTTAAAAGATACATGAAACTTCAGGTAGATATATTTACTGAAATATTACAAGACCTAGTCTGGCTCCTGTTTTTTGTACAATATTTAGTTAAAACACATGTGTTAATATTTTGAAAGTTTGTTAAAATGATAAACAAATTGATCTCATCTATTAAATAAAATTAATTAAGATTTAATTGAGATTTAATTCAGGTATGAACATTAAACTGAATCTGTTGCTGCTATTACACCATGAGAATTATTACTAAGTGTGCTAAAGACATTTGGATATGAAAAAGTAGCCTTGAGTTGACAGTTACATTAGCTCTGCAGGATTATCAATCCAAAATGAAACCAATCAAATTTAATCAAAGACTTTAATCTATCTTGATTTATATATGTTAGTCAGAATGATATTTTAGCCTGATTCTATTGAGGCCTTGTCTTCCCTGCCTCAGACTAATTAAAAAACAAAAACAAAATATGGCATTTATATTCTAACATCTTCTATTTGTATACAGTGTTAACTTTTCACAGAATCTGTATGCAGGTGCTCTGGAGGAGAGACTAAAGTGGCTGGCAATGATGGCTCTGACTTTTTATAGTATGCTAGAAATGCCAAATTAACAGTAAAACAAAGGTGAAAAAATGTTGTTTTTGTGCTAAGATGCTTTCATAGTATCTTTGAGAACAAGTCAGTGATTATTACATTAAGTACTCAGTAACCTTTGTTGACTTCTGATTCCTGATGACAATCTGATTTATATTGATGAAAAAAACCTGTTAACAGTCTCTGGTATATGTCAGTTATTTCCTATTTATTTCCTTCTTTGATTTTCATTACCTCATTTACTGAAGAGTTCTCTTTGTGGAGATTGAAGAGTTCTCTTTGTGGAGATTGAAGAGTTCTCTATCTGGAGGTTGAAGAGTTCTCTTTCTGGAGATTGAAGAGTTCTCTTTCTGGGGATTGAAGAATTCTCTTTTTGAAGATTGAAGAGTTCTCTTTCTGGAGATTGAAGAGTTCTCTTTCTGGGGATTGAAGAATTCTCTTTTTGAAGATTGAAGAGTTCTCTTTCTGGAGATTGAAGAGTTCTCTATCTGGAGATTGAATAGTACAATGCATACTCTATCTGGAGATTTGTATATCTTGGTACAAATTGAACATATTTGTTAGAAATTTTGATTAGATTTGTTTGTGTGTATATTGGTACACTGGACTCACTCACTGACAATGAAATAGATTGATGTGATGTTTTTATATCCTACTTTATCAGTGTTAATCATTCCTAGACTAGACTGTAACATGTTTATCATTGTTTATAGAAACACAAGTGTTCACTATATCCCTTGGTTTTGTCTGAATGTACTCACAATGTTGGATTTGATTGGACACTGTTCTGGGCAATGGTTGATCAAGCCGGGAGGGCGGGTCCAGATGGTCAGAAACTTCTTAAATTCTGCATCTGTATATACAAGTTTCGAAACATATGTCATTGATTTTGACCAAAATTATTGGCAGTGCCAAGTTTTTATTGTTGGGTATCTGTATCTTGTTGCCCTTCCAGTGTATGAAATTAGGATTTTTGGACTCAAGCCCTTCGGGCTTGTCACCTTGCAATTTTCTCAAGCCCGGACTAAAATTAACAAGCCCGAATAACAGGATGATTTAACATACTCTAAAAGTATCGAAAATTGGGGAAATTGCGGAAGTTTAAGCAATGAGACAAAAATCAATAAAAACACATGGTATTGTATCAATACAGCCTTTTATTATTTATAAATGTGACTAGAACAAAGCCATGCCTGCTGCATTTGTTCATTTTTGACAGTTTGTCTTGTCTTCAGGACATCTATCATTTTGCACCTCTTGGCTGTGCCAGAATTAATGTTTCTTACATAAAATTTGCTGTTGTGTGGCAAGAGTAACTATGCCAACCAGGAGTGCCAGAGCTCACACTTACTTCTTTTTTTTGCCTCAAAGAATTTGAATATATGTGTTAAAGTCTCAATGGATAATACGGATAGCATATTTAACAGACCCATTTTTAAAATTACACGCACCATGGCAATGCCTTTGTAGTTACTTAAATCTTGTTTTACATGCATGTTGTTCAAAACTGACAGAATGTTACTGATTTCCTTTGTAACAAACTCACGATTACATGAATTTCGAATGTATTTAATCAAAGACCCTTAAATTTTAAACAGGGATGAGCATGGGTTCCAAATTTAGGGAGAAGTGACTTCTCCCTCCCGGTAATTTAGGGAGAAGTGCAGTGATGTGAGGGAGAAGTTGGGAGGATAGACAAGCGGGAAAAGTTAGATGAGCCAAATGGAATGTTTTGAACAGTATTCACAAACTTCTCAAATGCAAACTTTTCTAGAACTTCTATCCTTTAAATACATGTTATTACTATTACATTTAGTAAATAATATGTCTGCTGTAACTCACAAGTAGTGTGAGTATTAAATACTCCCTGGATGTTTGGTTACTGAGTTATTCACTGAACACATTATTTTAAATACAATGAAAAGTTCTTCTTTTTGGTTTAGCATTTTTACTTGCTAGTATATGTTCATCAAAAGAGATTAAAAATGCATAAAAGGCCATTTTTTGATAATATGTTATCAGTGTCCTCATTTTTTACCCTTCTTTGTTTAAATATTTTTTATCTAATTAGTTCTGCTGTAAATAACATACCTTTTCTTAAATATAACATATTATGTAGCAATATATGATTATCATTGATTTTTTAGATTCTGCAAACCGAATTTAGCTGGTACATTACGTGACGAATACATAGACAATTTTCATAAATTCAATTGAACCAACCGGAGTTTACTCTTGAAATCGAAATATTGAAGGAATTTCCCCGTTACTAATTGAAGTTAAGAAGTAACAATCAAAATAATAAGGTTATTAAATTACTAAAGTAGATTTAACCTTGTTTCATTTGATTGGCGATAGCGTGGGTCGCGAAAACATATGACACCACGCTTAAAAAAACAAATAATTGCAATCATTGGCAAACTGCTAATTACATCTATTCAACTGTCTGATCACATGCTCATAATTGAATACAATTATCAATTTAATGGCAAGCATCCAAAAAGCTTTATCTACTTATATTATTGTAGTATCACTGTTTGACACGTGTTTGTTTATTGCAACCGTTTAATTACGATATCAATCTTATCTGGCCGACATATAGCACTATTGATTTTTAAGAGGACGCTGGTTGGTCTTAAAGGTGACAATATACACAGGGGCCATCAATAAACAATCGAGTCACTAATTTTCGGCTTTTGAAGCGTTTATACTAACAGCACAACTCCCGCGTAGTTGATTGGTAGATTACAGAAGAAATGCGGATGTTACATACGCTCCATCCGTCGTTAAATCGAGGTCTCGAGGACAGTCATAATCTGGGTCATAATTTGTTTCATTGATTTTCCGAAAATGTCGGCGACTTCGTTTTTCGCTTTGATATACTAATAGAGCGAAGTTTTAAAGGAGAGGGCGACTTCTTCGCCCGAATCGCCCCTTCGACCCAATCATTTTGTCATAATGTGAACAAACATGGAAATGTTTGAATTTTCTAAAAATTAAATAATAAAAAAAACCGGGTGAAATTGACAGTTATAAGTAAATTGAAACAAAGAAAATTTGATTTCCTACGATCACCGATATCATTTTCTTTCAAAACCGCCATTATTTCTTCAACATGTAGTCAACAATTAAAAAACTAGGTTACACTTGTTTTAAGAATTAATTCTACCAAACAATTAAATTAGACTCCATAGTTACACAATGAGACATTGCAATTATGTCATTATCACGCTAGCAAACATCGACTTAGTTTGAAAAATGCTGACACATTTCTAAAATTGTTAACATCTATTTCCTTTTAAAACTGCGAATACATTCTTGTCACCAAACAAAGGATTAATATTGATTTTAATTGCTGCAAACAATTAAAATATAGACTCCCGATGTACATGACAAATTGTGACGTAATAAGTCAAGATTGCTACTTGAAATTATGACAATAAGTATGATTGAAGGAATTACTTTTTACAAAATAAAGTACCAGTTATAAAGTTGTTAATGATGACAATAAAAGTTTGTTTTGACGATTATTTTCGTGTGGAATTTTAAGATTTTGTTTATGATTTAATAAGAGATTTGGAGGGGATTTTTCGCGCAGTTAAGCCGAAAATGTGCGCGATTTTCGGCCATTGTTGTGACTTAATTTGCGATAAGCCCGATCGGGCTTACTAGACAGAAAATTGACAAGCCCGACTTAAAAAACACAAGCCACGGGCGTCGGGCTGCCGCTAATTTCGAACACTGCCCTTCAAATCACTGGATTGGACAGCCTCTTAGGAAAGCAGTTTAATAGCCACTCCTGCTTGAAGCATGTTTCCTGGAAACAATTGTTTTTATTTTCTCTAGAATTACCATTGTCTTTGTTTGTTTGTATTGGAGTTATGTTGTAAATATAAAATACATACTGGTTTAATTAGTACAATAATTCTACCTAGGTAATAATGTATACATACATTAACATTATGATGATAGTAAGGTTAACAAGCTGTGTGTGACCTTGTCTGACCATACTTTACTAAAAGTAAGTTTGTACCTCTTTCCAGGTTGTACGTAGTTGATACTTAGCTAAATTGTTTTTAATGAATCTATTCTTTTATAGAGGTACAGGTCTCGCACTGGAGCTTTGTTGTACATGAAACAAGTGTGTTTTGAGATGTGTGCAAATTGGTGCTTGTTAAAATCACTTTCAAACAACTTTTTTGTCAGTACTAAAGAGTTCTCTTTGTCGTCATGAGGAATTCTGCTTCATGTGCACTAACAGGGCTCATACAGATCTGGAAAAATCTTAGGAAATAAGTTCTTCTCCAAAAAATGAAATCTTGATTTTTGACCAGTGTTCGAAATTAGCGGCAGCCCGACGCCCGTGGCTTGTGTTTTTTAAGTCGGGCTTGGCAATTTTCTGTCTAGTAAGCCCGATCGGGCTTATCGCAAATTAAGTCACAACAATGGCCGAAAATCGAGCACATTTTCGGCGTAACTGCGCGAAAATCCCCTCCAAATCTCTTATTAAATCATAAACAAAATCGTAAAATTCCACACGAAAATAATCGTCAAAACAAACTTTTATTGTCATCATTAACAAATCTATAATTGGTACTTTATTTTGTAAAAAGTATTTCTTTCAATCATTGTTATTGTCATTATTTCAAGTAGCAATCTTGACTAATTACGTCACAAATTGTCATGTACATCGGGGAGTCTATATTTTAATTGTTTGCATCAATTAAAATCAATATTAATCCTTTGTTTGGTGACAAGAATGTATTTAATTCGCAGTTTTAAACGGAAATAGATGTAAACAATTTTAGAAGTGTGTCAGCATTTTTCACACTCAGTAGATGTTTGTTAGCGTGATTATGACATAAATGCAATGTCTCATTGTGTAACTATGGAGTCTAATTTAATTGTTAGGTTGAATTAATTCTTAAAACAAGTGTGACCTAGTTTTTTTTAGTTGACTACATGTTTAACAAATAATTGCGGTTTTGAAAGAAAATGATATCGGCGATCGTAGGAAATCAAATTTTCTTTGTTTCAATTTTCTTATAACTGATATTTACACCCGTTTTGTATTATTTAATTTTTAGAAAATTCAAACATTTCCATGTTTGTTCACATTTTTGACAAAATGGATGGACCGGAGGGCTATTCGGGCGAAGAAGTAGCTCTCTCCGTTAAAACTTCGCTCTATTAGCACATCAAAGCGAAAACAAAGTCACCGACATTTTCGGAAAATCAATGAAACAAATTATGACCCAGATTATGACAGTCCTCGATTTAACGACGGATGGAGCGTATGTAACATCCGCATTTCTTATATGTAATCTACCAATCTACTACGCGGGAGTTGTGCTGTTAGTATACACGCTTCAAAAGCCGATAATTAGTGACTCGATTGTTTATTGATGGCCCCTGTGTATATTGTCTTCATTAAGACCAACCAGCGTCCTGTTAAAAATCAATAGTGCTATATGTCGGCCAGATAATATTGATATCGTAATTAAACGGTTGCAATAAGCAAACACGTGTCAAACTGTGATACTACAATTATATAAGTAGATAAAGCTTTTTGGATGCTTGCCGTTAAATTGATAATTGTATTCAATTATGAGCATGTGAACAGGCAGTTGAATAGATGTAATTAGCAGTTTGCCAATGATTGCAATTATTTGTTTTTTAAGCGTTGTGTCATATGTTTTCGCGACCCAAGCTATCTCAAATCAAATGGAACAAGGTTAAAACTACTTTAGTAATTAAATAACCTTATTATTTTGATTGTTAGTTCTTCTTAATTAAGCTATTAGTAACGAGGAAATTCCTTCAAGAAATGAAATGAAAATTAGATAATTTAAGATTTCAATTTGATACAAAATCAGTGTTCAGTGAATAACTCAGTAACCAAACATCTAGGAAGTATCTAATACTCACACTACTTGTGAGTTACAGCAGACATATTATTTACTAAATGTAATAGTAATAACATGTATTTAAAGGATAGAAGTTCTAGAAAAGTTTGCATTTGAGAAGTTTGTGAATACTGTTCAAAACATTCCATTCTGCTCATCTAACTTTTCCCGCTTGTCTATCCTCCCAACTTCTCCCTCACATCACTGCACTTCTCCCTAAATTACTGGGAGGGAGAAGTCTCTTCTCCCTAAATTTGGAACCCAGGCTCATCCTTGTTTAAAATTTAAGGGTCTTTGATTAAATACATTTGAAATTTCTATAATCGTGAGTTTGTTACGAAGGAAATCTGTAACATTCTGTCAGTTTTGAACAACATGCATGTAAAACAAGATTTAAGTAACGACAAAGGCATTGCCATGGTGTGTGTAATGTTAAAAATGGGTCTGTTAAATATGCTATCCATATTATTCGTTGAGACTTTAATACATATATTCAAATTCTTTGAGGCAAAGAAAAAAGGAGTAAGTGTGAGCTCTGGCACTCCTGGTTGGCATAGTTACTCTTGCCACACAACAGCAAATTTAATGTAAGAAACATTAATTCTGGCACAGCCAAGAGGTGCAAAATGATAGATGCCCTGTTAAGACAAGACAAACTGTCAAAAATGAACAAATGGAGCAGGCATGGCTTTGTTCTAGTCACATATATAAATAATGAAAGGCTGTATTGATACAATAACATGTGTTTATTGATTTTGTCTCATTGCTTAGCTTCCTCAATTTCCCCAATTTTCGATACTTTTAGAGTATGTTAAATCATCCTGTTATTCGGGCTTGTTAATTTTAGTCCGGGCTTGAGAAAGTTGCAAGGTGACAAGCCCGAAGGGCTTGTGTCCAAAAATCCTAATTTCATACACTGAAATTTTTGACAGTGCTTTCTGAAATTCCTTGGAAAATACATGTTTTCAGGATCAACAGATTCACATTTACCATAGAAAAATTGAACTTAGACTCATCAGATCCAAAATCATCATTAAATAGTTTATCAACATAATTCACTAATGATTCAAACTATGTTACATGAATAACCTTTAATTATAGGCAAATTACTTGCAGATTGCATTATTAGTTTTTATCCCAAAAAATTCTAAGAACTTCAGAAATGACACTGTATATCACACTAATATCAAGATATTTATGTTTTGGTTTACAGGAGTTATTTGAAGACAATGTAATACCTCACACAGTCTGTAATTATTGATGTAATATTATCATTTATGTTGAGAATGATTTTCTTGTTACACAACATAACACTTAACTGTCTAGATAATAAGTCCACTTGTCTCCTAGCTTACACTGGTCTAGACTTATCACGGTCAGCACATGGTCAATAGATCCAATTTGTATCTTATATGACTATCAATTCACCATTCTATCACATCTAGCGATACATATCAATTATAATCAACAGTATATCAACTATTGTATGTAACCTTATGGTTGGTTCAGTAACAATGATCAGCTCAATATTTAACCTTTTTGTGCTTGTGTATGGTTAAACAGGAACAAACATTAATTATGTATATATAGATAACTTAATTATAAGCTTGACTATTCCTAGAATAATTGGGCTATCCTACTCACCTGTATTTTGGTGTCAGCATAACTCTTATTGGTTAAAGTTTTTTGGTGCAACATTTTTATATCTTTAATTTCTTTGAAAGCATTAAAGGTATTCATTTAAAACTTTATACATATTTACAGGGATTACCATTGGAGGTAAAAATTCAAGTTGCATAACTCTAGCATGAATTTTGACTGAATTTTGGCCCTTTTATACTGAGAAGTTCAAAGTTAGAAGTTTTTTCTCAGCACATATTATGACTTCAACCAATAAAAGGATTCACTTTAAAGTTCTCAATGGGATTGCGTATTTATGATTGATTTTGTTTACAAGCTGCGGCCGTGGCGTAGTGGTTAGCATGTCTGACTTCGAATCTGGAGATCACGGGTTCAAGCCCGGTCGCAGTAGGTCATACCCCAACATGAGTAGGGAAACCTATATTAGGAAGAGCTGGCCGTCGTATATATGACCTAAATATGTGTTGAATACGACGTTAAAAAAAATAAAATTTGTTTACATGAGTACCCTATATAGTTGTTCTTAGTGTCTGTGGACTGCTCTTGTTACTTTCTGTTTTGGGTAAAGAATAACAATACTTACTGTAAGAGTTGTACAGTGTACCCTTATGATGATTCCTGATTATAGGAACTAACAGTGGGTTTGGGTTCCTCTGGCATTCTTATGATACTTGCAAAAACATAAAAATAGGTTATTCAAATTGACATTTTATTGTATTAGCCCACACTTTCTTAGAAATAGTATCTTGATATGTCTATGCGTGATGATCATGTTATGTGAGCTAAGTCAGATGTTATCCCTACTGTTACATTGTTAAAAATTCCCTTTGTTCACTCTCCTAGAGTTAGATCTAATTCAGGAAATAACTTTGTCTGCATGGCTAGCTCAGTCGCAAGATTACTGATTGAGGGGTAGTTGAGTCGATTCCTGGGGGCCCGAGGGAAAACATTTTTATGAAGTTTGACCGCGAAATAATTTCCTCGGCCATTCTCCCATCTAACCACTGATTCTAAATCATGTTGGGCAGTTGTCACTGATATAAGTATGCACCTTTTAATGTTTGACAGCATAATCCAGAGATTTAGTCTTTGTTGTAAAGGTGGGTAGGTTGACTGACCACCATTATATGGCCTATACAATGTGTTGCTATGGCATTAAAACCAACTGTAAATGTTTAAATATTGAAATGTTTAAGAACCTGGTTTAAAACCCCAGTGCTGTCCCTTCCGAGGTGGAAAACTCTTTCCCTCTTGTTTTAATTTTTGTGAGTGGTATCCTTTTTATAACAAAAGTCAAGAAATCTAAAGCATTTCCCTCTTTGCTGGTTGTGAGGAGGGTCTGGGTTGTTATTTTACTTGTGCGGTTTCTGATATGTCGTCAAACTTCTTTTTATATTTTTGTAAATGATATTGTCAATTTCCCTCGGCCATAACAACATCTTATATTTTCACATAAAATACAATTTTCAGCTTTTTGTATTGAAAGTAAAAAGTTCACAAATTATTTAAACATTTCCTGATGTGTCAAAATGTGAATTGATTTTTGTTATCAGCATTCAATGTATGTTAAACACCTTCTGTATTGAAATAATATTAAACTCCAACTGAGAAATTTATATTGAAATCATATGATCTGTGATCATTTTACATATAAAACATATAAAACCTCTAGTAACACAGTTAGATGTTTCAACCTATGTAAATTTAGTGATTATGGAGATCAGCTATTTTAGTAAAATTGTTTCACAGAATTATTTTTAACATCCTCTGTATTTTTTAACAGTTATGTCCCTGGCACTGTGGTAGAATGCAGCAGCTATACATTTTCTTGATATTTTTTAAATTTGATATCTATTTTCCCTATAGAGGGAGATGTTGTCAGCTCCTAGACCCTGTGTACCCTGTGGGGTAGGCTTAATTATAGCTTTAGAAATTTGTTCAGAAACGCTATATTGAATAGTCAATTCTCATACATACAGTGCCCACCAAAAGTTCTTAGACAAAATCTTGGGTTTTAAGATAAACTGATTCAATTTAATTCATGAATATAAGGAAGAAAGTGTCATCTGAGAAAATTATAAAGTCAGCATTTATTAGTTAATAACGATATGATGTAAACAATGTTACACGAATAAGGTCTTATGATAGTTAATCTATTTGTATTATGCATGATTAGTTTTTTCTCAAAATTTCAACTGTCCAAAAACCTTGTTAGGGCACTGTATTGAACTTATAGAAAATGTTGACATATGATGAAAAGTCTAACTTACAAACAAAATATTATCAACATTTTATCAGTAAATTGAAATTTATTAGATCAAGGTTAAATGTTATTATCTGTACTTTTCCTGGAATAAAACAAACATAAGATGTGAAGTGAAGATTATATGTTTTTATTATTTTGAAGTGCTTTAATAGGTGCATGCTTATATAAACGTTAATGTTTTCCTGGAGAGTACAAACATGCTCTCTGCTGCGATAGTAATACATTTGTATTTGATAAATTCAATATAATTGTATAATTAAATAAACTTGTTTGTTCTTACTGTTTAAATGGAACTTAATACAATGTCTCTTTGTAAGCTTATAAATACAGTGTGCTCCAAAAGTCCATGAACTTGTTCTTAGGATTTACCTGTTAATATTTGTCCAGGGAACTTAGCTGGTTAGTGAGCCTACCACAGTAAAATAAGTGAAACAAGAAATATCTTTAACAAGATATTCGGCACCATTCTGGATTAATTTTGTTTGAAGTATAGCTAGTCATATTCTCTGTTCAGTCATACCCACCAGAGCGTACCAGGACTAGTGTATCAGCTCTGTGTGTCACCCATAATACACAAAGTTAACAGTCAGCAATTACTGTCTGTGCTATGTACATGTTTATCACTCGGCGCGATATGACCTTTTTGTGTTGGTGCGCTGTAAAACCCAAACAAACAAACAAAACAAACATGTTTATCACAAATAATCAATGGTACCATATCTTTACTCCATTTCTATATACTGGAAGAGAATTTCATTGGACAGGTATGGCAGCCGCGGCCTTGGGCATAGTGGTCTGACTTCGAATCCGGAGCTCGCTGGTTTGAGCCAGGTCATGGTAGGTCGTGGTAGGTCATACCCTGTACATGAGTTGTCGGCCTCGTGGTAGGGTAGGTTAGTACTGGTAATGGAAAAGTGTCCAGGAAATTTATAGTAGGAAGAGCTGGTTGTCGTATATATAACCTAAATATGTGTTAAATACGACGTTAAAAAACAAAACAAAAAAAAACAACAGGTATGGCATAGTAAATTGTATTAATTGGTTAAAATTTTGGTAAAATGTAGACTTAGACTGCTGCACTGAAAAAAAAACAAATTCCAAAGCTAAAAATCCAATCTATCAATTGTCTTGTTTTAGGAATCTGTTACATCCATCCTCTTATCTTAGATATCTATATAATTATGATTATTGTTGTTAAATTGGCCATAAAACCACAGGATAATTGTAATATATGAAAAACTTTGACATATGAAAGGTGTATTCTGATATCATTATGTTATATATTCTGGAATGTTGCCTATGTAAACATTACCCTGACCTGGTATTATATAAACTCTGCAGAGATAATTATCATTGAATCTATTGTTGTAGTAATGCACTGATAATGACAAAAACATTATCATGTCAAAATTATCTATTATATTGTTGGACCTGGCTACAAATACTTCCAGACTTGCAGGAGTATGCTAAATTGGTTGTTCTAGGCTTGCTGTTTTATATGCTTAATAAGGTTAGATTTCTGGCTTTTGAATCAGGGCTTCTATTATCAAGTCTTGTGGCCGAAATTTAGGCCTTTGAATCAATTCTTTGTGAACAAAACATTTTCAGACTTGAAGTACAGAGAACATTGCTTTAAACTTGTGTTAAGGCTTGTGTTATTGCTGACTATGAATTAGTATTAACTAAGTATGGTAGTTGTACCAAACTGCTGTTATATCTAGGATTTCTTTATAACATTTTGATTGGCAATACAGAATAAGAAGTTGCTTAAATGAATTGCAGGTTTCATGTTACTTTTCAATAGTTAGTGCCAAGTTGGCCGACAGTTATCAAGAGAGCTGTTAGGTGGTGTTGAGAGATTTCACTGTATTGTATGATTAACATGAAAACATGGTTACTTCGTAATGTAATAGGTAAGCCGATAACTCCATTAGCTAGGTGTCTTCACAATTATATAAGTTGGATTCAACAGTGAACTGTATAGTAGGTTTTTTTTACTGTAGCAGACTGGAGGGATGTTACCTTTGGCTCTTGGAGAATGAAATCTAAGAGAACAATCTACTTTATATAATATGAACTGTGGTATAGACATTACTGCAGGTATTCAGGAAGTTAATCTAAGAATAAATGACATAATTGTGCACATAATTTGACAAACAGCTGTGCTGTCACTGATTTTTATAGTTAATGTACTCTGTAATGCTTTTTTATGACTAATGTACTTTTTAGAGTGTGAAAATTAAGGAAAGAAATTTGTTACATTGTGACTCATCAATGATGTATTATCATGTCAGAGATAGTTTCTTGAATTATTCAAACATTTTAGAACTCTATGTCTAGAACACTAAATCTTCCCCATCTATTTTTTCTTTTTCTAAGTTGTTTGGTTGTCTGGCTTGATATGGTGAAAGATTTACTGTAATTGAATCTTCTGATGCTCTTTTCTCACTAGCATTAGGCAAAAACTAATTAGTGCTCAGCAAAAATTGCATTGATTAATCACTTTAATAATTATGAATGCTGCGAACAAAAAGTGCACAGTATGAAAACGGAATATTCATTTTACCCCCAAAAAATCTCTTTACACATAAAAGTGGTATCAAGCAGACATGTGCATATTTCATATTGGTTATGGTCCATTGATTTTTGCAAAGTTATGGCCCTTTACTGATGCTTATAACTTAGTACATTGTACTTGTTCATAAAACTACATGTTCTAATATACATATATTGGCCTAAATCTCCATATTGAGCTTAAAAAAATACCCACCTACTTGATACATTGTCTGCTAAATTTTGGATTGGAATTTTAAGTTCTTTACTCAGAATTGCCTAATAAAGTGACAATTTATTTCTCTCTAAAATTCTGGATGAAATTCATTTTTCCATTAATTCATATAATGGTTTCTTTTTTGAACAATTATATAGTAATGTTCATGGTAAATTATTAAGTTTTACTCTTGCTAAAAGGAATATCTTGTAAGACTCACCATTTTAAATGTCTTTTTAGTTAATGTGAATTTAATTACATGTTCACATCATTGAAAAGATGGTAAGAATTGACTTGAAACTAGTCACTCAAGATGACACTGAATTCTTACTATTCTGTTTCAGCAGGAAAAAAAATACAGGAAAAAATAAGGGGAGATTCCATCACGAAAGGTTTTTTAGAGTTGGATCAAACCAAGATAATGTCCAAGAAATAGTTGAAAGTGTATTGAAAAAAATTGCAATGAGAGTCTGGACCCTGCCTTTACATTCTTTGACCTGCTAAATTCATTGTTGCCAATCTGACTGTATTAATACATGTACAAAAAATACTTGATTATGTTGCCATTTTTGTTGTGCATTGTTTTTTTTTTTCACTCAGAAATTGTGAGAACTATTAGAGAATTATGTATTTAATCAATCAATTCTGTCTAAAAGAGAAACACAGTTGTTGTTTTTATATTATAGCATAAGACCAATGGTAAACAATAGCTTGATTGTAATATTCCTTGAAGTTGCCCTGACTTAGTCTAGTGTTAAGTCTCCTTTTTCCATCTTGAAAGAAAATCGTAATTTTCTTTGATGATAAAATCTGCATGAATAGTGTCTTGAACTTATAATAACCAGTGACCCAAATTAATTCTCAACCAATGACCATTGGTGGTCGAAATCTTTAATAGACAAATAAAGATTTTGAAATGATGGCCCAGCTTGGTGATTGAAAATCAGAACAAATTGGCCCAGGTGAACAAAAAAAAGAGAATTTTTGGGACTCAAAAAGGTTTTTTTTCTATGTGAAAGCTGCTAAAATTCAGGATTTTCTAGTTGATTAAATTTTTAACTTTCAAACCTGTAGAAGCAACTGTCTTCACCATTACTAGAAATGATTCTAGTTGCCTAGGTTGATTCTACTATGATAATATAATTATGTATATAGAATACATTGATATGATTGACAAATGATTGACTTGAGATATTGTTTTGTATATCTAGAACTTATATCATTATTATAGATATACTATCATTGATGTATATGTAATGCAGCGCCGGCCCGACTAGCGGTGTACAGGGCCAGACGTACTGCAAAACTTTAAGTAGCTGCTGCTAGCCTGCTGATGTAAATGCTATATATATATTAGCTGCTTCTAAAGAAAGTGCGCAAACTGCTAATTAATGCTGTCAGCAAGATGGTGTTTCTAATTAACTACTAGTGGTGAAATACGAAGCAAGCGTCATTCAAAGTTCAACAATTTATTCATCAACAGATCAAGCAAAGTTCAATATCAATGACACACAGATACACAAAGTTCATTAATTAAATCAATCACAAAGTTCCTACTTAAAATTTTCACAAAGTCCTTAAAGCATTCATATCTAAATGTATTACAAGTCCTAAATAAGTGTTTAAAGTTTACACACAGTATTCACACAGAGTTAAAAGCTCAAATTACATAATACCTAACATCTATTCATTTTATATTTTCATTTCTTAACTTCATAAAAACTGACCATAACTTATATAGCAAAGTTTCAGAACATGACATATGGAGCAATTATTTGAGAATCTCATTGAGACATTTCAAAATTTCACACTTTAAATTACATAACAATAGAGAAAATATTTGAAACCAAATGGTAAGAAAATAATAAGATTAAATTATTCAAACTATTTAGCACCTAGCAGTAAGCCAGCAGAAGGGTTTGGCTCAAATCAAAGGAGAGTTGATTAAACAATTAAATTCATAAAGCAAATGCATAACACCTACAGATTAGCTGAGAAAATAAAGTAAAATTACATAATTACATTTCTATTAATAAAATAAGCCATATGTTGACACTATAAACTTATAGTAGACATTGAGAAATTCATAATTATCAAAAAAATGCAAACTAAAGCTTAATAAAATATCTGCAAAATCTGGCAGCATAATAACTTCCCCCTGCCTCCAAAACTTTGGTCCCCAAAGTCTAAAATGGAACACCATAAAAAACTAATAATTCAGCATTACTTCTGCAAGTATCTATTATTATTGTTCTGGTAAGTTGATTGTCTTCCTCTAAAATTATTTGAATTCCTCAGTTGATATTGTTCATTTTTGAGTTTATAGTTAGCATTTCGTAATGATTCATTTTCCATTTTTGTAGTCCTAAAAAGTCTGAGTAATTCTGGATATTCCTTGTGGGAACGTCTTAATTTGGTTAGTTCATCACTTATTGACCGCAGTTCTTTTTCCAAATCTTCAATTATGGCATCTTTGTTATAACTCGACGCCGGTTCTAAATGATTTAGCCTTTGTTCTAGAAAATTTTTCTGTTCCTTTAACTTATTAATTTCTAGCTTATGAGTTCTCACTGATTCATCCTTTGAGTTACATTTATGTGTCATATCAGAATTATCCTGTTTAAGTTTAACTAGTTGTTGCTTTGCTTCTGAGTATTTGGCAGTAACACTTTTAACATCTTCAAGCAAATTTGATATCCTAAACTTATGCTCATTAGTTTCCTGGGAATGCTTCTCAAATTGATGCGCTATCTGCCTATGATGGTTGTTAAAGAAGCAAGTTTTTCTAAATTGACTATCATCTAAACTTTTAAATGGCATCATATCACATATTGACTTATTTTCACTTATAAGCTTACTTTTACTTATTAACTTCTTTTCACTTATCAACTTATTACTTATTACCTTATTTTCACTTATAAACTTAGTTTCACCATAAGACATACATGTTGTATTTGTATAAGAATCATCATCAATTTTACTCATCACTTGAACATTTGCTCCTTGATTCAAGCTGGATCTTCTGTTGTTTGGTTCTGGACAAAAATTAGCATAATGTCCATAACAGCGACAGTTGAAACACAATCTGTTGATAGCCTTGCACTGATGAAATTGTGAATAACGCTCACCACAACTGTTGCACTTTATTTGCTGCTTTATTCTTCGATTTCCGTGCCATGACACTCCATGATTCAGAATTTGTGGCAATCTTCCAGCTGAATAACCTCTTTCCTTCACAAATTTACAAGGATGCCATTGCCACTGATGGTAGAGCTGCATACATGAAGGTGAAGTTAATCTGCTGGTCTGTCCATATCGTGTCGTCTGGGGAATTCGCTCAGCATTCTGGGGAAATAGCTGTGGAGAGCACTCGCTTCGCATGATGAGAGGTTGACCCACTGTCAAAAACTTGCTATCACTATCCCAACAAACGTACCTAGGTCACTCAGACCCGTAGAAAACTTATGGAATTCAACTCTGTTGTCCTGTTCTACCCTTTGGTGTCTTTGTGCCACGTAAGTTGTTACAGCTGTCGCTAGGTTTTTTCCGGGATCGTACCGCTGTGATACCCCACCAGTTGTAATGCAGCGCCGGCCCGACTAGCGCGTTTAGGGGTCCGACGTACTGCAAAACTTGAAGTAGCTGCTGCTGATGTAGATGCTTATCTACTATCTAAAGCTTCTAATGGAATTGCGCAACCTGCTGATAATGCTTCCAATAGAGTTGCGTTACAGCTGATTATGCTGTCAGCAAGGTGGTGTTTCTAACGACTACTTAATGCGAAGCAAGCGTCATTCAAAGTTCAACAATTTATTCATCAACAGATAAAGCAAAGTTCAATATCATTTACCCACAGATACACAAAGTTCATTAATTAAATCAATCATAAAGTTCCAAAGTAAAATAATATCACAAAGTTCCTAATATCAAAGTTCCTACATTAATTTATCTCAATGTCCTAAAATTGCCTAAATTTAACACACAGTATTCACACAGAGTTAAAAAACTCAATTTACTTAATACATAACTTATCAAAATATACTTTCAGCATTCATTTTTATCTATCTCATATAGCAAACTGACCATCACTTATATAGCAAAGTTTCAAAACATGACATATGGAGCAATTATTTGAGAATCTGATTGAGACATTTCAAAATTTCACACTTTAAATTACATAACAATAGAGAAATATTTGAAACCAAATGGTAAGAAAATAATAAGATTAAATTATTCAAACTATTTAGCACCTAGCAGTAAGCCAGCAGAAGGGTTTGGCTCAAATCAAAGGAGAGTTGATTAAACAATTAAATTCATAAAGCAAATGCATAACACCTACAGATTAGCTGAGAAAATAAAGTAAAATTACATAATTACATTTCTATTAATAAAATAAGCCATATGTTGACACTATAAACTTATAGTAGACATTGAGAAATTCATAATTATCAAAAAAATGCAAACTAAAGCTTAATAAAATATCTGCAAAATCTGGCAGCATAATAACTACATAAAAAAATACTCTCCTTAAGTTCGTGGGAAAATACAATTTTGAGAAAATCTGATCATGCATACTGCAAGTAATTTTATAATACCGTATTTAAAATTTTACTGTTTGTAGCATTATACAAGTTTTACAACACAACACAACACAACACAACACAACACACAATACAGTTCACAATACACAGCACAATACATTTCACAATACACATCACAGAACACACAATACCATACACAACACAACACAACACAAAATACACAATACAATACACATTACAATACACAAAATACAACAAAACACAACACAACAAAACACAACACAACACCACAACACACAACACAATACAATAAAACCCCTTCTTCGCTATATTTTTAATTCTGAATTCTTCAAGGCATATAAGCCCTCTATAAACACATCAATGGATTCCGAGATCTTTATTACCTTATCAAGTAGAACATTGAAAGTGCATCTCACCTTGGTTACATCCATTTCTCAGTTTATATCAGTCTTGCTGAAAGCCTTATAATGACTAGAGATCTTGTTTTACTAGTCTTTTATATTATCGTACCTGAGTCTATTAACCTGTATAATGATACATATATTGAATATACTTGTTTTGAGGTATCATTATAGCCTAGAAGCTTGGTTTTATTTCTTTTCTTTATGATAGTTATAAGTTTATTTCATGTTTCATGTAACAGTTATGTTTATTAGAATATCAGGATGAATAAAACCTCAGTGTTTGTACTGTTAGGATTACTTTCCTGAGCTAATTATCCTTTTTATCCCAGTTACTATTTTCCCCGTTGGCACAAATGAGGGGTAGCTGGGTCTGCTTGGGTCTGTCTTAGAATTCATGTTATTATAGTACCCAAAACACAAATATTTCAGAAGGAAAGGGCTTCACTGGAATTCTATAGTACTACCGGTATAGGTTTGAGTTTGTCCTCTTTTTTTCTGCTTTGTCATATTTTTGTGTTTTATTGAAGAATTGAAAATATTTGGAAGAAATGTTGACCATCAAGACAAAAATTTATGTTTGAGACTTAGATGTTAGGATCTATATACCTATCAGAAAATAAGGTGGTGTGTGCCTCACTATAAATGACCACAAAATTTTGATAAGAATTGTTTACTCTATCTTTATTACACTATGGAAGATTTATTGTAAAATCAACATTATTTTTAATTAACTTGAGTCAATGTGTCTGATGTACATTATTATCTTATATTATAGTTCTGTCAAGTGTTTGATCTATAAATGTCTGGTATGGCTAACTTAATTGTTGGTTTCTTATTCTCTACTTCATTGGACAAAAATAGTTAACAATTTGGAAAGAACTACCAGCACTTGTTTTTTTTTTTGAGAATACAACTGAAGTGCTATGTTGATGTGGAAAATGAACAAAAGAGGCAGTTTGTCCGCTTTTCTTCCTCTTAGCATTGCTATTTATAATCAACTTCTGGGCATACAAAAATGTTAAATTGAATGAATTAACTTCTTTCTTGCTAGAAGGTAGTGGGTTTGTTACAAGCTACTGGCCATGACATCTTTTGTTTGAAATTAGGCAAATCTAATGGGAGTTTAGTACTTAGTATAGTCCAAGACTCCCTCTCTCAATCTTGGGAAGAATATATTTTGTTAGTAAATATAGTGTATTGGTTTATCAACCTTGTTTCTTGAGTAGATTTATGGACTTTGATAATTGTGAAGTTATTGTAACATACATATGTGGTTAAAAAAAATTAAAAATATTTCACTGCTGGCCTTAAAATAAATATTTAGTTATAACCTGTATCAAGTACAAGTGTTTTATTTTATATTATAAATTATATAGCTAGATTATTTGACAGTTTTAAACTTTCAAAGATAATCTTTACCTTGCTGTAAGCATTGCCTCCAAGTTCTACCCTAATGTACTCATCACTACAAAATTATTAACAGAAAGAAGCAGTTCTATGTGCTAATCAATGATATTTGAATGCTTGATAGTCTTGAAACAGCCTCATTGAATAATATGCAATCTGAATGCAAAATACTGCAATCATAATTGTTGTTCTTGAATGCTCCAATATAGAGTCTGAGATTATTAAGCTCTGAGTGTGCTCAGTACTCAAAGATAGTTTTATTCTCAAGCTGTATTTTTAAAACCATTTACATATACCGGTAAATGGCATCATTGATTATTCATTATTCAAGTGATATAAAGGACTTTGATGTTTTTGTTTATAGCTTAATGATCACAAATGGCTAAGGATTTCTTTAACTTAAGAACATATTTTGATAATATTGATGTGTGCTTATTTACTAAGCTCAGAGAGCCATTTCTTTGGCCAGAAATTCACAATATACTAATTTATAAATTGTGATTTGCTTATATAGTGTCAGAAGTCACAAATAACTGTGTGTTTATTACTAAGCTCATAGAGCTATTTCCTTGGCTAGACATTCACAATATAGCTAATGTACTAATGATGATTTGCTGGTGCAATGTCAGACTGTTTTCATTATAGTCACAAATAACTGTGTGTCTATTACTTAAAGCCCATAGAGCTTATTGCCTTGGCCAGAAATTCACAATATAGCTAAGTACTAATGATGATTTGCTGATGCAGTGTCAGACTGTTTTCATTACAGTCACAAATAACTTTGACTACACAATATATCTCAAATGTTACAGATTGATTTCATGCTATGACCATGTCAAACTGATTATCAATTAGGAGAGAATGTTTCATTTCTCTGCTATTGTTAAACATATCCCTGACAATCATTCCCTCAAGAGATATAATGCATGAGATCTGAATATTGAATATTACTCTGGTGAATTGAGTCTGACCTTTAATCAGTGTTATGTTCATTTATGGTACTTGATTACTAATGATTTGTTAAAAATAGCCTCCTGTTAAGCACAGCTAGTTAAACACCAATCTCATTAAAATCAGGGTGATTGACACTCCATTAAATTTCCACTACAGTAAGTCTCACGGTTTACACATACAGGTATCTTCAGTTGCATGTTTCATATTGTTCATTCAAATATAGTTACAACTCAAGTCACTTCATACAAAAGTCAGTGCCAAACTCTCAGATGTTATAGTATTTATGGTAGTATATATAAAATATAATATTAATAAGATTTAGATTGCACTTCTTTGACATGTAACTCGAAGATTGCTAGCAAGACTGTCAAAACTTGCTCTTTAATGCAATGCACTTACTACAGTATTGCAGGCAACTCTGGAACTGTAAGTTCTTTTATTGTTATTATAAAGCAAGGAAGTTTTCCTGGTTGCTTTTGAAAAAAAACTCCCTTCTGCCACATAATTGAAGGGTTAAGTAATTGTGCTTAATAGACTTTGTGTTCAACATTTAACAGTTCCCAAGTATATAGCTTAGGATTTGCTTGATTTTATAGCAGTGATTTGAATGTTTGAAGGTTGTTCTTGGAATGTACATCCAGTCTTCCATCTTGATTGCTAATATACATGTACTAAGCAATCATTGTAAAATTTGGCTTAATTTCAGGGACACCAGTTTAAATATATGCTTGTAAATGGGTTTGATTTATTGTGAAACTGTCCATCAAAACATCAATTTATTGAATGGTCAACATTAGACAAGTCTCCATCCTTCTTTATTTTCATGTAGACTAGTTTCATGCTGACCAATCAACATGTATTCCTCTATTATAACTGTTTAGACATCTCCACTTCAAATTCCATTTAGTAATATTAATGTTTCACAGTGTTTATTTATTGAGGTTTTATATTTTCAGCATGCAGCAGAACAAGAAAAGAAACAGAATGAAAAAGAGAATCAGAAAGAACTGGGTAAAGAAGTTCAATATGGCAGTGTTATACAGGTAATAGTTATATTTTTAACCCTCTTTTGGCTGAAATGGATCCATCTCGTCATAAATTTGGAACAGTCCATAGTCTATTGTAGTGTTGTAAATCTGGAACAGTCTATGTTCAAAGCAACTCTAATTCAAATTGCAAAGTTGAGCAGTCATCAAATAGAGCCTAGTCAAATTGATTGTTCTGGGTGGCTTAGCTTCATATTGGTGACAAAGGTTTTGTCTGTTGCCTTTCAGTATGGTATGGATTGCCACGGTTGTAATTGTTCTTCTTAAGAGCTTATAACTCTCAATTAGTCGATTGAATTTTATATCTTAGCCCTTTACTGGCAATTAAAAAAATGTTATTATACAGAATTCTGTACAATACAAGTCAGGTGTGAGTGCCTTTTTAATAAAAGATAAAACTACATTATACAATGGTAAATGTTTTGTATATGATATTGTATAGTACTAAGTAAAATGCTAGGACATCATTCTGTCTACTTTCTGTTTTCCAAATTGAAACCTGTCAGCAACCATTTTAAAAAGTAAAATTCCCCTTTGCACATGACGTGACATCTAACGTAACATCTATTTGCTACATTGGATAACTCTTATTAGTTTGTAACATCATCATTAAATTTAGTGAATGGAACTTATCAGAAACTTGACAGATTTTAGCACTGATTGTGCTGATGTCGCATTTATGTAACATATTTGGGGAAATTGTACTGTCTTAGTTAATGTGACAATAAAATTACTTGTGTACATTTTGCCTAAAAATTTGAATTAAATCTATAAAAAACAACATTATTGAAGAACAGAAGAAACATGTGTCAGCCACTGGCTGACAGCCTGGGGCCCATATTACCACAAGTCTTACGACCAATTTTAGTCTTAAATCCTTCTAAAATCTTTAGCTTAATTATTGTAAGATGTTTGATAATATGCTTCCCAGAATGGTAGTGAATGTTATTTATAGCTTTATCATAAAAAATGTACCCCAATCTGATTAAAACCCAATCTAAAATTCTCTGCTTACCTACTTGCTAATTTAGATCTGGCTATTTCGTTATGAGGGTCACATTCAGGTGACCTATTCTCATAATAATTTTCATGATGCAATCATTATGTTGAGTAACTTGTCTACATTGTCTACATCATGCAATTTAATAAGAACTGTCCAATCACAGCCTGTGAATGACACCACTGTCAAGTTAGCATGCAAACCTCTGTCTTAAAAAAGAAATTCTTAAAATAGAAATTACGAAATCAAGATGCTGTTAATAGTGTTTTGTCTAGATGAAAATGACACATTGATTGGTCGATACAGAGGTCTTCTTGACGTGACCCGCAGAGCCACCCTAAGAGATCCTATGCGACAGCAGTTTATTTCCTTGTATGAACCCTCCAGTCATTAACTAAATTGTGACTTTTTATTTCATCACAATATTAGGAGAGTAGCCTGAAGCTAATAATACAACTTGTTAAATCACATGGAAGTTTGTATAGGAATGACACTTTCCTGGAGGGTAGGGGGGTGTTCGAAGAAAAATACTCTGATTTCAGTTTTACAGTTTTACTGTAAGGCAATGCAGTATTGTAGTTCCTACAACAGTTTACATTGATTTTTATGTATCTTGGGGATATTTTTGGAACTGAAGCTATAATCTAAATGACAAGCAACAGACTAATGATTATGAGAAAAGTGTCTTGAAATATTTTGTTGTCTTGCTTTTAACACTATTGTCTAGTTTAATGTCAGCAAGTCTCTTCTCTTTAGATTAATTATAGTCACTGATGAATACAGTGTAGCTGTTTATATTTTGGTAACTTACTTTGATACATTGTTATTGGACTGTTGAGAAAACAGCTAGAAAACTGTCTGTTTGTCAATTTTTGAGAATTTTGTGGTTGATCTCTTAGACCAGTTTGCTGACTTAAATATCATATAATGTTTTACTGAGGTTGTTGGGTCAAGCACATTTTCTGATCTTGAGGCACATAATTATGTGAGAAAGTAGGTAGTTGTCTATTAGTTAGTTTAAACTTATTGTCACTGTCAAGTCAAATACTTGTAAATTCACTTTTTGGAATTGAAGTTACAAGGTTATGACTTGAAAATAACGATATATTACTGTTATATATAATTTGCTATAAAAATGATGATAGCTAATAGCAAACATATCAGGAATAGCAACAGTAACAAAGCACGGACCACACAGCCAAAAAACAAAGAGTTCAATATTACTATATGTATAACATAAATACAAGTTGCTAACAAAGAATTAGAGTCTAGCACTGGTGAATTTAGGAGTTACACTGGTTAGGTGAAGTGTATCCCTAGTTGACATTGTTGAAAAGGACAAAAAACAAATCACCAGCTAACATTATAGGATGATTTGTGGCCTTTAATTATAGGCATTCAATGAAATGAATAATTTTGATTTTTTGTACATAATATTTTACATTATTACATAATTGTTTTTTGAACTTTTTTAAACATTTTTTGTGAACAAAATTTAAATTACAGTAATTCTGACTAAGTTTGGTTAATATAATTATATATTTTACATTTATATTCATGTGAAATTCCATCAATATATTATTGATTATTGATGTACACAAAAAGGGAAGTATTAAAAGAAATATTACCTTTAATTACTAGATATTCAGTCTTAATTGAAAACAGCATCTTAATTGAAAACTTGTTTATTTTGTTAATCAAATACAGACATAAAGTAGAATCTTGGTTTAATATTTTTGTCTAAAATAATCCAGTATTCTTTGAATACTTTAGAAAGTCAGTTGTTTACTGTTTTGTTCTTAACAAAATTCAGTTATTTTGTGCTTTGCCATTAAAAATATTTGTTTTGGAAATTGGATAATATTGAAGGATGCATTTCTTTGCTAAGGTTTGATTTTTTCCCATTTTATATCTCTTTGCTTTAAGCAGAAACAATATTTATAACACAGTTGTACGTAGCTGAGTAGCTGTTAGGGAAGCAAAACATTTTGTGATTTAACTAATGCCAAAACATGCTGCTTGAATTATATCATTTGTTGTATGCTTTTGCTTTGACTGAGTGTCTTAAATTCAGTGAATTGTAAGAGAATTTCATCTTTTCCAGACCAAAGCCCTTCAAATGATAAACAACTGTAAAATTCATGAAATTGTTTGCTTGTTGTTGTTTACTAACAAATCCTACTTTGTTCATTTCATAATTTGTCAAGTTTGTTTTACAATTTCTCAGAATTCTCAATATGGTGATCCTTCAATCTGTTCTATAAATTCACAAAACATTGTTATTGATGTCTGGTATTTTAAATTTTTCTGAATTTTGCTGAATTTTAAGTATGGAATTTTCTTGTCCTAAGATTTGGAGCAGTCCATAGATAGTCCTAGGTAGATCTAGATAAAAGTTCAAAATTTAGTAGCCCCCTGCGTGGAGTCAAGTCAGACTTTATTAGCATGAATGTTTACCTGGCTCTACTCTGGTGGAAAAGACATTGTTGTTTCCTAATCAGGATGGTAAAAGTTATAGATGATTGAGCATTTTTTCCAGTTATATTTGGTGCTGTTAGGTTTAGGAGTTGTTGAATTCTAGAATTAAGTTATTGCAAAGGCTGGGTTAGTCTAACATACCACTGTTGTCCCTGTAATTTACTTAAAGAAAAGAAAGGAGATATGTCACAGACTTACTAGTATGATACAGTTTAATTTTTTGTACAAATAATTTGTCACTGATATTTGAAAGACTGATTTAACTGTAGTAAGAAACTCATAATTATGGCACAGGGCTATACATTTATTTGAAAACAAGGTTGTCCAGTTGAACAACCAGCTACATGTTTTACTTGCCCAAACCAAATGTTTACTTGCTGTAGCAAGTTGCCCAAACCCAAATATAGGTTGTCAATGGCAATATAATGACCTTTGATGTATAGCCTTGTAGTAGAAGAGCTGGCTTTCAAGCAGGGTTCTAGCCCCATATGCTCTTATATAACTCAACAATTACATTTAATCCTATATTAGTACAATGCTATATTTTTCTGTTGTAGTTACTTCATATGAAGAGTAATAAATATTTAACAGTAAATAAAAGATTACCAGCCCAATTAGAGAGGAATGCTATGAGAGTATCACTTGATGCATCGGGTAATGAAGGATCATGGTTCTATATTGTACCATTCTATAAACTAAGACAACCTGGAGATAAGGTAAGTGTGGTAACAATTTTATCACTAAAGTTTTGAATAGCATTTTCATGGGTGAAAGTTTTCAGTATTTTTAAAACTTTCAACTTCCTCCAATGTATTTTTGTGGTCTGATATCAGATTCAGGTACTTATTTAAATAAACCTGCTTGAAGATACCCTAAATAGTTTAATGAATGACAGATAGTTAGATAATGATTCAAAGGGGTACTATATAGTATCATGGTCTGACAATTGGGTATGTTTATTTAAAAAGTAAAAAATGCAAATTAAAATGAGCAGGACAGACCTTTAGTATGACACTTTGGAAATAGTTTTTTGACTGAATAATACATTCTTGAAAATGATTTGATCTGTTGGATCAAATGTTATTTGCAAAGTTAGCATACTCAGGTGAAATATTTTTGTTTCACATTGTGCTTTCTGAGTAAAAAAGCCAGAAACAAATGTACTGATATAATCCCTAACTTTTCTATAATTTGTTGTAATTTCTCTCCAGGTTGTTGTTGGCGACAAAGTTATATTAAATCCAGTTAATGCAGAACAACCATTACATGCCAGTAATTATGATTTACCTGACAATCCTGGTTGTAAAGAAGTTAACTCTGTTAGTTGTAATACAAGCTGGAAAATGGTTCTGTTTATGGACTTTAAAGAAAACCTAGAAGATGTCTTAAAAGGAGTAAGTATAAAATGTTGATGGTTAATGTGTATGCTAGTCTTTCCCTTAATCCACAGGCTTTGGCATGAAAGAGTTCCCCTCAACTTTTTTATTATATGAACATATTGATAATGTATTTATGTGTATTCATATATGTGTATATATGATAAAAATAGAAGGACTTTCTCATGCTAACAGCCTGTGCCTTAATCTACTAAAGTGATGAATTGGCTAATGGAAATCGATTTAGGCTTGTGAAAATATCTAAACTAATTTTACTAAGTTATCATTGATGATATTGCCAATAACATTAATTTTGTTATAAATTTGGCTGGTATGTGTAAAACATAAAGGGTAAGACTGTATTAATATATACACAATTAGTTAAGCGCCTCTAGTTTTCTTAAATATAGCTTGTTTATTATGACTTTAGACAAAGAAAACTGTTAACATTGAATTTGTTGAATCAGTTAGCTATAGATCTATGGTCAAATTACTGGCTAGGATATATGTGTATGTATAGTCTGCTAGTGGCTATAGACTGACATCATTGGCATCACAGGTCAAAGTTACAGAAGTGAATGTGAAATTACAAAACAGAGGTGATTCAGATTGTAGTTATTCCAAAAACATAATAGTGACTTATAATGATGAATACAGTTCGGTTTATTACTATACAGTTATTCTTATTAAAGGTTGAGTATCAGATCGTCAAACTATATATAATTGTTCATTATCGTTTGGTACAAACTGTTTCCATGTTAAATATACAGGAATATGATACCTCTTAAAGTTACTAAACAATTTTATGTTAAAAAATGTCAATATATGTTGATGTGTATGAATAATCAAGGTTACTTGGTCATGTGATTTTACTGTTTATGATAAGTAACAATAGCATAAAATCAAAATTAAAACATCCTATAACACAACCTTTTCCCCTTGCATCTTTAGAACATTTGTAGGTGTGTGGAATAGTTTCATGATGTACTTGTATTTCAGAATTAAGTTACTTAACAGAGTTTGACGGCCTCAATACTTGCTCTCATTGTAATATAAACAAGGTATGTGTGGTGTCAATTAGTTAGTTGTATACATATAACACACTTGGTTTTACAGGGTGATGTTGTAAGATTGTTCCATGCTGAAGAACAAAAGTTTCTTACAGCAGATGAATATAAGAAACAACAACATGTATTCTTAAGAACAACACAGAGATTATCAGCTACGTCTGCTACCAGTTCTAAGGCATTGTGGGAAATAGAGGTATGTCTCTTATACACTTGAAAAAAAGAATCTGTTAGATTCTGATTGAAGATTTCATTGCATGATAATGTCTGTCAATTGCAGTCTACAAAATTAGGATATGAAAGTGGTTGTCTGAACAGCTCATTTTAGAAGCAAGCACTTAAGCTCATTTGCAGATTTTGGTTGCCCAAAAGAAACTGTTGGTTGCCTGAAATAAAAAGTAGTAGTCCCGGGCAACTGGACACCTACTTATATCGTAGACTAGTCAATTTATGAAAAAATAATGTTAGTTAAAATGTAGATAGTCCAACAATTAAGAAAAATATTTAAATTGTTATCTTGATGTTTTATCCCCTTGGTCTCATTTTTGTTACCACTCTTCTTATTTATACTGACCTATACAGTAGTATTCTACTGCAATACTAAAACAGATGTTATGAGGGGTTGGTATGTGGAACACGTTATTTGGATTATTGCTAGCACAATATCAAAGTGCAATATATGTAAAAGAGAGCTGAAAACATGATAGGGAATTGACAAGCCCATATTATTTAAAGTGTTATTAATGCATATTCAGGACTGTGGTATTCCTATACCCGACTAGATTTCTTTTTGAGTATTGAACCTCTGGATAAAGGTTGATTTTTAGATTTCACTTGTCCAGTAGAAAAAAATCTGGAATTCCACCCCTGTGCATTGTTACAGAAAACTATATACATGTAATTATTGTTATAACTTGTAGGTAGTACAACATGATCCATGTAAAGGTGGAGATGGACATTGGAACAGTTTATTTAGATTTAAACATTTAGCATCAGGACAGTATCTAGCTGCTGAGGTAAATACTCTTTGTTTTATTATAGGCATCCATATGATGTAGAAAATTTAGAAAGTTTGAACAAATCAGGTTGATAACTAAAGATAGTGCATTATTACTTGTTAATTATATTTTCTTGTATATCTGGAGCCACATTTGACAGATTCTGGTAAAAAATCTCACCTCATTGGAAAATTTCTTTTTAGAATAATGCTGTTTTCATTATAAAAACCCAACTTCAAACAGTCTTTTATTTCCATTAAGTGATGGCTCTGTCCAAAATCAACTATTAATTCATTATATTTATTTCTCTATGTAAATAACTTGTACATGTGTTACCATAGGTCCACATGGAAGATTATAAAAATTATTATCCCAATGTGTTGCCTCATTAAATAAAATCTTTATTATTATTAATTATGATATTATAAGGCCTTGACCAATGAAGAGTGAGAATTGTCTAATATGATATTGATATGATATGTTGAACCTGTTATACATTTGTTACAGATTGATAATGAGACAACATATGATCCAACAAGACAAAAGTTACGTGGTTCACCATCAGCACATGTATATTGTCTAGTATCTGTACCACATGGACATGATATAGCTACATTATGGGAATTAGATCCTACAACCATGACTAGAACTGATACATTAGTACCTAGGTATAGTAATATGATTATGATTATTAGTACCATTGCTACATCTTCTTATTTACAGATTTCAATTAGAATATCAACTTTTCTAAAATTCTCAAAATTGTAAAAACTACATTTTAGACGCTGTAAAGAAGTGTTCTGGTTATAGTGCCAATTGACATACAACTGTAAAAGATGATTTTTGTATAAAAACCTACCCATTTAGTTACCATGTACATGATTTTATAGTGTATTTTGTGACTTTAGTTTTATATACATGTTGTATATAATATTGTATTTGTAGGAACTCATATGTAAGATTACATCATCTATGTACTGGTACATGGGTACATAGTACATCAGCATTAGCTATAGATAAAGATGATGATAGACCTGTAATGAATAAGGTAAGAAATACATGAAGAGTTTTATATGTTTGTTGAATGATAGATGATTGTCTGGCTAGACCCCTGGTGTCTGTGATAGTGGCTCTCAATGTCAAACTGTTTTCATCTAGTCTTCACAAAATTTGGTCACAGAACACTTTTCTTAAATTGAGTTTGATTAGGAGACCAATTTACCTCTGGACACTAGAATTATAGCCGTTGAAATGTGCTGTCATTGTATGAGATACAACCTTCAACAATTGACCATAATGTTTTGGCGTAAGTGGCAGAATAAGAAATGACTTCATTGAAATACACGAAAGACAGAGGTAGATGGCTAACAGAGAGATAGAAGAAAAAGTTTTGGATGACGTTTTCCCGGCCTCCGGCCAGGACTCTCTGGCTACAGAAGCAGTCCACAGCCCCTACCTGTATAGGTATATGTACGGGTGACATTTGAAAATTTATATTAAATAAAATTTTGATATTATTTCATGTACGGTATGAAAATTTTGCTATACTTCCTTTATTTTGATTCATTCAATCATCTCAGTCATCTAATAAAACTTATTATTTGTATTATCGGGTATATGTTAGTTGTTACAGGGATGACCGCTTACATGGGGTGACTGTTATGTTGGTAGTCACAGAGGGTGACTGCTTACAAGGGGTGACTGTATGGAGGGTTTGGACTGTATATATTTTATTTGTATTATAGGTTGGTTGTGCTCAGATCAAGGAAGATAAAGAAGCATTTAATATTGTACCAGTACCACCTAGTGAAGTAAGAGATTTAGACTTTGCTAATGATGCTAGTCTATTAGCTGGTGAGATTGCTAGTAAACTAGAGAAAGGTTCTATTACACAGAATGAAAAAAGGTAAATAGTACAGTAGTACAGCTGAATTTATATATTTTTTTGTATTCATAACATTTACATATTCATATACAGTTTATCCTCTGAAGAGTGGGCCTCTACAGAACACATTCTCTTCACAACAACAACTTTTGATATTTCCCCTCCCTGTGGATGTTGTTCAAGAGAGGTTGTACTGTACATATAGTAAGAGGTCCTATATTTGTCACTGACATATATTCATTAAGCCACCTTATATAAATTGAACAGCTGTCACCTATACAGTCATGTATATTTAAAGATAGATTTCACTTCATTTATTTAATATACATTTTGTCAGATTTACTGTAACCCACCAGTTCAATGCCAAGGACTGGTACAAATTGAATTGCGCTTGTAAAAATTACTTCATTAATATAATTGGGCTAGTTGAAAATTTTGCTCATTACTATAAAACATAACAAATCTGGTAAATGCTAGACAAAATTATAGAGAAGACTGATAAATGATGATAAGGATGTCAGTGGCAACAATGATGATGACATAGCCAAGCTGTCAGATGATGATGATGACGTCATTTTCAAATGATGACAATGATCACTATATTTTTATACTTTCAGATATATAACCAAGTTATTATCAGACCTGATATATTTTGTATGTAATCAGGAGTCCAGTGATACAGGTATAGATCCATTACATGTTGAAATGGTCAACCCTAATGATTGTAGAGAAAGACAGAAATTATTACGTGAACAAAATATCATTAAACAGGTTTGTATACTACAACAGTTTTCATTCCATTCTAGTGACTGAAGGAGTCTAAATGTAGGATGTTATTTTGTGTAGTAATGTACATTGTGTGACAGTTTACATGTTAATGTTTTTGATTATGAACTGTTCCAGGAAGTCTTCATATCTTAGCTTTATTTATGGTCAACATCAGCTGCCTACAAATGGTAAACCTGCAGTGTAAACTCTAATTTTAAAGATAACCCATAGCACTGACTGACAATCTTGTATTTTTGGCTCTTAATACATGTATGTTTCCTACGCATCACCATGAATGATAGTTTGATAGCAAAGGTTAATAGGGGTGTAACCGTTAACCGATATACTGGTTAATATTGCAATACGAAGAAGAAGAAGATACGTATTCTGACGTTTTTTAACAGGTACTTTTTTCCCTGAACCGGTTTTTGTAGTTATGTGCCGTACTGATTGTTTTTATCAGAATTTGAAAGCTAAATGTAAGAATAAATGTTAAAATGTGTTGACAATTTGAAATAATCTTATTTTGCTTTAATTTAAAATGTTAAACACTTTGTCAATTGAGAGAATAAATCTCTTTGCACTCCATTTCAAAACATGCATTTTCGAACATAATAGCCAATTTAACTCAAGCCATTCAAATATTTGGTTAGAGATCATTTGAAAATACACATATGTGTGTTACGAATGCAATGCACATGCAATTATTCATGCTTTGCATGTTTATTTAAAAAAAATTGATACGTATTGCAATATATTGCAATACAGGTTTTGCATATTGCAATAAATTGCCATACGGTTTTTACCCTATTGTTACACCCCTAGTGTTCAAGTGTCGTATTATACATCTGCTACATGAATTTTACCTATTGTAGCACTGAGCATAAAGTCAGGAATATGCAACTAATGTTACAAACATGCATAGGTGACCATGAAAGTTTTCTGACTGAGTATGCATACTGATTTCAGTATTTTGAGATTAAATTACTCTATGTAATGTATATGAAACTTATCTATTTCAGTATTTTAAATGTAGTTTTTCAGTATTTTCAAAACTTTCAGCCTCCACCTATGAACATGTGTATGATATATAATTGCAGGTATTTAAGATTTTACAAGCACCATTTATAGAACATAATGATCGTCCAGCATTACGTATGGAAGATATAATGGATCAAAGACATGCACCTTATAGACAAATATGTAAATTATGTTATAGAATATTAAAATTATCTCAACAAGATTATAGGAAAAATCAGGTAACTTTATGTTTATATCTGCCATTATAAGTATCATGTGGAAGCTTCACTTTTTTTAGAATATAAAGATGATGTATAGTATGTACAAATTCACCTGCAACATATTAATATATAGTTACAGATGCAGTAAATTCACTTTTTACAACTCATTTAATGTTTGAAATTGATTATTTCAGGTCAATTTTCACAAGCTATACTATATGATATCAATCCCTCACTATTTTATGCTATTCTTTTATAATTTAATGTTTTTTTTCATCCTTCCTAGTAACATAAGGCCAGTTTCCTAAGCATACCGCTAGCTAGTGCATTGCCCCCTGGTACCTTTGATTTGATTTCACATGCATAGAACTTTTGGTGTAAGAAAGGTACTAGAGGTCAAAGCGCTATAGCTAGCGTTATGCTTAGGAAACTGGCCACAAAATCTTCAAGATCAATACACACAAACATGGAATACACTTTTGAAACAGTCCAATAGTCTAAATACAGTTATCACCATTATTTTATTTTGATGTTAGATTGCAAATCAATGTTCAATTTTATTGTTTTAAATTAAAGTTTTGTTTTAGGATATATTATTTTTCTATGACTTATTGTCAATTTAACCATGAGAGATGTGTTCTTTGTTTTATATGAAGAAATATGTGCACTGTGTTAGAATTTAGATTTTTCAGAGGTTTGCTAAATGTCTTTTTTCTTCAGTTTGGTTTTGACATGATTATTTTAATACTACTGGTACATGTAGTACATTCAATTAAACGTCATGCATATTTACTATACTTTCAGGAATACATTGCCAAAAACTTTCCATTTATGCAACGTCAGATAGGTTATGATGTGTTAGCTGAGGATACAATCACTGCATTATTACATAACAATAGAAAACTGTTAGAGAAACATATCACTGCCTCAGAGATTGAAACATTTGTTAAATTAGTCCGAAAAAACAAGGAGCCAAGGTTGGTTTGTGTTTCTTTAGATTTGCTTGAGTTTAAGACCTTCAACATATTTTTTCATTTGCATGTTCATGGTTTTTTTTTATCAAATTATTTATAATTGCACTAAGCGGCTGGTTTTAAAGAATTTAGTTAGTCAAATTTTACCCCAGATTTTACTGAATCAACCTTGCAATAGTATTACATGTCACATATTGTATGTAAGGATATCTGAAGTAAATTATGCAAATTCATTATCGCAGTAAAAATGAACCTCAAATTGACCATTTTCTCAGAAATGTTTGACCTATTAATTTGATTTACATTTTGTCAGCCCGAATTTTTCAATATACAAGGTACATGTATGGCTACTTAGAATTGAAGAAATTAATGAATGCATTACTTTATTTGCATTGGAATATTCGGAAGTTGTTTGAAAACTAAACAGTTACTGTTTACATACATGGGTAAAAGGTGGGAACCAAGAAATGGTTCTTTCCTAATCTGAGATAATGAAATTCTGCTTGTTGAAAATTTTGTACTTTCACACATAGTATGCATGTTACAGTAAAACCGCAAATCCTCTGCAGAACAACAGCTTTTGATATTTCCCTTATTAGTAATTTTAATTGCATTTAACCTCCCCAGAGCAACAACCTCTGAACAGCAACATATTTTAGCCTGTTCCAGTGGGTTTTATTCAAGAGAGGTTGTACTGTTCTACTAGCTGTTAAACTTACACTAACGCAATACACCAGGACACTTACCACACACGCACACTACACACACATTTCACTAATGCACAAACACCAGTAATGATTATGATGTTTATTAAGCCAATGTTTATACAGATAATGATGTTAAGTTATTAGAAGACGTAACCAAGCAAGTAGTAACGTCATGACGTCATAATGACGTCACTAATTGTTGTTTCTAAATAAAGAGTTCATGACGTCGCATATTATGAAATTAACATTGATTACATTTTCTTTTCTTTTTGTCCAGTTTCTGAATAATGTAATGTTTAATTGAATAGAATTGATAAATGAAAGATGAAGTCAGTTAAAATAAATTCTTCAAAAAATGTCGTCCATGAAACACTTCAATTAATATATACTCTTCTCTTTACCAATGTCTTCCCTGATATGATACCTATGTTTGTTCCTAACTGAAGCCTTTCTTGCCCTTCTAAGTACCTTGACATGGATCCATCCATCAGTGTCTTGATTTCTATAATGAACAATATCATTGGGTTTCAATATTTTCCTATCATGTTTCAAATCTTGTGTCTGTCTGTTTCCATCTAACACTGCTTGTAAACCATCATTAAATTTTCTGACAGGAAATTCTTCATAAATCATTTCTTCATTGCACAATTCATCACTTGAGCTTTGATTTTTCTCCTCAAAAATATCTTCTCTGTTCAAATTCTCAAAATTTACTGTGCACACCTTTTCTACGGACACTTCAACTGTTTTATCTATCGGAATACAGTAATGACCAGAAGTTGTTAAGTTGAGCGCTACCACTTGTCCCAATATAGTTGCAGTATCATTTTCAAGATCCAATTTTAAAGCAGCCTTCTTCATTGCTGTACGCGATAATAATAAAGGAATATCAGACTCAACGACATCAGCTTTTATGGTCACCGCTTTCCCGGCAACTACAGCAGGTATTCTGAACTCTCCTTTTGATTTCAAACATGTACCCCCTCCAAATTTAAACACTCTCTGACCTTCTGTTTGTACCACTTTCTCTCTATCTGCCATATCCAAAGATTCTATGTAATTATCCATCCAAGTTCTACCACATACTGTACTGCTACAAGCACTATCTAGTACTGCACAGTTCCTAGCATCATCCCTAAGCCGTCTCATCTCATTATTGTCATACCCAGTAAAAAGAACAGTGTGTACATCTTCAACTGCATTGACTTTCTTCATATTCTCCCAGCTATCGGGACATGCAGGTAACAAATGTCGATAAGAACCACATGACTTACAGGTCAAAAGTTTACCATTAGGTCCTTTTGGATTAATGTTCTTTGTCAATCCTTGACTTTTAATTTCCATGTAATGCTCCCCTCTCTGATTCTCTCTTACATTTGTATTTCTGAATTTCCCATGCTTCCAATTCCCTCTTTTTTCACCGTTATAATTACCCTGAAAGCTACTCTGTGTTTTCGAATATCCAGCAGCAAGCAGGGCCTCTTGGTTAGCTGCTAAGAATGCTGGCTCTAACTTGATACTTGCCTGGTTGCTTGATGATTCTGTATCATTACCTTTGAATTTCTTTAGTGACTTTTTAGCTTCCTCATAAAGTGTCTTCTTATTATCATAATTCATACCAGTTAAAACTAACAACTTCTCTTCCTTAGTTATATTAGCCTTTCTTATTAGCTTGAAAGCCAGTATCTCATGAGGCAATGTCATGTTCTTCTTCTCTATCTTCCTATACTTTGAATCAAACTGAGCCACAAATTCACTTATTGACTGTCCATCTACCCTTTTAAAATCTTCAAAATCTTCAAATTTTTCCAGGTTGTCAGTTAAATCATCTTTAGCAAGATGTTGATCCAAAAAATGAATAAGTATGTTAAGTCCATCATAGGTTTTTAATTCATCTAATTTAAGTTGATCAAAAACTTTTTCACGAATCTGAGATTCATCATTTTCAGGAAGTGTTAATGCCACAACTATACCTTGTTTTTCTTTACTTATATCCGTGATTTCTCGCCATGCCAAAAGCTCTTGTTTAAATCTCTCATAGTTCTTTCCTTTCGCAAACACTGGGGGATTAATCCTTGTTGTCATGATGACTTCACTGTTTGATAACTCTATTCTCTGTAATAACTCCAATTTTTCACGACACTACACAAAATTTAACCAGCACAACACCAATTATTCACGAACACCACTAAAAAAATTTCACCAGAACAACAACAAATTTCCACCACCACACCAAATTTCACCACTCCACACAAAATTCCACAACACCAAACTACTAACACCACACCAGATTACACCAAGGACTCCTTGTTACGCTCTGCTACCATTGTTAAACTTACACTAACGCAATACACCAGGACACTTACCACACACGCACACTACACACACATTTCACTAATGCACAAACACCAGTAATGATTATGATGTTTATTAAGCCAATGTTTATACAGATAATGATGTTAAGTTATTAGAAGACGTAACCAAGCAAGTAGTAACGTCATGACGTCATAATGACGTCACTAATTGTTGTTTCTAAATAAAGAGTTCATGACGTCGCATATTATGAAATTAACACTAGCATTTACAAAACATGTTATCTTATATTTTTGTTTCTATGTATGTTTCAGATTTTTAGATTATCTCTCAGATTTATGTGTATCAAATAAAGTTGCTATACCAGTAACTCAGGAACTTATTTGTAAATGTTTACTTAGTGAAGAAAATAAAGATATTCTCATTGAAACAAGGTGAGTTCTCTCCCTTTTCTTTAATGGTATAGCTTGTACTCATTGACTTCAGATAAAATTAAAATTCAGTTTTAGATGTATTACTTAGACTTTATCAGGTAACTGACAGTGTGGTTTATTTATCTATCTCTTGTGTAGTACTGGGCGTGTCTGAGTGGTTAGGACATTGATTGTACATAAAGACATTAAAGCCAATTTCAATCTCTTGTTTCGCTAAATAAGAAAATATCCAAATTGCTTGGTACTTGGGGACCAGGAATCAAACTTCAATGTGATAAGTTTGCAGGTTCAATCTTGAGCTTCATTGTACCTCCACTTCTTTTACCAGTACTCACTTGCCCTTTCTTGAAAAGCTTATTTAGAGAAAAATCTATATTAGATATTTAGTTTTCATGGAGATGTTGTGCTTAGATTTGAAAACCTTCTCTTCTACCTCTCTGCCATGGCCACAGAGGATAGTGAAGTAAAATTGCACTTGAATTTTATACCATAGTTTAAAAGGTTACATTTGTTATTGGAAATCTTGTTAGCCACACAATAGCTTTAATGTTTATGGTTGATTTTGTTGGTAAATAAACATTAAATGAAGACAAGATTGTGTTTATTTTCACCCTAAGTATTTGTAAGTGGAATCCTCGTTTGCCTTACAGTAATTTAAAGTTTATGTTTGTTCCTTTTAATATATATTGAATAAAAGATTGTTTTACTATATAATATATAGAGTTGTAAAGACCCAGACAGAAGTAGAAATGGAGGATGAGAATACAGATGGTGGTATATCAGAACCTTATTTTACTATAGAAGAAGAGGAAGATGTCGTTGTTATATGGAAGGAAGATGATGGACAATTTCAACAAGAAGAAATAAGAACATTAGCTGCTTGTTCTACTGATGACCATCAGTCTAAGGCTGTACTTAAATATTATAGGTGTGTGTCCATTTTGTATATGATATTAGGTATAAAAATATAGTTTTACTAAGTTGCAGGCATCTGATTGTCCGGGCAACTATCTTATTTGGTGGTTCTGTAACTTACTTGGAATTGTTTTACTCATTTGTAGTGACTGTTTTGAAGTAGAATAGAACAGCACTGTATCCTGTGCTTTTATTCCACTCCCTGTCCTTTGTCTCCTTCATATGCATAAATGGTCATTTTGAGACCAAAAGCTCAGCTCAGTTCACTGCTGCACCTTTGTCCATTTTTCTGCCTCTCTGTATTTTTCTAAGGTATAAAAATCATATTATCTTTCAACTGATAAAAAACTACAGGAGCCAAACTGACTTGAGCACTTGACATCCTGGCCTACCTTGGTGATCTAATATAGACACATATAAACATTAATTTCATACTGCTATCTCTTAAAATGTCATTTCAAAGGGAAGAATGTCAAGGAAGCTACCCTGGTTATGGAGGAAACATTTAGTAAGCAATTTAATTTTCATATTTGTCAGATCTCTTGATAAAAGCCACCTAGGCCACAACAAATTGATCATATGTTCTATGGATTCGCTCGCACCTTAATTTTGACGGTTTTTACAAAAAAAAACATTTTTATTTCCTCGCTCGCTCATAAAAATTTGGTCAAACCGCTATATAAAGCAACTGAATTAAGATTTTTTTAAATTTTTTCTTCTTCGCTCGCTCGCCCATTTTTTTTCTAGAAAAATCCATAGAACATATCATCAACTTGTTGTGGCCCTAGGGATAATTTGAATGAGATTGAAATAAGAGCTTGTATCTGACCTGAATGTAGCTTCAGTAAGTAATACGTTGGTTGTCATGTACAATTTTTTACTTTTTATGCCCATTGTTGGACAGCTATGCATCTTGGTTTGCTTTGTTTCTGGATACGGTATTATGTTTTCTTTGTTGTTGACTTTCATACTTACATTTTCATCACAAACATGTATTCTGTATTTGTATAATTTCAGACACCAGTTGAATCTGTTCTCACATATGTGTTTAGATAGACAATATTTAGCTATCAATGAACTCTCCAAAGATCTTGATATTGATCTCATTCTAAGGTAAGTTATATGCAATAAATGATTTGAAAACTATCCTGCTATATAGCAGAGTGTCATTGGATCATATTAATTGGACACATGTTTTTTCCCTTCAATGAGTTTAGGTCCAATCTTTAAATAAAATTGGAAATGACTAATTGTCAAATCTTTGAAAGTTTTTTAATCAAGCTGCATTGAAAAATTAAATTCACAGTCGAATCAATATTATCTCAATTATGCTGAAGTCAACTATTAATATTATCTCCGCTATTTTTATAGTCCCAACGAAGTCCAGATAATGAGAAATGACTGTAATTGTTATTCTAATATCTATGTTAAACAATGTAGAGTATAGTCTAAGTTTCATGCTAATGCATGGGGAATCTAACTTCGCTAAGTGCAGCAAATTTGTTGGCGCAACAGAATTATACCACCCTTGCAGGTAAACATAAACCCCTGGGAGGAGTGAAGAATAGCAGGTCAATTTTGCTCAAGAAAATTAGCAGTGCCCCTATTTAAGTTCGTGCAGGGGACATTTTGATCCTTAAGCATGCGTCCGCTGTCCTATCACGGATCACTGCTCCTACTATGTATTTGATTTCAGATGTATGTCAGATGAGAAGTTACCATTTGAGTTACGTGCCTCATTTTGTCGTCTAATGTTACACATGCATGTAGATCGTGAACCTCAAGAAATGGTCAAACCTGTAAAATATGCCCGTCTATGGAAGGAAATACCTGCTCAAATTGCTATAGAAGAGTATGTAATTTGTAACTTGTTACATTTTATCTTGTCTTATAAACTGTTTATGTCTTTCATTGATGCGTGTTGAAATTTCAATATTGTGACTCATATTAAGTGAAAAACGTTGTTTTTTTTACTTTGTTTTAAGTATGATCAGCTTTCCGTAAAATTAGTGTAGTCTGTTGATCATATTTAAAAAAACATTGAAGTTCCAAGTAGAAATTTTAGAAATAATTTAATTAAATCATATACTTAGCAAAAATGTTTAAAAACACTGAAGTGTAAATGTGTTAGATTTAGTTTAAATGAAGAAAACGATTATACCTGGGTTTCATTAATAGCTTTACTTTTTCTAGTGTAATGAGAGCTTATGGTCAGGGTGTCTTTGCATACATCTATGACTTTGTGAATGAGAATAACTTTTGTTGTTTATCAAGTTGGTGGAATACATCAGTAGCATCATGTTATACTGTTCAGGACAACAACTTTCAATATCAAATTAATAAATAAAGTTGAATCATGAACTAAGATTAATGTAGGTCCTATCAACTTGATATATGAAAAACAAAATGCACAATCACACTATATAACATCATGTGTGATAAATTTCATTTTGTTTTGTGTAATTGTATATATTTATGATGGAGGGTTTTTTACTTATTTTTTTATTGTTATTATTAATCTTTTGTTACAACGCCATTGAATATGTAATATAGAAATAGGCGTTTAATCAAATGAAGAAGTTTAAGTTTTAAGTGGAATAAGCAATGACTTTCTATATAAACTGTTCTTTTGATAAAATTTATATTATTTTGCCATTATTACAAGAGTCATAACTTACACATGTATATTATAGTTATGAATCCAACATTGGTAAAGATCCTGAGAAAGAACGTGTTAAACCAGCCTTTGCTCAAACTATTATGTTTGTAGAAGATTATCTTACAGAAGTTAGTCAAGATGGCTCATTTGCTGATAGAGAACAAAATAAGCTTACATATGAGGTAAATTAAATAGTCTACAATCTGTTGTGTCAAATATAAAAGATTATCTTTAAGTTAGTATAGCTTGACCAGAGGCTTTTTTTATTCTGGGTTTAATGCTAAGTATTGAGGAAATAGTTTCTTGCCTAAGGAAGCAACTAGGTGGGGATTAGATTGGATTTTATCAACTTTCCGAGCATTGCCACTTCAACCACAAAAACTCTAAATCATTAATAGCTTTCTCCTTGATATGAAATGGTTTCATGATGTATTTCTATCAGAGGTCCACTTGGAAGATTGGATTTATCCTAATGTGTAGCCTCATTAAATGAAGTTATTATTATTATTATTATCTGGAAAGTTAAAAGTACTGAATTGTACTTACATATTTTTATAGTAAATTTGACATTTTCCTATATATTAACAAAGCTATACTTATTTATTTCAGGTTGTGAATCTAGCCAGAGAATTGATATATTTTGGTTTTTATACATTTAGTGATTTATTACGTTTAACCAAGACATTGTTACAGATATTAGATTGTGTACCAGAACATATGATTGGTGGTGGATCAGCTAGTAAACTACCTCCTGTACCTGAAGGTATTTACTTGTCTTTGTTTGTTGATTTTCTTTGTATGCGTGCACTTAGGTTGATATCATTTACTTTGACATACATTGTTATACTAATTGATTTTACTATTTTAGTTAAGATTAATAGTGACACAAGTTCTTACAACTTATATTAATCACTTTCAAGTCCGCTTCCTGGTCCCCCAGTACTGAGCTAGAAGGTTAAAGTTTCTTGCTCAATTAAACAACAGGGTAGGTTTTGTATGGGATTTGAATCAATGCAGAGCTGGCTATCCAATCAGGGAATGATTGCCAGTCCAACTTCGTAACTGCGCAGCCGTGCCCAAATTGTCAGGAGCAATAGGACGATCTTTAATATTGGGCCCTGCAGTGATATTTGCTAAACTGAAGTAGTTCAACCAGATTTGAATGTTAAAGGGACAATGGACACTTGTTGTTCAAGATGCTGATAACAGTATCTGTTTTTTATTGGAAAAATAATGTGAGGCCTTAGAGTATAAATAACCGGACATGTGTAAATGGCCATCATAAAATAAAACTGAAATCAGATTGTTATGACTACTGTGATATAAAGCTGTAGTTGATATTATTGATATATTTATAGATCCTGCTGATGATTTACCAAATAAAAGAAGATCTGAAGATATGGACACAACTGTCATGGATACTAAACTTAAAATTATAGAAATACTAAAAGTATGTAACATAAGTCTTGTAATCATTGTGTTTGTATGGTTGATAGGTGCGACACATCATAGACAAATTGTTTCTGTTGTGGAAAAGAAACAAGAGACTATTTTAAAATAATAAGAATAAAAGCATATTTTTGTAATAATTAGGAGATGTAAACCAAATATTATACATTTACATCAAGAAGAAGTTAGCTTTATCACAAGTTAGAACAAGTTGTTCCTTTTCTGGCTAGAAACATTGAAAACATCGTTGTATGATACACTGGACTTGGTAGATTGCCTAATTTTAGTAAATGACCATCTGTATAAATTTAGCTTGGTTTTTTTTTGGTCCTAAATAGCTGTTAAATTTGTTTCATTTTGCAATATGTATGCAGTTATATGCATGTCCAAATTTCAATTTCACTACTTGAAGATCATAACATAACATAAGAGGAATTTCTGCTGTATTTGTTTCAAATTGTTTAATAATAATAATTTTCTAAATCTTAGTTTGTCTTATAAGGTAGGTATAATATATATATCTTGTAGAAGTATTCTGTTGATTATATTGTTTCCATGGTAACAAACCACAAGTCAGTGATGTTTTATCAAACATTATGTTGGTATTTGTGTGTACAGTATTAAATCTGCTCTCAATTTATTTTTTACAATTCTTCAAATTCAGGACATTCATTGTTTAAGGTTCATAGTAACTTGCTTTTAGTTTTATGAGTATTTTAGAATTATGTTTCTTAAACTCAAATCTTAGTTAAATTTAGTAGATTGCCATGAATTTAGGTTTTATAATAATTTTACGATTCATTTCTATCAGCTCTTGATTTCACGTGACAATACTTTTTGTTGTTTATTTATGACAATATTTTTTGTTTATTTATGACATTATTTTTAACTTTTTTATGATATATTATTTTCAGTTTATTTATGACAATATTTCCAATTTTTTATGACAATATTTTCAGTTTATTTATGACAACATTTTTTGTATATTTATGACAACATTTTTTGTATATTTATGACAATATTTTTAGTTTATTTTGGATGTGAGGCTATCGGATATTTATGACAATATTTCCCATTTTTATGACAATATTTTTAGTTTATTTATGACAATATTTTTAGTTTTTTATGACAATATTTTTAGTTTTTTATGATATATTATTTTCAGTTTATTTCTGACAATATTTCCCATTTTTTATGACAATATTTTCAGTTTATTTATGACAATGTTTTTTGTTTATTTCTGACAATATTTTCAGTTTATTTATGACAATATTTTTAGTTTATTTATGACTATATTTTTAGTTTATTTATGACAATATTTTCAGTTTATTTATGACACCATTTTCAGATTATTTATGACAGTGTCTTTTGTTTATTTATGACAATATTTTCAGTTTATTTATGACAATATTTTCAGTTTATTTATGACAATATTTTCAGTTTATTTATGACAATATTTTCAGTTTATTTATGACAATACTTTTAGTTTATTTATGACAATATTTTTAGTTTTTTATGACAATATTTTTAGTTTATTTATGACAATATTTTTAGTTTTTTATGACAATACTTTTAGTTTATTTATGACAATATTTTTAGTTTTTTATGACAATACTTTTAGTTTATTTATGACAATATTTTTAGTTTATTTATGACAATATTTTTAGTTTATTTATGACAATATTTTCAGTTTATTTATGACAATATTTTCAGTTTATTTATGACAATATTTTCAGTTTATTTTGGACGTGAGGCTAGATTATAGAATAACTTGTTTACTATCAATCTTCAAACGAGAATTTGATGAGAATAATTCACCTAAAGATACTGAGGGTAAATGTAACATTATTCATTTTGATATGAATGATGATACTAAGCTTGGTTTTACAATTTAGTTATTGCTAAACATAGGAGTTTCATTGGGTATTTGTTTTTGGTGGTTTAATAATTTGATTGTAATACATATTTTTCAGTCCTTAGCATATGGGTTTTATTGTTAAAATTCATGCATGAGGTCACATTTATTATTTGATGTAATTAAAATGACTGGCCATGGATTTAGGCAATCATTATACAGTATTTTTGTTATTGATGGTTTAAGGTGAACTGTTTACCTATATAACAGTAACTGTTGATTAAAGGACATAAAAGGAAAACAATATGATAAAAATATGTCATGTTAATATTTTATCCAGTGAAACTTCTGTGTAGTGTTCTGAAGATACAAACTTTTCACTTTCTGCAAGTTGTCACTTGATTTCCTGTATCATGTTTTGGGAGCGGATATTGATCTTGAAAAGTTCCTATCTTCAAAACAAGTTTTGATTTCAATGAATGAAATATGTGCTTGGGTTAATTTAAGTACAAAAAGGGGAAGTATGGGTTCATTAATAAATTTGAGATGATCTCAGGACATAAGTTTTTAACTTGTGGTAAAAATTAATTAAGATTTCTGTTTTTACATAATATAATAAATTTTGCATACCATGCACACATTTCATAGTTTTTGAAACAATGTTATTTATAACAAGACATAACTTTCTACCCATGATTCTGTTCTGCAATAAGATGTGTTACTCTTCAATAGAGTTATAATTTATTATCATTATTTCTAAAATATAATTTTTAATAAATGAAAAAGGCTGATTAGATTTGCAACATAGAAATTTAAACTTCATCTTCAATGTTATTGGTTTTGTTATTGCTTTTATGTGCTAAAAACTGTTTTCTAGTTAGCAGTTATAAATGTTGAAGTATGGAAAAATCCACACCATTGTTGTACACACTGCTAGAACAGAATCCTGGATAGCTAACTAACATACTTCTTCTAATATTCTACTACTTAAAATATTAACAATATTACTGAATCTTTTCTTACAAATGACAATATTTTCAGTTTATCATGTCAGTCCGTCTAGACTATAGGATATCAGTTATATTGTCAGTGTTTAAATCACATCGGAACACCAGTACAACATTATCTGGTTCAAGTGAGATTGATGCACAATTTTATATGTTGTTACCTGTCGTAAAATTGTTGTTTCATAGCACATAGGAATCTGTTGTTCATTTGAGTTTAATGGCTAAACGACATATTATAAGTTATACCAGGACTTATATAAGCATCTAAAAGTTATGATTATACCCCCAACTATGTTTAGGAGTCGGCTTGTCGGTGGGTCTGTAGCTTTTACTTGTCGGCTCAATTTCTCAGCACATATTGTATGGATTTGATTCAGACTTTACACATAAGCCAGATATCAAGCAGACATATGCATATTTTATTTTGGTTCCAGTTCATTGACTTTTTGCAGAGGTATGGCCCTTTGATGAAAAATCTTGTCTGCTAATTTTCTCAGCACCTATTGTACGGTTTTGATTCAAGTTTCTGGACAAAGACCGGTTGGGGGTATATCATCACATTTAGTGATAGGTCTTGTTTATTCATTATTTAGAGCGCAATGATATTATATTGAATTCAGGATAATAAACATGTAAAATTGGAAACATATTGTGCACTATAACTTACTATAATCATGTGCATTCATATAGTGATAATTATAAAGCCAAATAGTAGGGCACTGCACCCTGCCCTTCTTTATCTCCTCCCTGCCATTTAGCCTCTCTCATTGCAGTAATACTAAAAGTTATTTTGAAACATTTACCCTTAGATTTGCCCTGCCCCTTTTTTATATGCCCGAAAGAATTTCGGGCATATTATGTTATACCCCCTGGCGTCCGTCTGTCCATCCGTCCATCCGTCTGTTAGCAATTTGGTTTTTGAAGCATAACTTAAGTTCCATTTTGTCCACAATATTCAAACTTCATATGATGATTGTCCATATCAGGTAGAAGACCCCTATTGATTTTGGGGTCACAAGGTAAATGGTCAAGGTCACTATTACCTTAAAACTGAAAACAGTTTCAGTTTCCGGAGCATAACTTAAGTTCAATTTGGTCCACAATATTCAAACTTCATACGATGATTGTCCATATCGGGTAGAAGACCCCTATTGATTTTGGGGTCACAAGGTCAAAGGTCAACTGAGTGACAAAGTTATACTCATCATGCATTCTCAATGGTATCTTTTTCTCTACTTTGTTTTCCACAATTATTCATAATATGATATTCATATGAAATATTCTCATGTCTTACAAATGCTTCATCTTAACTAAAAAAACAACACTTTCGGGCATATAATGTTCGCCTAGCGGTGCTCTTGTTCTCTCTGCGACCTTCCCTTTTTTGAGTTTGGGAATGATCTTTAATTCAGAATACTATACATGTTTAATTGGCTAGTGTCTGCTCTATTACTGGCCTTCTTTGTGACTAGATTAATAAAAGCATAACATTTCTTGGAACATCAAAGGGTATAGTCTATTGTTGCAAAATATTTTACAGTGGAAGTTGTTAAAAAATGTCTTATTTTGGACACCTAACTACATGTCCATAAAATGTCCAAGTATGATCTTATTTTGACTGATATTTGGAGAGTGAATTTCAGAGGAGAAATATCTAATAGAATGAGTTTGATAGATCTGCCCTTGGGGTTAATAAAGTGCTAAAGTCATATTAAAAACATTATTTTGACATTTGTTTTACAAATTAACCAAATTAAATGCACTTTGCATGCCTTTATTTATTTATTTATAATTTAATTTTTTTATTTAACATTATTGTATATAATCATCCAAATGTTATTTCAGTTAAATAATTATATTTTATTTCTGCATGGAATATTTAATTTTCTATTTTTTGTAGTTAAACGCTTAGTTTAGCATGAAATAAATTTTACACCTAGAAAGGTTGAAACCTAAAAATCAAGTATTATTGACAAAATATATTATTGAAATCATTGTTTTATGTAAGAAAATATCCCCTGGCCCCCAGCAATGTTTTTAGCATTTTCAGTTTTCATAACTTTCACCCATGCATTACTTGGGGACTCATTACTTTCCTTCAGTTTGTAAAACAAGTTACATTCATTTTGTTTAATTCTTGTACTATGTAAATGATGCCTTGTACAAGTACTTAAATAGCACATTACCCATTTACACCTGGGTGGAGTGGAACATTATTGTAGGTTAATTTCTTGCTCAAGGAAATAAGCAGTGCCCCTAGTGGGTATTGAATGCAGGACCTCTTGATCCCTAAGCATGGGTTCTACCACTCAACCACTGCTCTTACACAAATATGACCATGTCATTTGTACATTGTTTTCTATCATAAAATTTTTTTCTAAATTATTTGACAAAGACATTGTACAAACAGAAACGATTTTACAGGCTTCGGTTGCTTACATTAATTTGGTTTTGGATAATGTGGAGCACTCTTTGTGTTTAGTTCATTAATACATCCATTTGAGTTTTATTTTAGTTTAAGTTTTTATTTATGCACATATAGACCATATTTTTATTGTACCTATATATGCACGATATTCCTTAATATCTAATATTTCCTAATATCTATTGACATTTAACATTTTTAACAACATATTTACAGTCATTAAATAAATGATTAAGTTGGATAGATTATTGATTAATAGTATTCATTAAATGTTTCGTAATAAAGTGAAGATTCCTATCTTTGATCATTTTATCAAACTGTTATACTTAAAATAACTGAAAATATTATTGCATGAAACTTTTATTTATTCTACAAACATTAGACATGAAAAAATGTCCCTGTTGGACAGGTAATGACAGGATATTCAGCTCTATAAGGGTTTAAATCTCAACTTTAGAACACAAGATTGTTTTTAGAGCAAGAAACTTTATCCTTATTGCTTTCTACTAGAAGACTCATAGTAGGTATAGGAGTGATTGATAGAAGTTGTAAACCTTCGTTTTACTTGTGAAGCCAACATAATTTTATATGAAATATAAAGAGCTTTATGCTGTAATAACAATGTTAATGCAATTAAAATGGTTGCATACTGATAGTATTATAATGCTACAGTACCCACCAAAAGTTAAAAGACAAAAAAATTACTGCAATTCTTGATTATTGATGATTATTTTGCTGAATCATAACTTTTAATATATTTAAGTACGGTTCGTAATAAAATGAAAATGAATTTCATGAATGCGACGCAACTAAAAGATTCAGCATCTGAAATCAAAGCCTCCAAAAACATGTGTTCTTTTTTAAATTATGTTCCATAACATAGCTTTTATGCTATTTTTGTAGTCTCTGTTATAATTATGATAAGTACCAAACTATAAACCAAAATTACAAAGCATTTCAAAATAAACAGTTGTCAAAATATAGATATAGCTATTCCGAAGGCATACAATCAGAAATTGTCTCCAAACTTTTGGTGGGTACTGTATATTAATTGATGATGTTAAAGTCCTGTATTAATTAACAATACTGTTTAACATTATGTTATATTTTAGGTTTGGATCTTGTCAGTATTGGACAACAAGCTGAAGACATATTTGGTGGAACGTGAGTTAATATAATAATTTCCAACTATTCTTATGAATTCAATGTTACTATTTGTAAAATTCACTCCCTTTATGATTATTCTACATTTGTTAGTCCTTGGCTCTTTTTCTTACACATCAATGATGTCTGATATTCTATTTATGAAATTTCATGTATTTAGTGTTGTAGGCTAACACATGAATAATAAATGATAACATATTTAAGCACTTAAATGGCTTGTTGAACATTTTTACTGAGTGGTAGGAGGGAGAATGGCTGTAGAAATTATTTCATGACAGAACTCGATGAAATTATGCCCCGCCTGGGATTGGAACCAGCAACTCCTCTATCAATAGACTTGTGCACTACCAATTAAGCTAGCATTGCAGCTACAGGCAACTAGATGAAAAACTTTCCAAAGTTTAGTCAGAAATTATGGTCTTAACGGTTATGCCTAGTTCACACTGTCCCGGTGTATACCGTGGTGTGTTCCCTTATTTTAATCAGTGGACCAGGATGAAAGTCAGAATTTATAGTCTGATATAATGATCCATTGTATAACATGTTTTAAAGAATACTTTTTTAAGACTTATGTAAACTGTCATATATTACAGTGCAGAGACAGCAGAACTAGACTTAGATGATCAAGGTGGAAAGATGTTTTTACGTGTACTACTAAATCTAGTGATGCATAATTACCCAGCATTAGTATCAGGATCTTTACAGTTATTATTTAGACATTTTAGTCAGAGAAGAGAAGTTTTACAAGCTTTTAAACAGGTAGGATAGTCTCTTACATAATTATACCCCCGCTTCGAAGAAGAGGGGGGTATACTGTTTTACCCTTGTCCGTGCGTGCGTCCGTCCGTTACAAAATTTCCTTCGCAGTTTTCTCAGCAACTATAACATGCAGCAGCCTAATACTTTGCATATTGCTTCATCCCATAGTCCCATGTGGTGTAAAGCGATTTCATGCTCCTTGCTCATCTACTTCCTGTTTGTCGCATATTTTTAGATTTTGTTAAATGAAAGTTACATTATGATAGTCATATTTCTCACAGCGGGGGTATCACTAGTGAGCATTAGCTCACAGATTTACTTGTTTGTTTAACTTCATATATTGTATGTACATGTATATATGATATAGTGGCAAATGGTTTGTTTATGTAATTTGTCATGATAAGTAAAGTAGATGCATGGAGTTACTGTCTGAATTTTTGTTCCGTCTTATGCCTCAGTTCCATAAAATCCTGGCTTGCAGACCAGTACGTGCAGACAGCTGTAGGCCGTGGGTAGCCTTGCGTATTAAGGTGACAGTACACACATGGCACAAAACAACACACCCGTATGGAGCCGTTGCTGGAAGATATGCAAGTTTAAGCCATACTTGGCCACAATTTTGTTCACAATTTGGCTTTGAAATTGATACATGTATCCACGGCTCATCTCAAGGACCCGGGTAAAAACGTCTGTACGGGTACACAAGAGCTCGCACGAGTCCTTGCAGAGCTTGAACCCACGGCTCCCGTACAGTGCCCTCACAGCTATTTTTATGTTTATGGGACTGTAGCATTAATCAGACTTTTATCTACCAGTATACATTTTTTTCTTGTTATATTTTAACCTGAAACTTGTTGAATCCTCTGTATTTTGATGATTCTTGGTTTAAATTTGGACATCCTAATGCAAAACCCCTAAAAATCATGAAACCAGTGAAATTCTATAACTGTTTGATTCCAAATTAAATTGCAATATGCTGAAATGGATTAATGTTGTCTATTGTATGAGCATAGTTGAAAAATGCTAATTGTACCTTTTGTAAAGATCAGACTATGAGTTTTTAGACAGTTTTGTCTTGTCGATATATCATTGGTTATTGGCTATCTGATACATTTATGTTACAGGTACAACTACTGGTGACTGATAGTGATGTAGAGAATTATAATATGATAAAATCTGATCTTGATGAATTAAGAAACTTAGTGGAGAAATCAGAACTTTGGGTTTATAAGGAGAAGAAGGGAGATGACTCTAAAAAGAAAAAAGGAGGTGACAAGAAATCTGAGGTAGGACCACATTCTCCTGGAATTGACATTACGCCAGACTTCCCATTTCTGAATATTCATAATCCATTCACCAATGAGAGGATTAGCTATCTTTAGTCAAGCATATTCGCACATCTTTGGACACAAATGATTACTTTGTTATACTAAATGACTTTGTCTAATGGTGTGGTTTAGTAGCCTCAGTGTTATGTCAATTACATAAATTTGAATAAAAAAGGAGTCTTGCTAGTTAAATAAGTTTTTCAGTTTGTTTGTTTATTTGGTTTTACAGCATAGCAACACATTATATAGGTCATATAACGGCGGTCAGTCAACCTACTCACTCCTCGAAAGGCTAAATCTCTGGATTTAGCTGTTAACTAACTACTAAGTGCATACTTCCATCAATGACTGACAGCTGCCCTACATAACTAAAAATCATTGGAAGGAGGGAGAATGGCCGTAGAAAAAATTTCATGACCAAGCTTCATGAAAGTATGCCCTACCAGGGAATTGAACCTACAACCCCATGATCAGTAGACTTGCGTGCTACCAACAGAGCTAGCCGGGGGCTACCGAAAGTTTTTCAATCAATAAGGATTGTTATAAGTATTTTATATCCAATATACCTCGTTAAGTTACTTGAGAATATCGCCATCATCATTGTCATTACACCTCCAATATTATATTTTCAGAAGAAAGTATTTACAGCAGAGAAAGGATCAGCTATAGATTTAGATCTTGGGCCACCAATTGATAAAAAACATGCTGAAAATTACAGAATTATTAAAAAGGTATTATTTATTATTATTTTGGACAAAAGTAAGGAATGGTTTATTTTGATTACTGTGATGTGTGCCATGTAAAAGCCAAGATGATGAAGCCATCAATTGAAACATAACTTTACTAGGGTTGTGCTAATCAAATTAGATCAAATTATCCCTGGAGTTAACCTGGAGGGTCTAATCATCTTATAAAAATGGAGAGGTCATATATTTTTCAAAATCACATTTTTTACCAAGTTTTGACATAATAGTTTTGTAACATATGCAGCTGAAGATAGCAAGACGGTATCATGAAACATGCATCACAGAAAAATCATGGCTAGAGCTGGATTTGAACCTTTTACCTTTCAAACCATATGCAAATACTCAATCCTCTTACAAAAGTGTAAGGATAATATATCAGGAACAGCAACCGTTAAAACCACAGACCTTCCATTCGGCCTAAAATCAAATAGGGATTTAAAAAAAAAAAATATTATAAAAGGGTCACCACCGACAAATATTGAAAACATGAACCAAAGGGTTTCTGTCTTGGAATGGACAGTGGCAAAAAATCAATTCCCACTGGGGGTTTAAACCAGGGTTTTAGGGTGCACCAACCTCACACATGTCCAAAAAGGATCAAGCTAGGAATTGAAAATGCTTAATATTCCTCTATGTACTATAATGTATTTATATTTCTTTATATTTACAGATATTAACAAGATTAACTAAACTATGTGTATATAACTCATCAGACAGTGGCGGTATGAAAGCAAGGAAACATGAACAAAGATTGTTAAGAAATATGAGTGCTTACTCTGTTGTATTAGAACTTCTTCAGATACCATATGATAAGGTTGGTTAATTTCTTGTACAGCAGGGATGACATGTATTTTCTATTTTTGACATCATAGATTGTAAATAATTTCATTCCTTGTAATCTTTGCAAGCACTAGCCCAGTACTAGTGAAACCCAGTACTAAATCACTGAAAAGATGTGGGAGAGCAATTTTATTGTTAGTTTGATAATGTCCTGTAAAAATGTTATCCTTGGTATGACATTTTGAACTTGCTCATTATTTTCATTGGTTACAAGTGGTTATGACGTTGGACTGGTGTTCATTGGAATGTCAACTCTGTGTTGGTTGGGATCCCATCCAAAACTACCCTGTTGTTTCCTTGAACAAGAAACTTTTCCTACTAGCTCAGTACTAGGAGATCTGGAAGGGAAATCTAAGTTTTCAGAACGTTTTTCACAACCAAGTCAAAATAAATTAGTATAACCTAAATTAATAAAAAAATTTCCACGGTCGATTTCTGTTTACTATTTGTTTAAATAGATAATGAATAATTTTGTTAACAAAACCTAATATCTAGTATAGTTTGTTTATTATACCCCCGCTTTGAAGAAGAGGGGGTATACTGTTTTACCCTTGTCCATGCGTGCGTGCGTCCGTCTGTCTGTCCGTCCGTTACAAAATTTCTGTCGCAGTTTTCTCAGCAACTATAACATGCAGCAGCCTAATACTTTGCATATTGCTACATCCCATAGTCCCATGTGGTGTAAAGCGATTTCATGCTCCTTGCTCATCTACTTCCTGTTTGTCGCATATTTTTAGATTTTTGCGGGGGTATCACTAGTGAGCATTAGCTCACAGATTTACTTGTTAACCCAAAATTTCTTACCTGACTATATTACCATGACACCTGTTTATATATTTCAGCAATCAGATATAAGAATGATGGAGTTAATGAAGTTAGCACATGAATTCTTGCAAGCATTTTGTTTAGAGAATCAACAAAATCAGGCATTACTACATCAAAGTTTAGATCTATTTTTGACAGGAGGGGTATGTAGAACAATGTTCCATTTAAACTGTATATTAGTTTATGATCAACATTTTTTATTGACATGGAAAATGCTTTTACTTTGGGTTTTTTTCTGGTGATGAGGGGTGCTGTGCCCCCTTCAAACCCCAGCAACAAAGGGGGGAACATCCCCCTTCAGGATCCCCCCTCAGATATCTTTTGATAGGGGAGGCGTGCGAAAAAATGTCATTTTTATTGGGACAACTTTCTTAAAGTGAAATTCACTAAATCCAGTTAAAAAACACCAATTTCAAGGCTGTAGTGGCCATTTTGAAGGGGGGGGGGGGTCCTGACACGTAAAATTGTGGGATTGACCAGTTTAGGGTTTAGTTAAGTTATAATATTTTTTAGAAAAAATTACAGGTTAGGTGATCCTGATAAATTGATTTAACAGACAATGTGGAAAGTGTGAAACATTGCATTAAAAAATGTTATGTATGTATTCACAGAGACTTATAAATTATGATTTTAACTATTTTTTATCATCAGTTTATTATCAAGAATAACTTTTTCAAGATTTCTAGTTGTCAGTACAATGTGACTGTATTGAAATTAGACGTTTATTGAAGGCTATGGTTAAACCACACATTGTTTTCCTATGATTTCAGATATTAGAGACGCAGACCTGTACAGCTATATTTCGTGATAATGTTATGTTAGCCAATGAGATCACAGATAATGTTATACAACATTTTGTACATGCTATAGAAACACATACAAGACATGTACAATATCTTAAATTTCTACAAACTGTTGTCAAAGCTGAAGGACAATATATTAGAAAAACCCAAGACATGGTCATGTCTGAGGTGAGTGTCATTTATGTTATATGATACAGTTTTATTCACTTTACAATTACATTTTTAGGTTTATCATTTATGAGTTGTAATGTATCATCTCAAAGATTTTCTGCCTAGCATTAGACCTATAGTCCAAGTGTTACATTAGTTGACTTATAATTATTTTAACTCCTTATAATTATTTTAACTCCTTATAATTATTCTAACTCCTTATAATTATTATAACTCCTAACTAATTAATGTTAAGCTATAAATATGTAAAATGTCAATGATTGTTATTGTCTATGTTGGCTGTAATCATGGTAGTGAATTCTAGATATGCAAATCTCTGAAACAAAATTAAAGATCTTTTCTTGTTGCCTTGTCAACACACACACAAAAATATTTCTTGCTAAAATTAGGACAGCTTCTAAATGAATATTTTTTGTGTGTCTTAAAACCTAAATTCTTGTTGCTCAATTTGACTGAATAATCAGAATTACTTAAATTTTTGAAGTGACTATAACTTACCAAGTAATTACACTTAGCCAGGACCCCTAATATAGTACTTTGTATATGCATGTACTTTTATATTGATTTATTATCTAATTATTTTTATGTTGTATCAATTTTCAGTTAGTCAATGTTGGTGAAGAAGTGTTGTTGTTTTTCAACGATAGTAACTCATTTCAAAATCTTGTATCATTGATGCAGTCAGAAGAGTTACGTAATGATGATAGTAGCTTATTAAACTATCACATAGAACTTGTTCAACTACTAGCACTCTGTACTGAAGGCAAGAATGTATATACAGAGATTAAATGTCATTCTTTGTTACCACTAGATGATATTGTACATGTTGTTACACATAAAGATTGCATTCCAGAGGTATGATACTGTTTCTCTTTTCTCTTAAACAGGGCTACCAATTTTCGGCCAATTAGCTGATTTCAGCATATTTAGCTTCCTACATTTATCAGCTAATAGATTTTATTTCTGATGAAATGAATTCAAAATAGTGTACCAGAGGCTTTTAAATGTCAAAAAATCAGAAATTTATAGGCCATTTGACCAATGTTATGTGAATTTATTGGATAGAGTGAGCAAACATGAACCCTAATTGACTTGTTTACAGAAGTGATTGACCCTTTTCAGCTGATTTTATGAGTTTATATTGGCATCCCTGCTTAAAAAGATTAATTGATGGTTTCATTTGATAGCTCTTTCTAGTTTAATTCTTACAATTAAGCCTTAGAAACTAAACCATGAGAAAATTTGAATTCCTTCAACCCTTATTGACTTTCTTGGTCGTGTTGTGTACATCTTAAAAAGCAAATTATCTGGAATATGTACATTATCATTACCTGAATATAAAAGTAATCTTTGGTATTCTTTCTAGGTATCTGGCATTGACCCAGCATATCTGGATTTTTTGTTACTATATAAAATTATTAGTACAAACCCTGAACATGAAAATACTAAATCATAAAACTTAAGAAGAACTCTTCACTCAGCTACTAATGCAGTGCAGTTGTTAGCACTCATTATATAAAGATATAATCATGTAATCTGAGTCCTATTCCTGGCCATAGTCATTTCTTTCCATGTCATTATACCCCCGCTTCGAAGAAGAGGGGGGTATACTGTTTTACCCTTGTCCGTCCGTGCGTGCGTCCGGCCGGCCGTCCGTCCGTTACAAAATTTCCGTCGCAGTTTTCTCAGCAACTATATCATGCAGCAGCCTAATACTTTGCATATTGCTTCATCCCATAGTCCCATGTGGTGTAAAGTGATTTCATGCTCCTTGCTCATCTACTTCCTGTTTGTCGCATATTTTAGATTTTGGCGGGGGTATCACTAGTGAGCATTAGCTCACAGATTTACTTGTTCTTTAAATTATAAATAAGTTTAAATGATAGTTTGAACCTGTAGGTACTTATTATGATATTGATTTTATTATTTCAGGTTAAATCAGCTTATATCAATTTCTTAAATCATTGTTATATTGATACAGAGGTAGAAATGAAGGAAATATATACAAGTAGTCATATGTGGACATTGTTTCAAAACTTTCTTGTCGATATGGCTTTTGTAAGTATGAAATTTGTTAATATAGCTTTAGATTGTAAGCTATGTGTTGTACCTCTATGAATGCTTAGAATGCATAAGTTTAGTAAATTTCTTTTGAGCAGAACTTTATTTTAAAATAAAATGTCATATTAAACTGTGTGAATTAAATTGCTGAGATAGAGTTTTACTGACTGTCATTCTGCTGTGATCATTAAAATGTGAAACCAATTATTTGTATTAATAGTTCCAATTTGGAACTCTAATTTATGGTTTTTTCCTGCTGAAGGTTTGTTTGTATTGGATGCATCCCTGCAGAACGAAGTTATTTTCATATCAATTCTGAAAAGCATGCAACTCAAATTAGATCCTATAGTTGTGTGTACACACATTAGTGTTTCAACTCTGTTCACCATGGGTACAAAATGCACAAAGAAATCTTTATTAGCTTGAAAAAAACATCAACTTTTGTTCCAAATCAACTACATTATGAATGATATGGTTCATACACTGTAATATGAATATTTAATGGATTGTATTTAATGTTATATATATATTATTGTTTACAGGTATCTAATGCTACCTATGATAGAAGACATGCTGATACAGCCCTAGAGAACTATGTTACTATAACAGTAATGAGTGTTATATCAACATTCTTTAACTCACCATTCTCTGATCAAAGTACAACTATACAGGTATATACACCGTAATATTTATTATATGTCTTGGTATTACTTGTTCAGGATATAGGGAGTAGGTTTGTAAGCTGACAGATGGTTCAGTCAAGAGAGCACTGACTTAGTAAGTGAGAGATTCTGGGTTTATATCCTGGTCAGACTGCAAAGTTTTTGCACGCTCTGTGACATATGCAAGGGCTGAGTATAGTATTTACTGTATACATAGAGAGAATGTATGAGTGTTATGTTCTCTTTAATTAGCTCAAGGTCATAAATTGGACAGTGATCTTAACCTTTGTTCTGGGATTCACAAGTATTAGATTTGTTGTCCTTTACCAATTGTATACTCTCTTATACTGAACTATTGAAAAAAAATCCATTAAACATGGTTTATGAAGCTTTGGAATATCAGATGCTGAATCTTATAAATGTGATGCATTCATGAAATTTGTATTCATTTCATCACCAACCATATGGAATATATTGAAAATAAGTTCTTCTAATAAAAGTTATTGGAATTTAAGGATTTTATTAAATTTCCCTTGTCTCCAAACTTTTAATGGGCTCTGTATGTATAAACATGTACTTCTGTTACAGTCTCGTCAACCAATGTTTGTTAAGTTACTACAAGGAGCATTTCGTCTATCACAATGTGAATGGTTATCAGGGAATCAAAACTTTCATGTACAAGACTGTATCAAGACTTTGTCTAACATTGGTAAGAGTGTTTTAATATCCTATATTACATCTGGTGTTACAGTCAAACCCTTTGTTTAATGACCATAGTGTTATCGTTAAATGTTATTTTCAACTGTCAGTGGAACATATATTAACCTTGCTGATTTAAATGGATCTTGTATACAATAAATAGCTGATTTAAATAGATCTTGTATACAAAAGCACTGTTGTAAATATTTAAATCAGTGGCATTAATAAATGCACCACTGACAGGCGAATAACATTAAACAGACAACAAATGTCTTAGGACTAAATTTGCCTACATATTTTTTTGTGAAGACTATTTTTAAGCTCTTTAGGTCAATGTTTGGAATGAAAGCGCTTATGAACATACTTTCAATATGAAAAGAGCGCTAAACAAATGTGGTATATAATAATAATAAAAAAATAATAATAAAAAGATAAAGAATTTAACTATGATATTTTCATAGGACTATTATTTTTGTTATATATGCTTTATAAAAAGATTCTACAGGAAGTATATTTTTAAGCATTCAATGAGCCTAGATAAGCAAAGGGTTTGAATGTAATTAACTATATAGTACACTGTATATTACTTTTGTAATTAAAATTTAATCAATATCTTTTGTTGTAGCACTTTCTGTGTATTTATTTAACTATTCACCTTTTCTGACATATTTGTTTTCATGAAAGATTTTTTTTTAAATCCTTATCTTTATGTGTCTATTTTCTTTTTCTTTTATTGTTTCAATAATTTTTCTATCAAACTTGTGACGTGTGATTGCATTTTATCGACTTTTTTGTCAAATATCTGTAATTTAGAAACTTAGTTAAATTGACTTTATTGATGAATATACATTGTATAATATATATAAGTGTAAAAATAAATGGTTCTCCTTTTGTTAAAAATAATTTTGTCAAAATATGTTTCAAGAATTTTGGTGAACCTGTAAGATCAAACCAAAAAGAAAATAATATCATAATTATTTGGGGTCTATTTTACAGGATTACACAATTTTATAATATAATACATAATTATATAGGGAATATTTTACAAGATTTCAAATTATTTACAATACATAATTACATGTATATAGGGAATAATTTAAAAGATTACAAAATTTCACTATATATTTTTTAGTGATAGGGTTAGGTTGACAAAATTTCATAGTATATTTCATAATTATGTTGGGAATATTCACAAAATTACAAAACTTCACAATCTATAAATATTAAGGGAATATTTTACAAAATTTCTCAATATATTGTCATACAACTACATAAAGGCCATAATTAACAAGACTTAAGCACTATTACTAATATTTACTAATATATTTCAAACATTAAACATTTTCTTCTCTCTGTTTCTTCAGCTATTACAAAATTTGATCCAAGTGAGTTTGTTACATATGAATGTGTGATGATTAAAGTATTTTGTTACCAAATAGTACCACATTGACCATTGTAATACTTTGAATTGTTAAAACTATTAACATTAACTGGTTGATTGAATGGTTTAGATATGTGTATGGTTGAGTTTTTGTTTGGATTGAATATAGATGAAGTATTATCTCCCTTGGGTATAATAATATCCAAGGCGAAATATTATAATTTGTGACTTATCTTTGTCCGAATCCATTTATACATAGTATGTCATTAATTTCTTTAAAATGTCTTTTCTACTTCCATTCTCTCTCCTACCACTGATTCTAAATCACATAGGACAGTTGTCAGTCACTTATGGAGGTATGCGTCTAGTAACTCTTTAACAGCTTAATCCACAGATTTAGCCTTTCCAGGAATGGTTTGTAGTTTGACTGACTGCTGTTGAATAATTTATATGTGTGTTGCTATGGCATTAAACAAAAAAATAATGGCTACAGCATTTTCCTATGATTGGTTGTTTCCAGTCCTTTACAAATGTTGGTTAAATTAACACCCTGAGGTCAATATTGACCATACCCCTAGGGTGTCAGCAGTTATGTATCTGGCTATCAGGACATTCATTGTGTCTAAACCCCATTTTACTTCAGTTGAAGTTGGAATATTTTTGTTTGAAATATAATTCTCAAGTGAGTGATTAAATGTCCTCAAAATGTCTTATTCTGTATGTATGTATGTGCTTTCTATTGTTGTGATGATCTTTCTCTTGATTGAATTTTTGAAAATTATTTTTAGCAGTTATACTTAGCTCTGCCCAATGAAATAGTTGTGTGTTTTTTGTTCCCTTAGCAGACAAATTACTAGTATTTTCATTCATTTTAACTAATACAAGTTTGAACTGTGTCAGCAGGGCTCGACATTAACCATTGTCCGACTGTCCGGGACAAGTGAAACCAAGGTCCGGACAAGTACTTTATACAGCCGGTTGTCCGACGGGACAAGTAGTTTGGGATATTAAAAAGCATGTCTTAACCCATTCTGTACGAATGTCTTATAAAAGCGTAACTATTTTGTTGCTCTCTATTACGAGTGCCGCTAATATGCGTCCCCTAACTTCAATCGATACGCCGACAGACTTGTATTAAACCTCTGATCGCCGCGTGACGTATATATCCGTCATGTGTATGCAAACAATCTTTACATCGATAAGCGTAACGATAAGCACAGCAGGTGAAGATAAGATGACTTGGTGTTAAATTGAGCAAGTTATTAAATCAAGGTCACTGCTTGGAAATTAATTCGCGCTATTTTAAAAGTTAATTTATTCTGCACAAATATTATTTTATTTTCAAAATGCTTTTAGTTTTATTTTAATTTGTAACGCTTTTCCATTCAAGTGCAATTGTTGGTAAATCAAAATTGACAAATTGTAGCATTTCTTTTATTGAATGTTTCGTTGATAATTGTTGTCATTATTATTTGTATTATTAATATTTGTAACACCTTTTTATCTGTTACAAACGACTTTTTCGTGAAAATAACTTTGTGCTGCCAAGTTTATAATTCTGGCTAAACTTCACAACACTTTTAAATAAACTGTTACAAACAATATTTATTATGATAAGTCATTGATGCGACAATTACATGTGAAGAATGCATATAAATCGCGACTTGAAAACACCGTTAAATTCTATTTAAAAATGACTAATTAATAATAGGCACAAACATGTTCTAATGAAACTTATGATAAAGAACAATTACGATACGATTGACTTTATGTCCGAAGATTATTTATTGTTTATTAATTTATTTATTAATTTATTTATGTACGCTGTTATAATATCAATGCGAGGAGAGATTAATGGGACATATCAACACGGAAAGTTGTTGATATGTACCCTTCTTTAAATTAATTGCGCCGACGAATAAATTTTCTATCATACTTGTGGTCCCAAACTATCTTGTATTGCGGTGCGTTTTTGAAGTATTCAATATGGTACGAGGCAAATATGTCATATGGAGCGGTGCTTTTCTGATCAAAAGAAAATCGCCGCCGCTTATCTTTGTTAGTTGCTAGACAGGAAATTAATTGGAGAGGGGTGTATTAATTATCATGTAAGGAAGCAATAAGTTGGAATTTAATTAAAATTAGTTAAGTTTGTCATGGGAAATGATGTCCATGTTAAAAGTGTGAATAAACTTAAAAAGCATAGGTAAAATCGGATTTTTTACCTCGCATTACAAATACATATGTAACTTTTTTTCTGATGTGAATATTTTAATTCCGTTTTCAACGTAAGAAAATCAATAATTGCAAGCGCATTATTTCCGTTTCTGTTATTATGAGTAAATGTTTCATTATTTTAAATAAAACATACAAAATGGTAAACTTGGTTGTTTGAATTGTCATTTACCCTTATTGAAACTATTTCAAATCTATCCAGTATGACTGAAGGTCAGGACAAGTTGGATTTTGGTCAGGACAAGTGGTTTTTAAAAGTACTTGTCCAACAGGACAAGTTAAAAAAAAGTTAATGTCGAGCCCTGGTCAGTCTTGTTCAGTTGATTTAATGTTATTTTGGTGCATGACATTGCCATGTATTTTGTGTGAACAAACAGAGTGTTAGTTAAGTTTTATTTCTGTTGCAGATAGGGAGGGTGGGTGACTATTAAAAAATGGGATATCTGTGTATGTAGATTTTCCTGTGGCCAAGATTATTGAATATTTATGCATGTTTACTTGTTAATTAAATCTTTTATTGTATTGTATTATGAATTTATGATAGTACCATGGTCAAAAGTCTTATACAAGTACCAAGTAGTAAAAGTTACATGGTTTACAGATTTATATAAGCAGTAAATGTCATTGTGCCATAATCATGCTAATGTCTTTCTTTTCATGAAAGTGGGTTTTTAAGTAGCAAATAAACCTGCTATCATAGTTCAACAACTTTTAAGTTACTTTTGTAAATTAGCCAGTTTGTACAAACAAATAGATGTTAAATGTAAATCAAGGCTAGTTGAATGTTTCCTTACCTTGCATTAACTTGTGATGTAAATATAAAACCACATATTTAATGAAGAGGAGTAGAGTAGAGTTTATCCCATCTACATTTTTATTGAAGAAATGAATGTACATTTTTTATTTTATCTTATTTATTATTTATTTGTTTATTTATTTATGATACATTGTAGCTATTCAGTTTGATGGTGAGCAATTTTTGATGTTATACATGTATACAATGTAAAAACACATTTCAATGAAAAATGTCAAATGAAAATGCATTTATTCAAGATTGAAGTCCAATCCCTGTACAATGTTTATATTATGTGTGTCAGCAGGCTGACTTGTATACAAGTATGCTATGTTCTCTATCCCCCATGCAACAATATGTCATCTTTCTGCACTGGTTCATATCATTTGATGTATTCATTTAGGCATTGATACTTCTTACAAAAACATGTCAATTTCTTCCTAATACAGTAGAACCTCCCCAAACCTGATCCCTCTCCAAACCAGACAAATCATCCAGTCCACATTTCTTTCCTATATTTTACCCCTCTAAACTGGAAATCTCTAAATTCTGGATATCGGACAACTTTTACAGAAATTTTCTTTATTTTCAATGTAAATCTACCTCCGAAAACCGGACAAGGCCAGAAATACCTTTAATTTGAACTTGGTGTATTTTTAAATATTGTTTAAATATAAACATCAATTCCTGTTAAAAATCACAGTTTTCGTACTGTGATGCCAAAGTAAATGACATCAACTCTTCCTATTGTTATTTTTGTGTCTTGTCCCCAGTCATTTATTTCAAAACATGACACAGTTGCTAACTGGCTGCCGCTTAGGCCAAATTAAATGTTTTCTTTTTTCAATACCTAATAAGCACATGCTTGACATCATGTAACATATTTACTAAGACTACAAACTGTTTTCAGAAAAATCTATTTTATAATGATATTGCATTGCAGATTCAGCTGAGCTGCAGATGTCGATTCCATTTTAAATTTACTGTTTAAGCAGGAAAACATGTAGATATTTTTCAACTTCACCTAAGCCAACACTTAATTTTCCATTCTATGTCAGCTATTTAATGAAGTTAATTGCATAACTTAGCCTAACAATGAAGCTTCAGAATGTACAATAGAAGTATTGTACCCCAATCTGCATCTACATGTATAGCCTTGTTTAGACTGTATAGGTAAATACCTATACTTCCTATGTACAATACCTCTCTAAACTGGATACCTCTCCAAAAGACAATTGGTCCGGTCCATTGCTTGTCCGGTTTAGGGAGGTTCTACTGTACCATTCACTGATGAATGCCTTTGGACTATAATTATGTCTGTTGAGGAATAGAATAAATAATGGCATATTTTAAACATGTTTGTACGATTTTTTTTATCTATTTATAGTTTTAATAAAAATGATTTATTTAAGATTCTTAATGGTTAGTTTTTATCGCTTTAATAAGCTTCCAGTAGTGGCAGTCATTTTATGTCTATCTATCAACAGTATGGCACTTGATTAATATTGGTTGTTTTGATTCGCTATTACTTATTTTAAGGTGGACAATTTTTACATACTCTCAAAATTAATAGAGATGAAAGTTGGTTGCGCAACTTGGTCCTGTATTGTATAAAACAATCAGAAACTTTGGTATCTATGTCTCTGAAGCAATTTATTTTAGCTGAAAATAAATTGATCACTAAATGTTTAATAATGACTGTCAGCCTCATTATCATTGTGATTAATACTCAATTAGATCATTGATGTCAGCTTTGTGTTATATCTTATACCGGTATGTCTTTTTGTCATGATCAAACTTTTTTCTAAATAAAGCACTTATACCCTGTGTTTGCTTACAGATTATGTCCTTTATATATTCCTTTGTGTTAAAATGTATTGAAGCTTGTTCACTTTGTCTTGAGATTAGGAATACAATATAAATATCATTCATAGCTTGTTCACATTGTCTTATGACAACGAGTTTGATTTAGATATTATTTAAATTCATTATGTGTTTGCTGAAACTGAGATTTCCCTGATTTGTAGCACCTGAAAATTCAGGTGTCCAAGAAGCTACCATCTTATAACTAGATCATTGATATAAGAAAGTTGGTTTGTACTGGTAGCCATCTTGAATTTTTAAAATCTTGATTTTTTATAATCACTTTGAGAACAATCTTTGGTATTCTATATTCTTTCAAATATTTGTGATTGGAAATAGTGTGTAGATTTTTATGAATTGTTATAAGTGAATTAGGTTGCCTTTCATTAATTGAATCATTTGAAAATTTATGCCACATGAATATGTTATTTTGACCAGCTTAGTTAATAATTCCTTGCACATTTTTAGGAATGACAACTTTTTTATTTTAATGATAATTACATAGACTATTTTATTATCAATTCCTGTGTTGAACATTTGTTTTAGTTATTTTGTTTTATTCATTTTATTAGAAATGATAATTATGTTATATTATTTATTATTGAAGCTGAAATGGCCTGTAAGTACTTTGTTCTATTATTATGAAAGCCATTTGTTATACAAGATGTTTTTATGCTTACTCATCCTTACAGGTGTAACACCCTGCAAAGTATCCCCATTGCAGGCATCACACTGCTAAATTTCTCCCACTATTGCAGGCATCACACTCCTAAATGTCTCTATCCTTAAAGGTGTCACACCTCTATAAATCTTTCCTGTGCTTTTATTGTACACATTTTTTAGTCATGGGGCTAGGTTTTTAGAATATTTGAATTTGAAAAAATCATATATACTGCATTTTTTTGAATATATTCCTCAATAAGTAGTTTTGATTTGAAAATAATGCACAGTTTATGCTTATTTTTATAATTTTTAGGGTTATTTTGCATGTTATTTGTTTACATTTATTTGTTTAATTGATGTATTAGCTCCGCAGAAAATTTGCATGAGCTGAGCATGTAAATAGAACATTAAATAAAGCAAGTAGGAGAATTAATTGTCTATTTTAACTCCTTAAACCTGACGTGTGAAAGTTTCATGGATTTAGTCTGAAGTTGAGGATTTTTAGAACCTGCCAATAGAGTTCCTTCTCTCTTACAAGTTTGAATCAATGAAATCTAGACAGAAATATTTGTTAATTTTGTGAAATAATTAAAAATGTTAAGAAAATATGATTAGGAAGGGTATGTGATAAGTACTGTGGAAAATGTTTTTTTTATAACTAAGACTGACCAATGTCATTAAAATGGCAGAATGGCTGCCATGATATGATTGAAAAATGTTGAATTATGGCTAAAAGTACCACAAATTACATTGTGTAACTTCATACATTCAGTGATAAGGCTCAGAATGATACATTCCTTGCATTAAAACTACCCATACTTGATTTTTTATGCACGTTTTTGTAAATTTTAGTTCATTTATAGCATTATTTACAATTATTTCAGCTTCCTGGAATCCACAATTATCACATTCATCTATCGTATCACAATGTATCAAAATGTGTATGTATACAGTATATGAAGTGAAACCACCTAGTGCCTTAGTTTGTTGTTTGTCTTTCTTGTCAAGTTGCACTTTTCTGAACTGATGGTTTCTATGGTAACATAATTTCCAAGGGTGATCAATTATGAGATTAAGAATATGAGTGCTAAGCATTTACTGTTTGCAACTTAATTGTTACTAAACAAAATTATCAACAAATCTGATTTATAAAGAATGCAGATTTAAAGCCAAGTTTTTCATAGCCTTTGGTCAAAGTTTCTCCAACTATTGGTCTAAATTTTCATAGCTTTTGGTCATAGTTTATCAGAACTCTTGGGTAAAAGTTTTATATTGCTCTTGGCCAAAATTTTCAGAGCTCTTGGTCATCATTTTCAATAGCACTTGGTCAAGTTAATAAGAGCTCTTTGGTAAAAGTTTTTAATAGCACTTAGTCAAAGTTTATATGAGATCTTTGTAAAAAATCAAAAGCACTAAGTCAAAGTTTATCACAGCTCTTTGTTTAAAATTTTCAATATCACTTGGTAAAAGTTTATATGAGCTCTTTGTAAAAAGTCAAGAGCACTTGGTCAAAGTTTATGAAGACTCATTGTTGAAAGTTTTCAATAGCACTAGGCCAAAGTTTAATAGAGCTCTTTGGTAAAAGTTTTCATGACATATGGTCAAAGTCTATGGGAACTCATTGTTTAAAGTTTTCAGTTGCACTTAGTCAAAGTTTTTGAGAACTTGTTGAGGTTTCTCATAGCTCCAGTCAATAATTTTTTAAGGATTTTTTGTCTAGCTCATTTTAAAGGAAGTGTCTTTAGCTTTTCGGTTTTTACCATATAATAACTGTACTATCCCAATTTTACTTGCATTGTACATAGCCACAAAAAATTAAAACATTAAACGATTCTGTCACTATTTCTTATCTTTCTGACATGTTCCCATGTAGCCTATACAGATTGTTTATTGTGTTGGATTTTTAAACAGATACAAGATAATGTTTGTTTTGTGCTAGGTTTAGAATTTTACCACAGATATTTTATTTGTTTGTTTTTTGAGCATAAGAGTTTTGGTTACTTTGTAAATTTTATACTTGTTTTTTGTATGTTTGTAAATTTGTTTCATTTGATTTTAATTTATGGATAGGTAATCACCATTGAGATCACTTTTTATTCTGGTAAAGGGTTGATTTTTTTGGATTTTTTTTTACTTTATACTGGGCCTTTTGAATGTAATTAAAAAGTATGAATTAATATTTTCTTGAATTAGTGCTTCGGTTTGCTCAAGTTTCTTGTACTTAACTGTTTATACAACACTTTTCTGAACTGTAAAGATAGTCAGTTGATAAAACAGCAGTGAAATAAGTAGTAAGTTTTGCCATTCTGGATTAAAGTATAATCACTATTATTATCAAATGGACAACATATTGAGATAGTGTTATAACTTGTGAAAATTGACTTTAGACAAAAATAAATGTCAGTTAAATTAAATCTGTTAAAGTAGCGTAGTTACTGACATGTTTAATTTATTTATCTGTCTGGAGTCAATTTGCTCAAACTATACTTCACTTACTGCATAATACAATATGTTGTAGAATCTGATATACTGTTTATATTAAAATTTCTGTAAGATCCAACTTCTACATAGGTTTTCAAATATTAGAAGTTTTCATTTCTGCAAATATTTTTTGTGGTCTAGGCACTATGTATGATTTTAATTCAGAAATTTCCAAAATATTTTCTGAAGCTTGATTGGCAAATGTTGTGTGAGTAAAAAGTCCTACAGAAATTGCTACTTATACAGTAAGATAGTGTAGTTTTGATTAACTGTAGAAATTTATGATTAGTACTGTGTTATAACATAAGATGTTGTGTTTTATTTCTCAGCCAAGAATCGTGGTATAGCTATCCCATCAGATCTTGATACTCAGGTACATACAATGTTTGAGAAGTCATTAATGATGAAGAAACATACACAGAAATGGTTGAGTGGTCCACGACAGAAGAGAGAATCTATAGCTTGTGTATCTAGAGATTATAGAAATATCATAGAGGGACTGCAGGTATGGTCATATATGGAGGGTGAGGGGGTTATTTTGATGGAATGAAAACTGTGGATGAGGTAAAATATTTTGCCGGACAGTCGTCCTGTAAACCTACTAATTCCTATCCTTGGAGGTTATACCCTTCCTTAAAAATTTGACAATTGAATGTCTATTTTCCTCCATTAATAAGGTATAGGGAGAAGTGTCTGACCTTGTGGAAGGGTAGTAGTGAATACTGGTTGTAGACAAAGGTCCAGGAAAGCTAAGTTAGGTGAGCTGGACGCTGAACCTAATGTATATATCTGTGTTAACATTTTTGTAATGTATTAGCACGGTTTTATTGTCTGAAATAATAATGTTGTTATTATATAATTAGTAAAATTCTTATGAAGACATTGTTAAATTGATGTAATTATGATTTCTCGGTCTGTTTTAGGATATTGTATTATTATTAGAAGACCGGTTAGCTCCCCTAGTACAAGCAGAGTTATCTGTATTAGTAGATGTATTACATCAACCTGATTTATTGTTATATTGTAGGATATTGTATTATTATTAGAAGACCGGTTAGCTCCCCTAGTACAAGCAGAGTTATCTGTATTAGTAGATGTATTACATCAACCTGATTTATTTTTATATTGTAGGATATTGTATTATTATTAGAAGACCAGTTAGCTCCCCTGGTACAAGCAGAGTTATCTGTATTAGTAGATGTATTACATCAACCTGATTTATTGTTATATTGTAGGATATTGTATTATTATTAGAAGACCGGTTAGCTCCCCTAGTACAAGCAGAGTTATCTGTATTAGTAGATGTATTACATCAACCTGATTTATTGTTATATTGTAGGATATTGTATTATTATTAGAAGACCAGTTAGCTCCCCTAGTACAAGCAGAGTTATCTGTATTAGTAGATGTATTACATCAACCTGATTTATTGTTATATTGTAGGATATTGTATTATTATTAGAAGACCAGTTAGCTCCCTTGGTACAAGCAGAGTTATCTGTATTAGTAGATGTATTACATGAACCTGATTTATTGTTATATTGTAGGATATTGTATTATTATTAGAAGACCAGTTAGCTCCCCTGGTACAAGCAGAGTTATCTGTATTAGTTGATGTATTACATCAGCCTGATCTACTGTTTCCTGCTGGTACTGAAGAAAGAAAGAAATGTGAAAGTGGAGGATTTATATCTAGGTAAAATATTCTTGCGCTACTTAGTTATGTTTTGTTGAATCTGTGTAAGGTACTCTATCAGTGATGTTTATGGTCTTTTATAGGTGGTTAATTATAGTGCCCCTTGTCAGCTGTCAGCCTTATTTAGGGTGGACAGTTCACCTAACTATTGTTTCAAGCATGCAAAAGTAGTACTAGACTCCTGTTCTGTCTACGGGGGTGAGCTCTTGCAGTCTTTCTTGCAAAGAAAGAGTCATACATGTACATGTTACAAGCTACCATTCATGTCCCTCCATCAGTGAGAATTTACTGTGTTTTTTTTATGTCAAGTTTACTTTAATTAATAACCTTTAATGGATACAAATCTGAAGTAACTTTCACCTTTTATACCATATATGGATCACTAAACAAAACTGTGGCCTCTTGCTACATGATTTATCAGTCTTTCCCAGGGGTGTAACAGTTAACCGATATACCGGTTAATATTGCAATATGAATTCTGACGGTTTTTAACCGTATTGTTACACCCCTAGTCTTTCCACTGATTAGGAGATTCCAATCATGTTTCCACTGAACCTATTGTCAGAATGAGGGGTAAGCAACTTATGTATTGGATGGAAAAAAATTAAGTTGAATCCTTATTATACTGGTCATATTGCAGCTGAGTATTTAAGATATGATTTTAATGAGTTTTTTCAAATAATTTGTGTGTTAAAACTATGTTAACATACGTGTAAGTGATAAGAAGTATGTGAGACAAAAATATAAATGACTTTCATACAAAGTCTGTTTTTGTTGTTTATTTGTGCAAATATAACCAGTTCCTCATCTGTGTCCATTTATTTTAATTGATTTTGTACATTGTACTTGTGTTGTGGAGCAGAATATATATTTATTATAGAAATACCTCATGTATATTATAGATTGATACGACATACAGAAAAACTACTGGAAGAAAAACAAGAGAAGTTATGTATACAAGTTTTAGAAACATTGAAGAAAATGATGAAATTAGACAATGATTATGGTGATAAGGTATGTATTGTCTTCGTTATATGTATGATATAATAATATACATTGTTTTACTTGTACAAACCATGTTTTCATTGAAATCTAGGTCTGTGAGACCTCTATCATTTGTTAACCTAATATGATACAATTTTCAGCATTAATTTCATGTTTTAGTCTAAATAATACTGATTTAGGTTCTTTAAAGAAATATTTTAACCAAAGAATTAAAAGAGGGGCACAACATTTTAACATTAAAATATAAACACATTAACTTTAAACTATGGTTTGGGAATGTGGAATGAAATGGGATTTAGAAAATGGGGGTCCTCATGCTTGAGGCTAGCAGAGGTTTATAATAGTTTGTGATTATTTAGAATCTATCAGTTAACATACCGATAACCTGTGCTGATTGTATAAAGCCTAAATTATTTTCACTTCAATACAAGTTAACAAACACAAGCCCAGGGTTGCCCGCAGGACTGTAGTAAGTGCATTTTGTAAAAGATCGAGTTACAACAGTCTTGCCGGCAACCCTCAACATTTAGAAAAAAATGTTATTTTGGTTCTTACATTGAAAAATAAACTTTTTGAACATAAAATTTTATCAATAAGGGGTTATTTATAATAGCTGTGTATGTTACATTAATTAAAGATTGAAAACTGACATGCCTATGTTAGGATTTTAAATGTATCATAATTTCTACAAAACATTTGTACATTTTAATGTCATTTTCTGATGTATGGCATGCCTTGAAAAACCATTAACTTTCTACATGACATTATCTTCAAATATTGATTGCCCTCTAAATATTGTTTTATGAATGATTATGTTAACATGGTATCCCACAAAGCACTATACCATATATAATTCTCAACCCTTGAATGACTTCTAATCGTAATTCTTTCATTCTCATCTTTGTTTGTCTCTGAAAGTTAACTGAATGACCACAATCACCACTCTCATACAGGGGTCTGAAAGTTATAGTGTGAGTTCACAATCATTTGTCTTATACTGGAACATGTTAGTGTGGCCATTATCATAAAAAAGTATTTTGTCAATTTTATATTTGCTGATTTAATTATGTTTGCTTTTAATACTTAGACTAGTCATACAAACTTAATTGCTAACCATGAGAAATCTAAAATCCTCAAAATTCTAAACTTTTTTTCAGTTCAATTTCAAATAGATCTATTAGGACATAAAAACTACCCATTAAGCCTGGAACCTTTACACTATAAGCATTATGGTCAGTTCCAAAGGAATTCAAATCCTGTTGTTTCCCTTTATACACTGTATTGTCAATATTTGTAATTGTACTTATATCTATATATAATGAAACTTCGCCATGAGGTCACATTAGTGAAGCCTATTATGTCCATATTGTGATTTGTGAGTTTAACTTTTATCTAGATCTGATGGTCATGTTTTAATTTAATCATACAAAGGCCTTTAAAATTTGTGCCTCAAATTTAACACTAGAAATGCTTATGTTGTCGTGTGGCTTGACCTGAGTCATGTTATATTATGAGGGGAACTTGTTGTTTTCAGCCTAAAAAAGCAATCAATATGAAAAATGTAACACAAGAAAGGGTAGGACATTAAATACATCGAGTTGTTTATACACTATAGTGCAGACATTAACAAAATGCCTAATTCTATGTTATTCACCTAAATTTGCCATAAAATTTGCAAGATATCTTTCCATTTGTTTACTTATATTAAGTTTGTCAACTTAATTCTCTTTGAGTCAATTTAAACATATTTTATTTATCTGTTGGAGTTTAACAGCACAGTTTAACAGTTCAATACTCATATTCAAATTGGAGCAGAAAAAATATAATAAAAGTTATCTAGAAAAACATGTGTGACTGATTTCGTATTTTTTTACTCAAATGTTTGGACTGTCAAACAGTAAAATGGTAGAATTTCTTTAGCTCACATATTCTGGACTAGTAATGAGATATTCTTGCTACTTTTATGGCATTTGTTGTCCTATGTAGGGGACATGGGGCTTGAACTTGAGTGTTCCAATTTGTGTTTTTCTTCTAATTACTGCTATGTTGAATATTAGGTAAACTCTCTATTTATAGTTTGTGTGATTACTGCTTAGAATAAGTTCACTGCCTGTCATTAGGGTGTGTGTTTCTTGTTTACATTTATGAATTTGTCGAACATTTCTTATGAAGACCTCGTTATTGACTTGATGCAATTGTCTTCTAATGATAATGAGTTGACTATTTTTGCTAGGAACTTCTATGCTTAGCTAAATTCCCCCATAAATTCATGTCATTTTAGTTTGCAGAAATCAATTATTTTTACATTGCCATTTATGATATTCTGAAGTTTTTACTTATATATATGAATATTCATTTTTTGTTTACACCCACTAATCCTCTCCAAGTTTGAATAAGTTTATTTTTTGTAAATTTTGCCACAAAATTTTAGAATTATTATCGTCCAATGTTAACCTTTGGGAAAATTAAATAAGTTCTTATAATGAGTATTGATTAACAAATTAATGTGTAAATTAGTAAAGCTTTGAATGTGACATAGCAGGTGTTGGGAAATAACAAAAAATTGTGTTGTATAGCTCTTTTATCTAAATATTCTACCAGTATATAACTGAACTGTGTTCATCTCCCTCCCTTGGATATATAGTATAAGTTGGTCATTGAGTTGTGTTTTGTATCATATTGTTTTGATGTGATTATGTATCTAATATTTCACATATTCAATTATATTATATCATTTTTTGTGTTGATATCTTATTTTTGTCTTAAAACAAATAAATGCATTCTCTTTTAAAAGACATAGCAGTTTATTTTACTGAAATGTTGAAACTTTTCACTAAACTTTCCTTATAAACTAAAACAAAATTATTCTTTCAAAGATTGTTCTAACAATTCAAAACCTGTGTTAGATTGACCATAACTCATTTAATAGTCACAACTTGCAAGTTTAATACTGCAGAACAAACAAAATAAATGACTACATTTTGATAGGTCAGAGCAAAACTAGTGTACAACCTTCTTTCTTTACATGTATTGTCCGTTTTTTCTCAACTGTCAAAGCTTGAATAATTTTATGGTGACTGAATGCATTGTTTTTGTACTGGCGGCCTAATTGTTATTAAAAATATCTTGACTAAAACACATCATACGACATAAGCAGCTTTACTCGACCATAATACACACTTTTGGAAACTGGTGGATGTATTACGACAATAATTTTAACAAATGCAGTCACCGTGAAATTATTTATGTTTTGACAGTTGAGAAAAAAGAACAATAGTTCAACTAGTTCTGTTCTGTCTATGTAGATTAAATGGTACATAAATATAATCAAGACTAAGGGATCAAAACTTCTTAAGATGAAAATACTATGTCGTTTAAACATCACTCTGTTCTTGGTGTATTTCACTGATTTCTTTATTTCTTAGGTTTTCTTTGTTATTGCTTAAAGTTTTGCTTTCACCCAGCAATTAATCAAGTTGGAATTTGCTTACATGTGCTGCCATGTTTTCATTCATTTTTATTTTTCACCATTCATTCCCACATTTAAATTATATTATTTTTTACTCCCATGTGTTACTATTTCTTGCTTCTTTAGTTTATATTTGTGTCACAAAGTTGAAATTAGCTTCCCAATTTGACTTTGTTTGTGATCTAATGCTTACTTTAATACTGGAACATTCCATATGGTTGCCTTTTTTCAAGATTATGTTAGATAACTTTGTTTAGGAAAATTGCCTAAAAAATAAGTCACTGTGAATAAGCTCATAATGATTTTTTTCATTTAGTTTTTGATGATGTTTTACTTTGTTATCAGCCAGGTATTGTCCAGACACCTTTAAGGGCTCTAGGCTTAATTGTGCCTCCAGGAAGATGCTGGATAGATTTTAGTCTGACTGTCCTTTAAATCAATTTTGCTGTCTCGAGTCTTAAAATTTTTACTTAGTTATCTTACGACTTGATAGCTGAATAGCCAACATACATGCCATGTTCTGAACCATTCCTATCAAAACAACTGAGCTCCAGTCTCTCTTTGACTACCTTGTGATACTTATATTCCTGTTTAAATGATTTTAACAGTCAAACTAAGGCTGACTGATGTCATTAACATTTTGTCTACTGAATAAAATTCTCCATATCTCGTTTGTATCAAGTCATGGAAGAGTTGCTGCCCTTAACATGTTTGTATACAATTTTGTTGACCGATTCAAAACTATTTTTTAAGGAGGAAAAAAACAAGTTTTATCAATATTTATTCAAAATTATCATTATATTATTAATTAACATGTACACTGCTAAGCTTGTCATAATCACTGTGGGTTTAAAATGGTGGTGATATTATATGTTTTGTATATAAAATATTTATTATGCTTTTAGAGGGAAACTTCTCATTTATTGTGAATGTACATATTTTATATCATGTCTTCAAACAAAACCACTAGCCTGATGTCAGATTCCTTGTCTTCAGTCCTGCAATAATTATAACAAGAACTATTTAAAAGGCCTATGCATTATGATAAACCCTATGTTTCATGTGGACTTCTGAAGAACTCTACAAGACTTTTACCTAGCAATCATAAGTCGTAAGCCAAACTGGTCAAGTTCTAGAAGTGCTTTCACACATTTTAGTTTTTGTCATTGGTTCATCAAATTATTTGGAAAGACCTTTTTGAATAGCCAAAATAAAATCATAAGTTCAGTTAAATTTTATATCCAAGGATATGTATCTGTTATGAAATCTTAAACTGTGTCAATGCTTGGGTTTGTTTTGGGCTCGTATAATGTTCAAAATTTACCTGTGCCCTGAAGTCCAGAGGGCTAGTGGTATGAACACTTTGGCATGAAAACTGTTTCATACATGCATTATATACTTAACTTACATTATAAAATATTTTCTATATATCATTTTCTATAATGCTACACATTAAAGGTGGACATAAAAAGTTTGAGTAAAAAAGAACTAGACGACCATCATAGGGTAAGACTATATAGTGTGGCATCTTTATTGTCATTGTTGCATGAAATATTTATATCATATGTATATTGAAGTATGTAATATCTTTTAGTATGCACCTTGTTATAGGACGATTGTAATGATGATTTGACACCTGTAATCTTGAGTTCTTTTTCCTTTGTACATGACTGTATTGGTTTTTTCATTGGAATTTTTCTTATACTACATCTATGTACATGGATGACATATTAATTAATATTATCATTGTTGAAGAATTTGATTGTATGCTATCTCTGCTGTGTTAATTGGGTCCTTGAAAGCTAGGTTAGGTGAGCTGGCCTCTGTGAAATAACTTAAATTGTGTTAACACAGTGTTAAACCCAATATAAAATATATTACAACATTTCATTAAGTACATTTCTATCAAGAATAGATTTTTACAATAGAATTAATTGATTAAGTTTTTGTTCTGTCCCTTATTTTACATTTTGTCTCATACTTTAGTTACCCCTTAAATGGTTCCAATGATCTATCGAATGGTTCTCATTATTATGTATTTTTACTTACCTTTGATTGGTTTATTAATTGTACAAAGTTATTTCCACTGTTTTGCTGACTAGGCTACTTCAATATTTTAGAAATAAAACTTTGCTTCATGGGGAAATGCAATAAATGATGCTAAAACATATTTCATCTTTTACTTTATAGATTTTTAATCTTGAAGATATTTATGGTATGATCTACCATTATTTATTATCATTATGAAAAAAATCATTCATGATTTTATCAGCAAACCTAATAATACTTTTTCATGCAACATGATTTTTGACTGTTCATTACTTTTTAGTGTTGATGTTTGTTATACATTTTATCTAGAATTTGGTTTTTTGTTTTATTTTTAATGTTGGTTGTGTTTTGTTTCATTTATCCACATTCTGAATTTGTCAGTTACATATCAGTTTATGTTTTTATTTGCAACCAGTGTTATAAATTACATTTGACTTGACTATAATTTAGTCATTTATGGATTGTTAAGCCCATATGAATATGAGTGAAGCCCCTCCCCTTCAAAGAGCTAAAACCTTGTTATGTTGATTATTAATATTTCATGTTGTTTTTTCAGTTGTTTTTTTATACAGATTGTTCACATTGACCTAAGACAAGATGTCAATACCTATTTCAGAAACTGCATTGTGGCTTACAATACAGTGCCCTCCATTAGCCCATAGAAAATTCCTGTTAAACTGATTATTGACCTACTTACCCATGAAAAAAGATGAGTAGTAGTCTGAATATATTCCAAAAACAGTATTAATTAGTTTATTAACATATTATTTGAAATATATTACATGAGTAAAATTTAATTTTAGTATAATTACTAGTGGAGTGCATGATTTATTTTTTACAATCATTTGACTAAGGGATTTCGGATGTCACTGTAATTAATGAATATATTAATAATATGTTGATTGTATTCAATATCTCAGGTCAATGTGAACAATCTACACAAATAATTATATCTAATACTCACAGTAATTAACATATGTACAATATACATGTATATAAAAGCATGCAGTAGGTCCAGAGTATATAGTCCTGACAACATTCTACTTGACTTTAGTTAATTTCTGTGAACTAAGAATTTATATTGTATATATGTATATAGCCAAGTGAACTAAAACAACACCAAGAACTTATTAGAAAAGGTAGATAACGGTAAACACTTTCTTCTCTTTGACTGCAAGTTTAATAAATTCAAGTAAGCCATAGATAACAGCTTTTTTACTTTTGATTCAATGTCAATTGTTGTCTTCAATCACTTTCAGCATAAATATTCCTTCATTGATTGTGTGCCTTTTAAAAACCAAACAAATATACTTTCCCAGAAATTGCCTTTTTGTCTTAATGATTGAGATCATAGATGGCGTATGAATGGAAGACAGATTTACTCAATGTATCATCTCTGCTCTGCAGAGTGTAGTTTGAACTGTAAGCACAGTCCATTAAGGGTCTATATAGTGATTCTCATATAGTACCTCAACTATTTTATGAACTTTTGGATTTTCTTACTGTAGTAAAAAATGAAATCTACTGAAAACAAGTGAAAATTTTCTTGTAAGTCAGTACTTGTTGTTGTAGATCACATGGCTATATATGGTGATAAAATAAAATTATTACCTAATATCAAAGAAGTCAAGATGAATATTTGTCAGACTATAATAATTATGTTGCTATAGTAATATCAGTTAACATATTATGCATGTTACACTAATATAATGTCCTGGAAATTTGTATAAAAGAACAATATTTTGATGGGTCAGCGCAATACTAGGGTTAACTACAATGTACATGTAAAATATGTAGGATGTAGGCTAGTTTAGTGCTGACCTATTGATTATATTATTGTGTATGAAACCTGATCTTGTATTGTAATGTAAATGCACCCAAATCTGTATTAGGAAATAGCAATCACCTTTGGTAAGCAATAATCTGAGATTAGGGAGCCAAAAAAATATTATCTCAAAATTTGAATTTTGAACTGAACTGTACCTGTAAGAAACATTCATTTATTTATGAACTTTGCTTATTAAGTAAATAACACTCACAACCAATATTATAATGAAACTCTGAAATAAGAAATACAGTTAGGAGTTACATTATTGAAAGTTTCCAGGATTGGTCCTGAAGTTTAGGATTTTTTGAGATCTGTGCAAGGGAACTTTTCTGATGTAAAAGTTCCTGAAACAATGAAATTCAATAATTTCAGGATTCAAAAGAAATTGAACTCTCACCCATGGATAACAATTGGTATCATATATTTATCTGAGGGCCAACTTATCAAAAGTCTTATGACTTTTTTTCATTGAAAATTCATGTTATACTGAGTATGAATTTTCATCATCATGATTACCAATTGAGTTATGATATAATACATTGCACTGTATTCTATCTAGATATTGTTATATTTGATTCAACTGTCAATGGTGCATACGTTACCCCTGCTAATGAGAATGAATATGGTATCTCTATATCTCTTTCGATAGATTGTGAGTGTATGACTTTGAGTTTGGTAGTGAGTAGTTAAATCAGCGATGTTAATGTATGTACCTCTGATAAAATTTAACAATATATTGCTACTGAGTGTAATACTATTGGCAAGTTAATGTATTAATGATAGCTGTATGTTTAGATGAATGTTATTATTTGATACAAGTATTAAATACTGTTATACTATAGATAGATACAAAAGGCAACATAGAATGGCTCAAAGTTTGTGAAACCATTAAGTCTTGTGATAGTACCTGCATTCTATTTAGTATACATGTAGTATAGTTGTACACTTTTCATTGCTAGATATTTTTGAATGTAAATGTTTGGTAGATTCTGAAGTACTAGATTTTTGTTTTAAAATAACAATATGATATGATTTTTTCTAATGTCTTATAACATTTGAAGACTATATTGTTTGCAATATTTTTTTTCGATTTTTTAAAAATGGAAGACCAAAACCAACTTGCCTAACTATAACTCTGATTTTCATTTCATTGGGTGACATGATACAATGTTACTCAAAATGAATAATTGGATTTCTAACTTACGCGTTATTGTAATGGTTAAAGTATTAAAAAATAAAAATTAAATGCATACTAGTCCATGATATATAACATATAATGGCTCTAATAAATGATATTGCATGTTCTCTAATTGCTTAGAATGGGTGTCTGAAATCATTATACAATTTTCATTTCTTACATGTCTGTGCATTAATGTATTAACTGTTCCTGCTTTCTCCTTATAAATTGTTACATCATATAATATTATACAAAATGCGGGTTTAGGGCAAAACAGTAGTAACTCAATATAAGAAAAAAGTGAGTTACGTCTGTTTTGCCCTAAACCTGCAAAAAATTATTTTGTAAAACGTTAACTCTTTAGAAAGGAGATTGTAGCCATGTTTGATTTTTTATTTGGTCAAATTTTAAGAACAATGTTCTTCATTTAGGGTGAAGCACTACGGCAGAGTTTATTAACAAGATATTATGGTAAACATAATCTTAATAGACAAGAAACCACAATGTCACCTATAGTATTAAGAAGTTCTAGCAGAGATGATAAATCTAACGATGGTATACCACAAAGATCTGAGATGAAAATACAAGAAGTACAGGTGAGATGTCATATTTCATATATTTTATTTCCTTATGTCCGTTTTCCCTATGTTCCAATTTGTTCAATTTCTGTTTTTACTACACAGTCATTGAATTGAGCTGGTGGATTGTTGACCGAGTACACCAAATTTTCCATTGAACCAGTGATTTTAGAATGTAAGTGGTCCAAAGATCCACTTACTTTTACAGCCACCTTTTTTCTAATTCAATAAAATTCATGTTTCTACGAAATTAAATGAAATTTGAAACTGTTTGTCTTTTGAAGGAAAACCTTCATCTATGGTAAAGACCTGAAAACATCACTGCTTTGCATGTAAGTTTGTACCAGCAGATGTTTGTCTATATGTTTCACAAGATTTTATGATGTATGTCCTTTGATGTTATGGTGAATGATTCCATTATTTTATGACCCTTTTTTCATATTACTTTTCAGTGGCATTTAAACAAAGCTGGAGCCTCAGATCTTATAGTTGATTTAATTATAAAGAATACAAACTATAAGATATTTCGAGAGACATTAGAACTTGGTATAGCTTTGTTAGAAGGTGGAAACACTGTGATACAGGTAAGTGGGAAGTACAAGTATAACATGGCTTAATCAGGGCTTTTTTCCTTATGTATTTACTGGTGCCTTCCCTTTCTGAATTTCTTTGAAATCATGCAGTTTTCCCCTAAATTTGGAGGTTACCTTTGATTTTTCATTCCAATATCAATGAAATCACAATAAAGTTTCCCCCATTGTTCTACATAAAGAAAGGCCCCAGACCCCTTCCCCACATTCTGAAAAAAGCCCTGGCTTTATGTTGTCATGGTAATACCTGAAGTCAGGTTGACTTGTTCATATGTTATAGGATATCTATGGGGTCAGTGTTTAACTAGTCTACATCTTTCTTTAATTTCATGTAGTTAGAATAGTTTTATGTTGACCTATCATTTTGTTAGTCAGATAAATATGCAAGTTTTCTTGAGTATACATTATAGTATTGGGAGTCGGCTTTGTGGCTATAAGTAAATGGGTTGGAGTGTTTTGCATAAGGAAACTAAGAGAATTATTTTTGAATGCAATTCAAAGTAGCCCAAAGCTTAACAAACTTATTATTGCCTGTCAAACATCATAAAAATCAACTAAAATTGTTTCAACTTATTGTGCATCATATTTGAGAATTATTTGCTTGAATATATATAAAACAATTTCTGACTGTTTACTTCTACAGAATTTCCGTATTTTCTATGGAATCAATGTCCAAAATACATGATTCTTCATTTTTCCCCTGTAAATGTAAAAGACCACATAAACTGCATGGCTTTTTGTCAGATACTCAAATGATAAGACAAATGAAATCAACAAGTTCCTCTCTTTTTCAGCAATCATTGTATGCCAGGCTGCGTGATGATAAAGACTCGGAGGTATTCTTCCGTGTATTTTACCTTTACATGTTTGAAGCACAAAGTGAATTAAAGAATACAATAATGGTTAGTACAGCTGAGGCACTCTCTGAAAAGAAGGTAGAAGAAAGTAGTAAACCTCTTGGTCATGGTTTACTCTCTAGACATAGAGGTAAGAATGTTTGTATGTTCAAAGATGAAAATTTTCAGGACTTATCCCGTAGCTTAGGAATTTCAAGACATCTGAAATGGTCCTTTTTCTGTGTAAAAATCTTTGCAAGTTTAAGTTTTATGATGGGGGTTGACTTTAACAAAAATGATAAAACTGTTAAATTAAAAAAATCAGGAATTTCAGGATTTTGAAAATTTTGAACTTCCACCCATGTATATTACATGTAGCTGTATCAGGGTACAAAGTTTGTTTACTGATTTTTGCCCATTATTAGCCAGTTAACAAGACTTGCTTTTCTGGTGGTGAAAATCTACATTATTTCAGCAAAGGGTATGACCTGTCTTGACCAGAAAGTAAAACTTGGTGGTTGCAAAGACTAGTACTACCCTCTGGGTCATAATCACATCTAAATTTATCATGGAACATGCCTTAACATGTGTTAAACTTTAACTATAAGCTTAATTGTGAAATGAATTCTTACTAGTTGTATTAGTCTAATAAAATCAGCCTACTTGTTTCTTCAATAGTTATTTTAAAAATTAGGTTTTTTATTCTAGAAAATCAAAGAGGTAGAATTCAGGTACAATTGAATACAATGAAAAACTTGTTTATCCAAAGATGATGATGATGATCATCATCTGGTTTAGTATGGTAGGCCATTGATTATTCCTTCGGCAAGGGTGAGGCCTGTCTGTTTTGTCTGTATTAAAGCTTTCCTTTCTATGTCTGGATATTCTAAGAGTTGGTGTCATCCATTTGAAGTTCCAGCCGATCACGCTTGATGGAAAGATGGAAAGCTTAATACATTAACTGTTTAGTCACTTGGGCTTCATTTAATTAAATGTAATGAGGGTAGGTGCTTTCATTATTGAAAACTCTCAGTGTAGATATTATGTATAAAACATTGATATATTTACAGAAGAAGACAGTAGTCAAGTACGTCAAGAAGATGATGGTTCCCCACACACTACAGTAGAGGATGCACTGGCTGATAAAGCTAATAGAGAAAAAGAAGAGAAAAAATTACCTGATCAAATAGCTATCATGGAACCTATACTTAGATTCCTTCAACTACTCTGTGAAAACCATAATAGAGAACTACAGGTTTGTTAATAAAATGAATCTAAAACATATCTATATACTGTATAGCGGGTTATTTCTGCGGGGCAAAAATTTCGCGTAAACAAGAGAGTTTTGTATTGGCGATGCTAAATATTGGCGGAAATTACTCTGAGCGCCAATTTTAAACCTCCCGGTGAAAGATGGTCAAAGGTACATAACTCTGTCATTTACACTAAAAGGTCAATTTACCTGTATAAGCGTTCACTACTGACCGCGACTTTTCAAATTTTTGAATTAACTAAGTGTCACCAAAGTTGTATAATCTTAGCGGACGTGTGAAAAACCAACGCTTACACAGCAGATTATCTATTTCTATGACAATGCATTGACGGGACAAGTTTAATCATGTGATAAGAATCGCCATTTACTGTGAATGTTTTTGTTAAATAATATTACCTGGGTGCCGCTAAGATTGATTGATCGTTCGACAAATTGCATAAGTAAGCCATACTCGCGAGAGTCTTATAATAATACCAATTTGTTGTAATGAACAATCAAAATTTTCGTATGTTTGTTAATAGTCGTTGATAACACCTTTGTCTTTGTTAAAAGTTATCGGTATTAAAGTTTGCGGCCACACACTTCTTAAAACTCGCCAATTTACCTGAATCCATTGGTCAAAATCCGACAAATTTTATAATTAAAAGCTTGTCACAAACAGTGTATAATCAACACACGTAGTCTTTAAACAGACAAAATCAATTATAAAGCGTTGTCACGTGACGAAATTTGACAATAGTTTTCTTTTGAAAATCAATAAATAATAAGCTACATAAGCACTATCTCCGCTCTTTTTATTCAATTTGTTAAATTAGGTGATGAGAAGTTTGTCTTCGGTTTGCTAGCAAGGACTTAAATTAATTGCAATACTTAAGATGACTTTGTTTTTTACGACAATCAAATAAGTGCTTGAACTAAACTCGTGAAGATTCGGAAATGACCGACATACGGGTTTATTAAAGTAAACAAAATGGCGGTAGCGTCGTCGAGTTTCGTAACCGAGTTTTGATGGAACCTGTCGTCTAATTGTAAGAATGACTGTGTTGTCTGTCTGTATTTTCGTTGCTACATACATAACTTGAATCAATTCCTTTGTGTTATTCAAAATACTAAATTTTGTTCATTTACATAATAAATCTCACCAAATTCACTACATAATTCTTGATTTTTAGGGAGTTGATACATGCACATTTTAATGAATACACAATTTATTAAGAGTAATGTCCCTTAGTAAACAATATGGCGGCGACTTAATACTGCGGAGATTTGTATTCGCGGTGTTTATATTTGGCGCATTTTCATTTTCCGCCAATAAAGCCAAAATAAACCCCCCGCAGATAATACCCGCTATACAGTATATATATATATATATCTTTTTGGTCTGAGTAGTGATTTACGGTACATATCATGATAGTATTTATAATTGTCACTTTAAAGCTGCTGGTTAATGGATTTTTACTAAAACATCAACTTTTCTAAAATTCTCAAATTGTGTTGAAGCATTTTGATAGCATGAAGGAGTATCCTGATAATAACAACTTATATATATATATATATGTATTGTGCAAATTTGGCATACAACTGTAAAAGATGGTTATTTTATAGATTTAAACCTTGTTGTTTATGGAATGTATGATTTAAGTGTGTTTTAGTGACTTTTGTTTTATATTTCTCACAATCTATAAGGTCAGTTTGTCTCAAAATGTAAAAAGTTCAATTTAGGACTCTGAAAGGTAATTTTAAAATTTCTAAAAAATCGACCAAAAATATGCGAAAAAATTTATTTGTCCACACAAAATTATAGTTAAGCTAATTTAAAAATCTTACATGGTGAAAATGTTAGATATGCAATGTACAATCAGATACTGGTTTTCTTAGAATTTTCTATAGTCATAAACATACATGTAGATTTGTATTGGAGGAATTCTTTACTGAATAAAACATATTTATATTTAATTTTCAGAATTATTTACGTGAACAATCTCTCAACAAGAACAAGTTTAATCTAGTAACCCAGACATTACAATTCTTAGATTGTATATGTGGAAGTACCACTGGTAAACTAGGTCTACTTGGTCTATATATCAATGAATCTAATAAAGATCTCATCAATCAAACATTAACTACACTCACTGAGTATTGTCAGGGACCTTGTCATGAAAACCAGGTAAGATTGTCATCTATTTAGTATAGCATTGTTTTGCAGAGGATTTATAATGTGGTACCCATGTGCCCCAATGGCCAAAATTGTTGTAGATAATTAAAATTATTGGGACCCAAAGGGAATGGATATTTTTGCCTCTGATGCAATATTGTTGTGGGATGACACTGGCTACAGTTGCAACCTTTGCACTAACATGATTTCACCTCTGCCATTTTCATTTTTCATGTGCAAATGGAGCAAATGTCTTCGGCAAGAGGCTGTATTATTGTACATGTAGAATTATCCAAATGCTCTTAATGTGACTTGGTCAAATAATGTGCAACATTTGAAGAACATAGATGGACATTTCAGGACTGCTCTGAATTTTAGAAATTTTGGGACCTTAGTTTATGTATATAAAAGCTCTTTAAGTCCTGAAATTCAGAAGGTTTGTTTTTAATCTCTACCAGTGAACATTTGTCTTCAATCATAAAAAGAATCAGTTATGGTGAAGAACTTTATTAAGATCAGGTCATTTGTTTCTTTTTCAATGGTGCAATATTTACATGATTTCTATCTTATATGCATACATTTTTGTATATTGTAATAATGTATCATTTCAGAATGCTATAGCTATGCATGAAAGTAATGGTATAGATATAATAATAGCTTTAGTACTTAGTGAAATCAGTATGGATCTTATGTTAGATTTAAAGGTAGGTGATTTTCTTATTTTATTTTTTCTGTTGGACTGGTTTTATACACCATTAAACAGTATATATTCTTTGTCATTCTCTCATTAGCTGACACTGACATGCTATATAAGTTACATTGTCAAGCCAGGGGTCATTGATACCTCAGTTGGTCTTATGGAATTAAGACTTGAACTTCTTTCTCCAGCCATTTTCACGCTTACTATTGTATACAGCATGGCAGTTGTCAGTCTTTTGTTAGAGAAGTGTGTAGAACTGTTGAAAGCTTAGGTCTACTGATCAAAACAACAGTAATTAAATCAAATGATTATCAAACAATATAAATGAAAACACTTGCTATTAACTTGTTTATTCTTTATACAGCAATCAATGGTATCGTTAATAACTATTGAAAACAATCTATTGGTGTTTTGTTGGTTTACTTAGTGATAATCATAGTAAATAATTATTTAATGTTGAAAACATATCAGTAACAGGTAAAATACACTCAGCCAAAAGCATAGAGGGTGATATTTTTTATTTTTAATGATTTGTTATAAAAAGAATGCTTGGAATCTTACATTCAGCTAAACTACAACATGTACATGTGTCACCTGTTTGTTGATATTATTTTTAGAATAATGCTTCAAAGTTATTGTTAGCTGTTATGGAAAGTAGACATGACAGTGAGAATGCTGAGAGAATACTTGTTAGTATGAGTCCACAACAATTGGTATGTATCCATTGTACTTTGATATTTGATTGAATAATATATATATATATATTTTTATTCATGATTGATCCGAGTTTTTAAGGGTAATTCTGCTCCTGCTGTAGGATGGGTTTTAGGCAGACCTATATTTTTTGTATCAGGATATATTTCCAGTTAAGAATTGTCGCAGTAGTCCTTTGTATTCATTTGTAATGGAGGTGTTCATTGGTTCAAATATTTTTATATTTATAAGAGATATGCTTAAATTGACCAATGAGAGTAAAGCTTAAAAAATATAAATGTGGTGTATGTCAGTAAAGTATGTATGTTTGAAAATTTCTGTAATCAGTTTGTGAAAATCATAGATTATGGAGTGTCATTATTCATTCTACATCAACTTAATCACTCACACTGTTTGGATCACATTTGGTGCAGTGATTTCCTTGTTCATTTAACAGTTTGTTGTCGGATTTTATTTTGTGTAGAATAATTATTTTAAGCAGAATTCTGTATTTTACCCTGATCCATTTAGAATGTTGGTCACAGACTGGCCTACACAGTCACAAAAATATTGTGCTAAAGTTTTAGTTCATAAGTTAAAGTATAAAGGATTGTTTTTTTGTTTAGCATCTATCGTGTATAATTACACAACAGATTTTGTCTGTGTTTGAAGCATTTTGTGTTTCTAGAAAAACTAGAAACTTTTTTGTGTGAACAATAAGAATTCAGTTATCATTTCAATTCTTTCAGTGTAATCATCATTATCAACATCATTGTTATCATCATCATTATCATTGTGATTTACACATTAATTTAATATTTGCATTTCATTATCAAATGTTACATTATAATTTTTGACAATCTCTATGTCATGATAATGTCTGTTTTTTATATATAAACCTATTATTTTTTCATTAGATACACCATGTAAGATATAGAATATTTTGTCTTATATAGATGTAGTCATTCTCTCATTTTCTCAGGTGTTTATGAAACACTCACTAACTGTTCGGATAGGTTTTTTAGCACTTGGTACAAGCACCTAATTTTTTAGGGTCTAGAAACACAAGCACTTTCCTTTTTGTCTTGCAAAGCTACCTTTTCAAAGGGTTACCTATTTTTTACCTTTTTTAGTATTTAAAGTCTTTTATTATAAAAATGCTTTACAGAAAAAAAAATACTTGTAATTTATGGTACTAAAGGTGCCTCTTTTAAACTGTGCTTAAGACTGAAGTACTGTTTACAGCTCACATTTGCATGTACTGAAAAAAGAAGCTAAAAACACCTCTAAATCTTGATCAATGTTGCTTTTTAGCTCACCTGAGCACTAAGTGCTCAAGGTGGGCTATTGTGGGAGGTCTGACCAATGTGCGTTAGTGGATGCGTGTGCGTCCATCGTCAACAATTTCTTAAAAAATCATCTTGTCAAAAACTGTAATGTCTACAGTTATTAAATTCAGCATGTAGCATCACTAGAAGGTGCTTTACAAAGATTGTTCAAATTATTTTCCTGAGGTCAAAATTGGCCCTGTACCAGGAGTCAACAGATATAAATGAGGACATGTTGAAAACTCTTCTTCTATAAAACTGCAACGCTTTGAGCTTTGATATTTGGCATGTAGCATCATCTTAAGGTTCTCTACAAAGATTGTTCAAATTATGCCCCTTGGGTCAAAATTGGCCCCGCCTTAGGGGTCGCAAGATTTACATAGAGTTATATAAGGAAATGCTAAAAAATCTGTAAAAAACTTTTTGCAGAAATTGTTTGGTTTGGTTTTACAACATACCAACACTTAAGGTTATATCATGCCAGAATTTCGCAGAAATGACAAGACCTTCAGCTTTCATATTTAGTATGTTATGTCACTTTGAAATTCTGTATAAAAAATGTTCTAGTTATGCACCTGGGTTCAAAATTAAATGCCCCAGAGATCACAGTTTTTCATCACTGATCAGCTAAAACTGTTAAAAATATCCTGTCAGCTATTCTAAGCTTCTACTACTCAGGTGAGCGTTCCAGGGTCCTCAGGAACCTCTTGTTTAATTAGTACATGTATGCTTGTTTTCTTCATGACTTGATAGGCTGTCATCTTGGGTTTAACTCATACAATTATAGAAAATAATGATATTTGTTTACAGTGTATTATTTTAGGCATATATGTACTTATATTAAATGTTATTTAAAGATTATTATGCTAAAACATTAAAGTCATATAAATGTTTTAAGGTGATAGCATTATATGCCTATTTTTCATCTTGATTGAAAATCGCCATTTTAACCTTGATTACATTATTTAAATTGTTAGTCCACTATTAGCATCTTCTATGCTAAAGATTCTTGATTTTTGAACATGCATTAAATAATGAAAAGAAAGTCATAGTAGTTAGTTATAACAAGATTCAAATTTTATGTTTTTGCAGGGCTTTTTTTCAGTTTTTTGGGAAGGGGTTGGGGACTTTTTTTATAAGGCCACACAAAGTTGATCAAGATTTCTGGCAAAAAATGGGGCGAGCAAGCAAAGGAAAAAAAATCTTAATTCAGTTGCTTTATATAGCAAACTTGGTTTGACCAATTTTTTATGCGCGAGCAAGGAAATAAAATTATTTTATTTTGTAAAAAACATCAAAATTAAGGTGCGAGCGAATCCATAGAACACATGATCAACTTGTTGTGACCAGAAGAACATTCAGGGGAATTATTGCAATTGGATTGATAGGGAAAGAAAATGCATGGTGAATTTTAAATTTTCAAAGAAATTTCAGAAGGAGAGGCCTGTAAACAACCTTGTTATGTAAGGGAAAAAGTCCTGTATTGTAATTATAATATAAATTTACACATTACTTTACAAATTTAGGTGGATACAATGTTGGTGACATTTCAACAAGCCATGTCAGACGGGGACATCATGACGAATCAGGTGTTATGTCTAAAATGTTTGAAATAAAAAAATCAATTCTGCATGATTATTAATGTTGTTTAACTATTGATTATGGGTTAATTTTTATGACTTTATGACTTTGTTGTGTGATCTTTAACAATCTTAGATAAAAATAAAACAGTTAAAGATGCATTTTAGTTTAATTTCTGATTGTAGATTTACAATGTAGTTAGTTTTTGACATACTTTTACTAAACAACTGTTTTCTAATCATTATGTTATTGTTCATTGTTAAATTGTTTTCATAATCTTTATGTTTGTGTCTTTAAAGTTTCTTGTCATTGTAAGGGAGCAGCCTGGCTAGCTCATTTGGTAGAATGCATGTCTACTGATCGAGGGGTCGTAGGTTCGATTCCCAGGCGGGGCATACTATCGTGGAGCTTTGTCATTAAATAAATTCTATGGCCTTTCTCCCTTCTACCAATGATTCTTAATTATGTAGGGCAGTTGTCAGTCACTGAAGAAAAGTATGCACTTAGTAGTTGGTTAACAGCTAAATCTAGAGATTTAGCCTTTCCAGGAGCAGTGAGTAGGTTGACTGACCACCATTATATGACCTATACAATGTGTTGCTATGGCGTTAAACCCAACAAAAAAATCACTGTTAAGGTAAAAAAAAATCTTTTTGGGCATCCCTCTTAGAATTCATTTTTAAGGAAATCATTCCACAATGTTTAGTTTTGGTTAATAGTTTCTTTCTTCAAAACTGCTTTTTTTTCTATGTTCTTGAGGGATAGATTTTGTGTCAACTATTGTTATTTAATTTTGAATGGGATTGTTTTAAAACTGAGCATTCATGGTCAATGTTAAAATAGCTTAAATTATGCCTGCTACTGTAGTATGGTTTGCTGCACTCAGTGAAATCGTCTGCTTCAGTCAGTGATATGGTCTGCTTTCATTGATATTGTCCTCAGCAGTGATAGCTGCTGCAATAAATTCCTATGTTAAATCATCTTCTGCAGTCAGTGACATCGTCTGCTTTCATTGATATCATTTGCAATGATATCGTCTGCTGCTATCAGCGATATCATCTGCTGCAGTCAGTGACATCATCTGCTGTCAGTAATATCAACTGCTGTCAGTGATATCATCTGCTGTGGTCAGTAATATGGTTTGCTGCTGTCAATGATATCATCTGCTGCAGTCAGTAATATCATCTGCTGTCAGTCACATCATCTGCTGTCAGTGACATCATCTGCAGTCAGTTATATCATCTGCTGCTGTCAGTGACATCATCTGCAGTCAGTGACATCATCTGCTGTGGTCAGTGACATCATCTGCTGTGGTCAGTAATATCGTCTGCTGCTGTCAGTGACATCATCTGCTGTGGTCAGTGATATCATCTGCTGCTGTCAGTGACATCATCTGCTGTGGTCAGTGACATCTGCTGCTGTCAGTGACATCATCTGCTGTCAGTGACATCATCTGCTGTGGTCAGTGACATCATCTGCTGTGGTCAGTGATATCCTCTGCTGCTGTCAGTGACATCATCTGCTGTCAGTGACATCATCTGCAGTCAGTGACATCATCTGCAGTCAGTGACATAATCTGCTGTCAGTGACATCATCTGCTGTGGTCAGTGATATCATCTGCTGTGGTCAGTGATATCATCTGCTGTGGTCAGTGATATCATCTGCTGTCAGTGACATCATCTGCTGTCAGTGACATCATCTGCTGTGGTCAGTGACATCATCTGCTGTGGTCAGTGATATCCTCTGCTGCTGTCAGTGACATCATCTGCTGTCAGTGATATCATCTGCTGCTATCAGTGATATCATCTGCTGTAAGTGACATCATCTACTGTCAGTGATATCATCTGCTGTGGTCAGTGACATCATCTGCTGTGGTCAGTGACATCATCTGCTGTGGTCAGTGATATCATCTGCTGCTATCAGTGATATCATCTGCTGTCAGTGATATTGTCTGCTGTGGTCAGTGATATCATCTGCTGCTGTCAGTGATATCGTCTGCTGTCAGTGACATCATCTGCTGTCAGTGACATCATCTGCTGTGGTCAGTGATATCATCTACTGTGGTCAGTGATATCATCTGCTGTGGTCAGTGATATCATCTGCTGTCAGTGATATCATCTGCTGTGGTCAGTGATATCATCTGCTGTGGTCAGTGACATCATCTGCTGTGGTCAGTGATATCATCTGCTGTGGTCAGTGATATCATCTGCTGTGGTCAGTGATATCATCTGCTGTCAGTGATATCATCTGCTGTGGTCAGTGATATCATCTGCTGTGGTCAGTGATATCATCTACTGTGGTCAGTGATATCATCTGCTGTGGTCAGTGATATCATCTGCTGTCAGTGATATCATCTACTGTGGTCAGTGATATCATCTACTGTGGTCAGTGACATCATCTGCTGTGGTCAGTGATATCATCTGCTGTGGTCAGTGACATCATCTGCTGTCAGTGATATTGTCTGCTGCTGTCAGTGATACAGGCTGCTTTTTATTGATATCGTCCTTAGCAGTGATATCTGCCCTGATATCATTTACTGCTGTGATATTGTTTGCTTTAGGTGTTAAGAGTGTTTTAATAATTCTGTAAGCTTGTGGTAATGTATTTTATATAAACTATAGTCTAATTTTCCATTTTTCTTCATTAATATTGTTGTAGAATTATTTACTCTCAAGCCCTGTATTGGCTCAATATCTGCTTTACCTCTCATACACATCTCTTCTGTGGTTTGAGCTTAAAATTCATGTAATATTTAAAGGAAAGTCTGCTCATAGAAATTAGACTGAATGGAATCACATGGTGTGTTCTTTTATCTGAATTTGTTACAGTTCATAAGAAATTTCTGAATCAAATCGCCCCACACGCCTAATGCAAAAAGGTATAATACTGTTCTTTTATCCTATATAAGATGGTACCTTTCTGATTTAAGGGGACAAAATATATATATGCAATAATCATGCTGATCTGAATTTGTGCTTTCATTTTTTTGTTGCTGGTCAATATAAATGAACCATCCACTTGTACATCTGCTTGGTTTCTAAAAGATTCATTCAGTAACTGAGGTTATGTGTTGCTTCAAAATGTTTAAGACAATGCAATGTGGAGAAAGTGTTAACCTTGACAAAAGTGTGAGCTTAGTAGTTGGTTAACAGCTAAATCCAGAGATTTAGCCTTTCTAGGAACAGTGAGTAGGTTGACTGACTGCCGACCGCTGTTATATGGCCTATACAATGTGTTGCTATTGTGTTAAACCCCCCCCCCCCTCCCCCCCAAAAAACCTTTTGGGATTGTACTTAATTGATAATGCTCTGTCCTCCTAATGATTCTTTGCTTCACATGAACTTTATTTCCCATTCAATGTTTTCATTGATATTCATTTGTTGCTCATTTCAACTTAAACTAACTATGAATTTAGATTTTATGTATTTTTCAAATATTTTGTGTGATATTTCAGCATATGATTTTTTTTCAGGGTGTATTGTTGCATTTTGTTATTAGTTTTAGTACAATAATGAAACAAGATTGTAATTTAGTGAAGTTGAAATGAATGAGATTGTTTATGAATGCCTGTTTGTTGTTAGAATGAGTTACTTTCACTGTAGATAAAATACATTATAATTTAAACATTTTGAATCATGATTCATACAACATTGGCTTTCTAATACAAAGAATCCTGTTCGTGACACTATAAGGGGTTGGCAGTATCCAGAAATAGATAGATGTTATATCTAATTATTTTTCTATTTGAAAAATATTAAACACTTGGTTTCAATTCTTCATCAATGTTTAATTCTGCTTTTATTTAAAATATCCATTTCTAGAATTGAACTAATATTATCACCTGATCACTGCTGCTTTTCCACAATAGTTAGCACGCTTATGTTCAATTCTAAATTGCTGGGGTATGCTTTTTGGTTCAGGCAGGTCATATCCCTTCAAAAAACATAACATTAAGACTGACTGCTAATCATTCTATCTAAAGTCTATATCTAATGATCTACTCATACAAACTATTGACTCATCTAATCTAGATCTTACCTCTGCTTTGATATCTGATCACATTTCTTCAAATCATTGTTGTGTGACAGTTTGTTTTTGCTTTTTGTCTCTGAGCATACTGTGTGGAAGTGGCTTTAAACACATTTCTACGAAACATTCTGAACTTTGTTTTGTCATTGTTACAGAACCCTGGCTTTGTTCAATACTGCTGCTCATAATGTTGTTTAAAAATTTGTATAATCATGGGTATTAACCATTGTTGATGTTTTTTTCTCGAAAACTTAAAATGGTAGTGTTTAATTGTTTGTTTTGAAAGGGGACTAGTTATATAGTTGTTTTGAAAAAGCCTCTAAAGGGGACTGGTTAGCTGATTGTTTAAAAAGGGGACTGGTTGATTATTTTTTTAAAAGGGGTTTAGTTAATTGACTGTTTTTGAAGGGGAGTTACTGCTCAATCATTTTAAAAGATGTCTTGACCGGTCAATTGATTATTTTAAAAGGGGATCAGTCATTAATTGGTACCAGTAACTTTCAAATGAATAAGAATTGTCAATATATGACTTTGATTTGTTCATGTAGACAGTAGTTGCCTGATATATACAACTTATTAATTATATTATTTAATAACAAATGGCATTTACCAACTAGTTCAAAACACAATGAAAAGAGTTTTATTGATCAATCTGTTTAACTGAACGGTGTTTATTTTGTTATTGCAAAAAGAACTTACTATAATACACTTGAATTCATTTTCATCATTGAAACAAAACCTGCTCTATTTAATTTGTGAACAAGAAGCAATTTGATTTTGTTTTATAATTCATGAATATTTTGGGAATTTTGGTGTTTATAAGTTAGATTCTCTGCAATATGTTACTCAGATACATGCTACTGTATTTTTTAATATTGCCTCTCTTTGTCACGCCACCAACACATAGGGACGGCAATGGAAATAAGGTTTGTGTTATCCCTGGTGTTGGTGTGCTTGACATAGTAATTACAACATGATATCTGTGATATTTGTGATTCTATGTATTTTACTATGTGTACACTATGCCAAATAAATATTATTATTAAATATTATTATTATTGAGATTGCAAACAGTTTATTTTTAATATGCCTAATAATATAGATCTACTTGGTATTAGGAATGTGTCAGGCCTAGTGCAATGCTTGGAAACATTTAACCCATAAACTATACATGGCTGATAAGGGTGACCATATATAATGTAATCAATAAGTAATATTTCTACACGGTAGGTTGATGTAGCTAAAAGAGCATTCCAGTCTGAAGATGCTGTAGAAGAAGAAGATGAGGATAGAGAAGCTTCTCCTAAAGCTGTAGGACATAACATCTTTATTCTAGCTAAACAGGTAAATATCTTCACGTAAAGTTGTAAGACATAACAACTTTATTCTAGCTAAACAGGTAAATATCTTCACGTAAAACTGTAGGGCATAACATCTTTATTCTAGCTAAACAGGTAAATATCTTCACCTAAAGCTGTAGGACATAACATCTTTATTCTAGCTAAACAGGTAAATATCTTCACGTAAAGCTGTAGGGCATAACATCTTTATTCTAGCTAAACAGGTGAATATCTTCACCTAAAGCTGTAGGACATAACATCTTTATTCTAGCTAAACAGGTAAATATCTTCACCTAAAGCTGTAGGACATAATATCTTTATTCTAGCTAAACAGGTAAATAGCTTCACCTAAAGCTGTAGGACATAACATCTTTATTCTAGCTGAACAGGTAAATATCTTCACGTAAAGCTGTAGGGCATAACATCTTTATTCTAGCTAAACAGGTAAATATCTTCACCTAAAGCTGTAGGGCATAACATCTTTATTCTAGCTGAACAGGTAAATATCTTCACCTAAAGCTGTAGGACATAACATCTTTATTCTAGCTAAACAGGTAAATATCTTCACCTAAAGCTGTAGGACATAATATCTTTATTCTAGCTAAACAGGTAATGATCTTCACCTAAAGCTGTAGGACATAACATCTTTATTCTAGCTAAACAGGTAAATATCTTCACCTAAAGCTGTAGAACATAACATCTTTATTCTAGCTAAACAGGTAAATATCTTCACCTAAAGCTGTAGGACATAATATCTTTATTCTAGCTAAACAGGTAATGATCTTCACCTAAAGCTGTAGGACATAACATCTTTATTCTAGCTAAACAGGTAAATATCTTCACCTAAAGCTGTAGGACATAATATCTTTATTCTAGCTAAACAGGTAATGATCTTCACCTAAAGCTGTAGGACATAATATCTTTATTCTAGCTAAACAGGTAATGATCTTCACCTAAAGCTGTAGGACATAACATCTTTATTCTAGCTAAACAGGTAATGATGTATTTAGTGTACTGAAGCTAAAATATGAATTGTATTTGTAAGTCTTTTTTTCAATAAACATTTGTATAAATGTAAAGTTGTGGTTTGTTATAACATGCAAATATAAGCAGTTCATTGGATTACAAATTAGTTGTACATCTTGAGAAGTTGCTGGCTCATTGAGAATTCTTACTGTTGTCCAGAGAAGAAATTGATTTAGTAAAATTGCTGCAATGAATTGACAATAAACTGATAAATTAATGAAAAATGATTGAAAGCTTGAAAAACAACTTTTATTGGCAGGAATTTGTGTATATGTATATGTACATGAACTTTCAACAAAATATGCAAAAGCAGGGGAAAACTTATGTTGTATTTTCAAGACATAATTTTTCAAATCACTTATGGTTATAATTATACCCCCGCTTCGAAGAAGAGGGGGGTATACTGTTTTACCCTTGTCCGTGCGTGCGTCCGTCCGTCCGTCCATCCGTCCGTCCGTTACAAAATTTCCGTCGCAGTTTTCTCAGCAACTATAACATGCAGCAGCCTAATACTTTGCATATTGCTTCATCCCATAGTCCCATGTGGTGTAAAGCGATTTCATGCTCCTTGCTCATCTACTTCCTGTTTGTCGCAGATTTTTAGATTTTTGCGGGGGTATCACTAGTGAGCATTAGCTCACAGATTTACTTGTTATATTTGTTGTATATTTACAGTTATCACAACATAATAAAGAATTAGCTAATTTATTAAAACCATGTGGAGATTTATATGGAGATCAAGCTTTAGAATTCTATGCTAAACATACTGCACAGATTGAAGTAAGTCTGAGTTTATAGAATTTATATATCTCTGTATTCAGTCAAAGTTTTAAGATCATTTGTTGAATTATCTAAATAGAGAGTGGCAAAGTGATAGTCAAAATGAGAAGAGAGTATTTGCTCTTTACATAATATCTTTATTAATACAGTAAAGTTCCACTTTTAGGACCATTAAAAGTGATGGTTATAATAGTGGAATGGTCTACATATAGGGAGACATTTTCTTCTAAAATTAAGCATTTTGGACTTGAAAACCATCAAAAAACATGTAATTTTGCTACAAACAAGGTGATTTTTATAGCAGAAGTTCAATTGAAAATTTGCCAATTCTGGGTATATAGCTGAAAACCAGTTGCCGAAGTGTCTTGTTAAGTTTGTGCTTAGATTTTAAGAATATCGTTAACAGTGATTTGTTCAGAATGAATAATTAGTAGTAAGAGCTCTGATTGTATACTTACTATTTACTCAGCATTCCTGTCAGTCTTTCCAATAATGTCTTGACTGTTTTTGTCTCTAATGCTTCTTTATTTTTTGAACAAGAAACTTTAAAACTTCATTGTTGTATGGACTTGTTTCATGACAGGGCCTGACATTAAAGGTTGTCCTGTTGCCTCTGACAACCTACATGTATATTTGGTTCGGGCAGTCTGTTACTGCTGCTAAAGATAAGGTTTGGGCAAGTTAGAAATATCGCAGGCTGTTCTTTTGGGCAACCTTGTTTAAAAAATTATTGTTAAGCCCTGGGTGAGCAAGCTAAAACAGACCAGCATAAACTAATAATTCTTTGTTTATTTCTATAGATTGTAAGACAAGATAGAACAATGGAGAAGATAGTTTTCCCTATACCAGAAATCTGTGGATTTCTTACAGATGAAACAAAACATCATGTATTTAATACAGCAGAAAGAGATGAACAAGGAAGTAAAGTCTCGGATTTCTTTGAGAGAGCTGAAGATATGTATAATGAGATGATATGGCAACGTGATCTCAGAGGTTAGCATTTAGTCATTCCTCTTTCCTGGTACCCTTCACTCCAGAATGAATAAGTACTTGCTATCAAACTGACGGTACCAGGAGGCGAAGCAATGTGTAGCGATATGCTTAGGTCCCATGTTATTGTTGTACTTGTGTTTATTTTTTTGCTTAGCAACTGTATAAAATTTTGATTATTTTTTTAAAGAACTTTGAAGAAATACTGTGTTTTAGAGAAAATGTTTTGTTGGTGTCATTCATTTTCATTAGCTGTCTATAGAAGATAATGAATATTTCAAAGATGTCAAAACAATCAAGGGATATTCTTGTATAGTAAAGTTTCTGTGCAAAACCTTCCAACTGGAGGCATTGTGTATTTTGTTAATACAAAAGCAATCAGAGTAACAAGTTTCATTTATAAAACTTTTTGAAATCAAATATAAATAATTTCTTTTTCTAATTAAAATAAAACACAAATTATGCTTTTACTTTGTATTTAATCACTTGAATACCATTTGGCTATTTCTCTGACAAGGTACTTGTAAGGATTCTACGTAACAGTTAGTTTATTAAAATAAGTCTTAAGTTGTTAGATGTTCATGAATATCAGAATGATGTACAATGTATTTGTCTTCTTACTTTCAGGAAATCCCTATCTCTCATGGTTCAGTAGTCATATGTCATTCTGGGGAAATATTGCATTCAACTTTGCTGTTCTAATCAATCTACTAGTTGCTTTCTTCTATCCATTTGAAGATAGCAAGAGAGGTTAGTGGTCTTCTTTGTTTTATTTCTTACATAATTATTAAAGTCTGGTGTGTTTTCATGACACATGTCAGATGGTTTCATCTTACACCCATAATGCCCTGCATTTCAAATTGATTTTTAGAATTGATTTTCATTGTTATTGAAAGTGATTATTGGATTTTAACTTCAAGATCTTTTATCTCTATGGTATCTAGGTGACAGGAGGTGGATCAGTCTGGACTTCTCCATACCAATTGATGTTTAAAGTTAAATTTTGTTTTAAGTCAGGTTGTACTAATGACTGAAAAATAATTTATTCTTATCATAAATAGCCCTGACCAATTGACCCATTTATTCAATTGTTTTAGCAAAAAATTAGAAATCTCAACCCATTCACCACAAAACTCAATAGTTTATTATCGGACAGTTGGTCCTGTGAAGATCAAAATTTTACAGGACCAAACCAAGTCTTACTGGACCAAATATATTTTTGTGACTTTTCATACATTGATGACCTGATAACTGAATTTTTGTATGCTTTGCTTACTTGTTTTCCATGTTTATAAACTCTATTAAATTTAACTTACAGTTACTTAAACTAAATAATTGGTATACATGTAACGGTATTCTAAAATATTTGTTAGTTTATGTTTTGTTTTCAGAATTAGATTCCAGATTATCAGGACTTGTATGGACAGCCATGTTGGCATCATTAGCTTTATTTATCACCATAGCAACACCATCTAGTATCATCACATTAATAGCTTCTATAATTCTTAGAATGATATTTTCTGTAGGAGTTGAACCAACACTCTGGTTGCTAGGTGTTCTCAATGTAAGTTATAGAAAAGAATTTTATAAAATAGTATGGGTTTTCATACTTAGAAATTTCATTATGACTGATAAATATACATAATGCATAAACTCAATAATATTTTTCTGAGCTTAATTAAATTATTTATAGGAAAGTGTACATTGTTAGGGTATCTTTTCTAGAAACAAAATTATGTTGTTTTCAAGACATGAAAATTTATTCTTTAATAATACCCCCCCCCCCCCTAAATATCCCATTTTGGTTACAGTCCATTTATTTTTGCAGAGTTATGGCCCTTTCATGAAAAAATCTTGTCTGCTCATTTTCTCGGCACATATTGTACAGATTTGATTCAAACTTCTTGACAAAGATCCGTTTGGGGTATCTATCATCACATTCAGTAAAAGGTCTAGTTTTTTTTAATGGGTGAGGTATTTTTTTTAATGCATCTGAAGTTAATTATGATCTCTTATTTCAGGTGATTAATAAAGGAATATTTCTGATAAGTATGATGGGTAACAGAGGGACGTTCAATAAACCATGGAGACTTGTTATAACAGATTTTAGTTTTGTTTATCATGTTACACATTTAATACTTTGTATACTTGGTCTATGTTTTCATGAATTCTTCTACAGTTTACTGGTAAGTTGTCTTTTTTAACATTCTGAGACAATATTTCGAGATTCTAGTATTTTTGAAAGATTTATATAATAATGTGACAGAAAAGTGAGCATTTCGAGGGTTGCCTGCAAGACTGTCGTAACTCACTCTTTAGGGAAATACACTTTCTACAGTCTTGCGGGCAATCCTCCAATTTGTATCTTCTTATTAGTTAATGTGTATTTTCACACATAATTTATTTTAAGCTAACTTGACCCTTATAGGTCTAGTTAGTAAAACACCCCAAGTATTATGAGAATTTTATAGATGTTTTAATAAATAATGTATTGACATATCTGTTGCAATTGCAGGATTCAGCATAGAATTCAGTTCAGTTTTTGGTTTAGTTTATACTAATTTATTTAAGCTTCATTTTGAAACTAGTTCTTTTTCAAATTAACTTTATTACTTTTAAGTCTGCTTCTTGGTGCCTTAGTTCTGAGCTAGTTGGATAAAAATTCTAGAGATAGGGTTTGGATGAGATTCCAACCATCAGTTCAATTTTTACATTGGTGGCACTAATTTTTATGTTAAGAAATAATTTTTTGAAGCAATTTCTCGTCAGAATTCCTAATCTAAAATCTAAGTAAAAATGTGTTCTACAATCATTTGAAAATAGACATGAATACATTTTCTTAACTTTGTAGTATTTAATCATAAGGCCACAACAACTTGATCATGTGTTCTAAGGATTTTTGTGGGGAAAAATGGGGCGAGCGAGCGAAGAATTTTTATTTTTAAATCTTAATTCAGTTGCTTTATATAGCGGTTTGACCAAATTTTTATCAGCGAGCGAGGAAATAAAAATAATTTTTTGTAAAAACCGTCAAAATAAAGGTGCGAGCAAATCCATAGAACGCATGATCAACTTGTTGTGGCCTAGTGTTCTAAGCAGCCTATTTTATATAGGTCTTATATATAGTCCTATTATATTAACCTGTCACTCGTACATAATTTCATGGTGTGTAAACACTCTAAAATAAACTCTATTTATAGTTTGTAAACTAATTTAAGAGTGTGTACATACCATGTAATTATATTCATGCGTGACAGGTTAATATAATAGGACTATACTTAATGGCAAGAAACACAATGTGTTTATGCTGTTTATTATAAGTTCTGTTCTGTTCTGTTCTGTTCTGTTCTGTTCTGTATACATTAACCTGCGACTTACACAAATTATTGTTCTATTACAGTTATTAGATGTTGTGTATAGAGAGGAGACATTGATCAATGTAATGAGATCTGTAACAAGAAATGGTAGATCTATTGTATTAACAGCTGTTCTAGCTTTTATATTAATATATATGTTCTCTATTGTGGGATATATATTCTTTCAAAGTGATTTCTTGATGGAATATGATCCACTACAGAAAATAGATGAAGTCAAAAGTAAGTTAATAATTTTGTTTGTATTTTAGTATTACAGTGAGTGAGTTTGAACCATTTGTAACAATGTTTCACCAAATATGACGAGACAATTTATCTGAATCACTAAAGTGGTAGCAATCAATAATTGATCAATATAAAACCTTATAAAATCAGTAAATAAAAATTCTCTGGGGTTCCCTTTTAAACCTAAGAGTCAGAATATAATATAACTTTATTTAATGATTAAGATGATGTTTTTATTTTACAATTGTACCTAACTTTGACTGTGCTATATGTATATGTCATTACTTTATTACATCTGGATGGATTCTAAAACAGTATAACGCATGTCATCCCCTTGACAAGCTGCTTTGGAACTAATTCTAACCTTTAGTAAATAGGTCATGGTCAAATTTAAGGTTATGTATTCAAAATGTCAAAAATGTATCACAAGCTTAGAGACATATGTTTATTATCTAATTAAAAGATACTTGTTTAAATATATGTAAGCTATAACTACTTCTTGTTTAAGTAAGTTTATGCTAAATAAATGAACTATAATTCTTTTTATACCCCCGCTTCGAAGAAGAGGGGGGTATACTGTTTTACCCTTGTCTGTGCGTGCGTGTGTCCGTCCGTTACAAAATTTCCGTCGCAGTTTTCTCAGCAACTATAACATGCAGCAGCCTAATACTTTGCATATTGCTTCATCCCATAGTCCCATGTGGTGTAAAGCGATTTCATGCTCCTTGCTCATCTACTTCCTGTTTGTCGCATATTTTTAGATTTTGTTAAATGAAAGTTACATTATGATAGTCATATTTCTCTCAGCGGGGGTATCACTAGTGAGCATTAGCTCACAGATTTACTTGTTTTAGATGTTACAGAATCTTGTACTACTGAAAACTGTACAGAGACAGAAGTTAATGTATATACACATACTTCAGGTAACATCATTTTTTTCTTCATGTTTTGTTCTAGTATTTACTAAGATCTTAACTGAGGTATTCTATGTATTGTTCTGAATTATTATTGTTAATCAACTTGGTTTGATATTGTGATTAAAGCAATAGTCACTTCAGGGCTGTCTTCAATAATGGCTTAGGATATGACATGATAAGGTGTAAGCTTTCACCATAAACTTTCTTGAGCTATTGATGAACACAGCCCAAGGGTAACATGAAACATGAAAGAGAAAGGTGAGTTATGTTGTTAACAGATTATCAATTGCTAATCAAGAAATTTGAGTTATTTTACACAATTTTTTTTTATATAAGATCTTTTTTGGATTCAAGAGCCAGAATTTGTGCAATGGTAAGTCTGATAGTATCATACTAAGAAACATCTATGGTAAAGAAACTTTCCTCCATTTTCAAAATGGCTGCCTCAAAAACATTGTGAAATAAATCAAAGGCTAAATATCACACTATTGTAACTCCCTTTTTTTGAAATGGAGTTACAATAGTGTTTCGTTTAGTCCTAGAAATGACATCCCTCCTTAATTTGGTAAATTTTAATTCTTAAACAGCATACTAATTGACTGGTAAAACGCTATGGTAAGTTAAAAGGTATACAAAATAGTTACTATAGCATGTTTGTTTTCTTATACAGATGATGATGGTGATGATGAGAAAGTTGAGAGAGCTTGTGATTCATTAATGATGTGTATATTAACAACTTTAAACCAAGGTTTACGTAATGGTGGAGGTATTGGTGATGTTTTACGTAAACCTAACTCTCATGTAAGTAGCTTATAAATGAATATTATATAGGGTTTTTTTGGTAATGGCCTCAATTTGGCACAATTTGCTTGATTAATCAACAACGAAGCAAAGTAAATTACAAGACTACAGTTGTTGTAAATGCTTAACTCATGTAAGTCTTCCTAGGACTTAGAGGCTTTTGTATTCAACATTTGATTCTTTTGCAAAGTACATACTTGATGTATATGTTCTATTCATTCTTTTCAAAGTTTTCCATCATACTTGATAAATTATAATAGTCCATGAAAATAATTTATTTTTGTTTCGTTTGATTTTTTCGAAAAAGGCATTCTGTAAAAAGACTAGATAGGCACATCCAAGTAACAGCCACTGCTTATCCACAGTCACAAAAATCACTATTACATGTAGTGTTTTTTAATTTAAAAGTCTCTCCATACAAAAGCTTTTATAACAAAATCATTGTCCTGCTTTTAGTTATTGTAACCTGGGTCAGTAGCAAAGCATGCCTAATTTCGAATCTAGTGTCCCAAAGTGGGTACGGGTTTGAATCCCACCCAGGGAGGTTATACCCTTTCATGAAAATTTAACAATAATGTCAATTTTCCTCCATTAATAAGGTATATGACGAAGATGCTGGCATTGTGGAAGCATGAGTTCTGGTTAGTGACAAGGGTCCAGGAAAACTAGATTAAGTGTGCTGGATGTCACAAAAAAACAAAAATTTTGTTTACACTGCTCTAAACCTAGTATAAAAAATCTATCTAGTTTTTGTAGAGTATTCACCGTATCATATTAAAGAGTTCACTGTGTTATTTTAATATTTAAATTGTTATATCATTTTAGGAACCATTATTTGTTGCTCGTGTTGTGTATGATCTGCTGTTCTTCTTCATTGTTATTATTATCATTCTGAATCTCATCTTTGGTGTTATTATTGATACATTTGCTGATTTAAGAAGTGAAAAACAAAACAAAGATGAAATATTACGTAACACATGCTTCATTTGTAGTAAGTACTATCTATATGATTTAGTATTTAATATTTTGTGTATTTTTACTGCAACAAGTGTTGAGTACTTCATTGGCTTTCCTCTCATATTGTCCAGGGATTTTGTCACTTTTACTTCAAATGACTTGAAACTTAAGTTGTAGGCATGTTTCCACTGTAAAAAAGTGGAAGTGGCACACATTTTGTTATTGCAAAAGAACAGTGCTGTATAAATGTATTGGACAAACTCTATGGTATATCTGTCCATTGAATCTTGATGTTAATTCAAATTAAGTTTTTTTTCTAAGTTATCTTTATTTGATATAAGGATATAGATGTAAAACAGTTTGCTCCAGTAACAATGAATACTTTTTGTTTCTAATAAAAACTGGTTCTTATACTTCCTGGCACTACCATCTATAAGAATGTTAGTTCTAAACATGTGAAAAAGAATGTTGTTTAAAGTTCTAAACATGTGAAATAGAATGTTGTTTACAGTTCTAAACATGTGAAATAGAATGTTGTTTACAGTTCTAAACATGTGAAATAGAATGTTGTTTACAGTTCTAAACATGTGAAATAGAATGTTGTTTAAAGTTCTAAACATGTGACATAGAATGTTGTTTACAGTTCTAAACATCTGACATAGAATGTTGTTTACAGTTCTAAACATGTAAAATAGAATGTTGTTTACAGTTCTAAACATGTGAAATAGAATGTTGTTTACGGATGAACAAAATGCTTTTACTTTTAGTATAAGCCCTATCCTGCCTTTCTTATCCCTTGCTGTTGTTGGCATATTTCTTCTTAAAAAGTTATAATGTCATAATTTTGTTATTGCACAAAAGTATCATTTATTTTGATTAAATCTACAACAAGTGAACTATGTGTCTACTCAATTTAAATGATAATTCAAACTCCTGTCTTTCTTACCCTTTGCATCAAGTGGGAGCAGTGCAAAAGTTGTAGAACAAATTTTAGGATAAATAGGTTCACTGCTAATTTCATAAGCTACTGAGAGACCTAATTTAGAACTCAAAGTTATGGTTTTTTTCTGTCTGTGCACAGGTGGTACAAACTAAGTTTGTTGCAAATTATTGCTGAAAACACGAAAATGGATGAAATCCTTTTGTTCAGTGTACACATCATTTCATTGTGACAGTGCAAGTTTGTACCAACCAAGATCCGTTATGGGGGGAGGGGGGTTATCGTCACATTTGGTGATAGGTGTAGTCATGTACTGGTTTATATTTCAGGTTTACCAAGAAGTGCCTTTGATAATAAGTCTGTATCATTTGAAGAACACATAAAATTTGAACATAATATGTGGCATTATTTAAATTTTATTGTTCTTGTGAAAGTCAAGAAATCTACAGAATTTACAGGACCAGAGAGTTATGTCTCAGAAATGGTCAAGGTAGGTCAAGATCTATTTAATGTCAAACAGGCCTGTGAAGCCACCAGTTAGCTCAGTCCATAGTGCACAAGTCTGCTGATCCAGGGTTTATAGGTTTGATTCCTTGGCTGGGCATACCTTTGTGAGCTTGGTAAAAAAATAATTTCCTTGGCAATTCTTCTAGCTACCGCTGATTATAAATCATGTATAGCAGTTATCAGTCTTTTCATGCGCCTTGTAACTGCATAACAGTTAAATCCAGAGAATATTATAAGCTTTACCAGGGACAGTAAGAAAGTTGACTGACCACCTTGATAAATTTGTGTTACAGCGTTAAGCCCATTCAAAGAACATAAAGAACTGGCCAGTGAGCATTTTGTTATTAAACAAATTTGAAGGTCTAACACCTGTATATAAGTCTTATTATAACCTCTCCATAAAGCTAGAGGAATATACTTGATTCACTTTCATATTCGTAATTTAGAATGTATTTACTATTAGTTCAGTCTTTTTAGTTTCTTTATTTGTAATTGTGATTTATGAATGAAAAGGATTTTGGAAATGTTTGGTAGAAATGATCACCATCTCCAAACAATGTGTCTATCACTGTTAACTATCAAGCTCTCAGAATATCACTGCATGCTGTATGTGGAATTCTCTTGTTTTATGTATAAATGGGTGTTTCAGCACTACGTTTTTCTTTATTCATTTGCAGTTTGTCAAGATTTGACCTGACCCATTGATATCTGGTTTTCACTTGTTCTAGTTAACTCTTTCTATTAATTTCTCAGCATATTGACATCAAATTAAACATTATATTACAGGAGAAGAATCTAGATTGGTTTCCAAGAATGAGAGCAATGTCACTGGCAGCAGAAGAGAATGATGCAGAACAGAATGAATTATGTACATTACAATCACAGTTAAACTGTACTAATGAACTTGTACAACTATTATCTCAACAGCTCAATGATTTAAAAGAACAAATGACAGAACAGAGAAAACAAAAACAGAGGAAAGGATTCCTTCATTCAACGACTATGCCATCAATTATGCCAAATATGTGACCTTGACATTCAATAAATGACCTTGACATTCATTATGTGACCTTTGATATCATGTGTGTCCTTGACATTCAATATGTGACCTTGACAATATGTTATGTGACCTTTGATATCATGTGTTCTTGACATTCATGAATATTATGATCTTGTTGATATGTGACCTTGACATTTGTTATCTGACCATATTATGTGTGTCCTTGACATTTATAATATGACCTTGGTGATATATGACCTTGATATAATAGGTTCAATGGCATATTTAAGGAACATCTCAGTTATTGTGGTCATTATTTTCGTAAGAAATTAACCAAGGGTCTGTAGTACATTTTTTGTATATCAGTGTTTTCAAATAATTTCACACTTGCCCAAATGAGCTTAGTTATAGTAAACTATGGAAAGAATGTCACATACATTTGCAATCATTTTATTTGCAAGGGACATTTTGATATGTTTTTCAGTGTTTATTCATTCCTCATTTTAGTTTGAAAATATATTTTTTACAATATATGTATATATTGATTGAAATGCATATATTCATAGTTAACTCTCTCAGTAGGCTTGATGTACCAGAAGCCCCAGTGTATGAATATGTATCAGGTTTTACTTCTTACCTTGATGTTTAAATATATTGGTTACTTATATCAAGTTACAGATTTTCAATTTTCAGTTGTTTTTAGCTCGACTTTACGTAGTAATGTAGAGCTCTCCTACTCGCCCCGGCGTCCGCGTCCGCGTCCACCTTTCTGATTAAAGTTTTTGTGCAGTAAAATACTTTCTTCTATATCTTTGTTATTTCTTAAGATATTAACTTCAAACTTTAAATATATGTTCCTTACTATCAACCACATCTCATGTGACAAGGTATATAACTCCAAACACATTTCTTTCAGAATTATCTCCCCTTGAACTGATTAAAGTTTTTGTGCACAGATTAAAGTTTTTGTGCAGTAAAATACTTTCTCCTATATCTTTGTTATTTCTTAAGATATTAACTTCAAACTTTAAATATATGCTTCTTATTATCAACCACATCTCATGTGACAAGGTTCATAACTCTAAATATATTTTTTTTAGAATTATCTCCCCTTGAACTTAGAGTTTTCTTTCAAAAATGTTTGTTTTTACTGCAACTGTTTTATTCCTTTAGGTATTGACTTCAAACTTTAAATGTACATTCCTTATTATCAACCACATCTCATGTGACAAGGTGTATAACTCCAAATATATTTTTTCAGAATTATCTCCCCTTGAACTTAGAGTTTTCTTTAAAAAGTGTTTGTTTTTACTGCAACTGTTTTATTTCTATAGGTATTGACTTTAAACTTTAAATTTACATTCCTTTTTATCAACCACATCTCATGTGACAAGGTGTATAACTCAAAATATATTTTTTCAGAATTATCTCCCCTTGAAATTTAAAAAATGTTTATTTTTACTGCAACTGTTTAATTTCTTAAGGTATTGACTTCAAACTTTAAATATATGTTTCTTATTATCAACCACATCCCATGTGACTAGGTTTATAACTCCTTATACATATTTTTTACTCCTGTGACAAACACTAACTAAGTCGAGCATGCTGTCTCCTCTGACAGCTCTTGTTTGTTTACTATTTAGTCTATTGAGCTAGTGTAGTTATATTATATGATTATATATTTTATAGCTTGTTAATTATTTTTTCAAATCATGCTTATCACTTTTTCTGAATTTGTCATTTTTTCTTGTAGACTTAGTGCAATTTTATTTTTGCAATTTCTATTAAGATAATCTTACCTACATTATTACTAGTATATTACTCCGTGTGTGTATAACAATGTATGTATGTCGTGAATATATTGAGGAAACTTTTTGTTACAGATTTAGAAAATTGCATTTGTCTTTATAATCTCCCATGTTGACTTCCACATCAATTTTGCTTGTTTGACATTCGGATATTGATCATTAAGTTTAATGTAGTATGGTAGACATTTTACTCAATGTATTAGATAGTCTTTACTGAGATTAAAATATTGAAGTCTTCCACCTACGTCAGAGGTGGCCAGTTAACTTACTACATGTACTATTGTATTAGGTATACAGTAAAACCTCTGCAGAGTGACACTCTTCAGAAAAAATCCTGTGCACAACAACAGCTTTTGAAATTTTCCATTCGACATGGATTTAATCTCTGCACAGCAACAACCTTCAGTCTCTTCCAGTGGGTGTTGTTTTAGAGAGGTTGTACTGTATATTGTTACATAGTTTTTTACATATCAGATATATGGAATTGTGATAGTATTATGATAGATCATCACTTTGTCAACGAAATATTGAAGATTAGATGTTCGAGTATAACAAAGTATAAATTTGTTTGTTATGTAAAATTGTTAACAAATTTGATATATAGATAAATGTATATGGTCTGGTTTAGTAATACTTTACTCTAAACTTGGCTGTAGACCTATTTTAATGAAGAGCCACTGTTGGTTTATTAATTTTTTTTTTAGTTATTGTGTCACCTGGGAAAGATGTTGGTGGCATTCCATTGCACTAATCCAGTGCAGAGCTATTTAATCTTTAATTTAAATGGCTCAAGGCATAGTAGAACTTTTCCATGCAATGAATACTAAATACTTTGCACAAGGCAGTGAATAAATTTTATATTGTTTTAGAATTATTCCCCTTTTAATTACTAATGTTGACATAATTATACCCCCGCTTCGAAGAAGAGGGGGGTATACTGTTTTTTAATTATGTGTGACAAATCTTGACTCACTGAGTTCTTGTTATATTTGACTTCATAATCTTCTGTTTTCTAATACAAGATACATTGCACAAGGGCAGTAAATCAATTTTGTATTGTTTTGGAGTTATTCCCCTTTTATTTAATAGTGTGTGACAAGTCAAACTTACTGAGTTCTTGTTGTATTTTACTAGATTGTCAATGATATACTTTATGAGTAGATTGTGGTGATGATTTTATGTTACAAGTTTATACATCTTCTCTTTTCTTCATGTACATGTACTGTTAAGTCTTAATTACTTAATTGAGTAAACAAATCAAAGCAGGGTTTTGTCATTAAAGGTCATTCTTATTGCCCCTGGCAACCTAAATTTGGGTATGAGCAACTTGTTACTGCTACCAAACAACCTAAATTTGGGTACAAGCAACTTGTTACTGCTACTGAACTACCTAAATTTGGGTACGAGCAACTTGTTACTGCTACTGAACTACCTAAATTTGGGTACGAGTAACTTGTTACTGCTACTGAACTACCTAAATTTGGGTACAAGCAACTTGTAACTGCTACTGAACTACCTAAATTTGGGTACAAGCAACTTGTAACTGCTACTGAAGTTTTGGTTTGAGCAAGTTAAAATATATTAAGTTAAATATATAGCTGGTTGTTTAGTCTGGCAACTTTGTTTAAAAAGTAATTTTAAGTACTGCAAAGAGGTATTTTTTCATGTTATTTTAAGCTCAGATATATGACTATGGTTGTGTTGATATTGTTAATTAGTAGGCTTCATTATTTTACATTAAACATTGTCAACCATATATATTTGTAATTTTGTATCCAACAAACATACAGTATCATCTCAGTGTTGAAACCATGTGCATGTAGAGCTGGGTTTATAATTGGATTGATAAATGTGTTGTTTATTACTGAAAATATGTGAGTTTATCTCATGGCCATGGGACAAGTTTGGAAGCAATGTTTTTGTTTTTTGGATTTAATAAATATATTAGACAGAAAATTATTTTAAGTCCAAATAAGTGTCCATATTTGGCACATGTTGTTTTTCGAACCTTGTGGGTTTGCCAATGATATCTTGGTCTGACAATGTATAGGTAAATAATCGGACAATACCTCTTTAAATCGGATACCTCTCTAAGCCGATCCAGTCCAAAGCTTGTCTGGTTTTGGAGGTTTTACTGTATTGTTATGATACATAAGTTATAGTTATGAAAAAAGAGAGATAGAGATATTTAGACTAAAAGAGACAGCGACAAAAAGACATAGAGGGACTGTCTGTACAATAAATTATGATTAGATAAGTGATTTCTCGATATATTTTTATTGAAGTTACCTAGCTCTACAAGTAAGTCATATGGTTTAAATGTCATCAAATGTATCACTATTAAGGCTGACTCGCTATAAAGGCCAAATCATGTTGGTCCCTGAGTCGGGCCTTAATGTAGGAACTTTACATTAATTTATTATGTACTCATGCTGTAATTTTATGTACATTCATGGACTGGTAGATTTATTGTCATGCCAAAAATTATTCAGCTTAGCCAAAAAAACAATGGGTTGTATTTATTGTATAAAAATATTAATTTTTTTATTTGTAAGATTTTTATAGCTAAATATTCATAGCTAAATATTCATAGCTGAATATTCATAGCTGAATATTCAATATTTGTATAATTTGTAATAAATATCCATATAATGTATAGGGTTTACTATAAACAATATTTTTATATAATTATACTTAAAATGTACAATATACTTATATAATGTTATGTATTTATTCAAGACAATGTATAATTAACAGCGATGATCTATGTACAAAGTTTGTCTCCAGATTGCTCAAATCAAATCTGGTTTATAACAAAATCACATTCTAATCAGCTCAAAACACACTACCGCTATACAGTCCTCCCCCCCAAAGTTCTTGAACTATTAAACTCTGAGAAACACTGATGCATACATCCATACATTAGTAATTACTATAATTACAGCTTATCCATGAGACATAGTTTAAATAATATTTTGATAAAATAATTAATGCTGATTTTGGAATTTGCTCAGATTACTCTTTGTTTCTTGTTTTTCATGGATAAATGTGAATTGGTCTATCCTAAGAAAAACAGGATTTTGTCTTACAACTTTTGGATGTCACTGTCTGAGCTGATGGTCTTGAACTGAATTTTGTGGCAGTGAAAATTTTTCACGCCCAATCTTGAGAAGTATTTACTTAGCTGTACTGTCTTTGAAGTACCTGAAGAGTGAAATGAAAACTTTAAATCAATGTAGCAGGAAATGTGGTGGAATGTTGACTGATTTTAATGAGATTTGATAGTTTGTGAGATATTTATTCACTGTCTGGACCCAGATATTGGGAATTTTTACTTCAGTTTTGTCTGTAGAAGTAGATAACCAGTTGCAGGATTGATTTTACATATTTTTTGCATGTTAGAACTTTGACTTCATATTCATGATGGTCAGTCAATTTTAATGTATATATAAATGACCTTAGATTTTTCTATGAAGTGTCAAACTAAGATCTGTTTTTTTCTCAATATTTCTAATAGTTTTTTCTTTATTGTCAAAGCAGTTTGTATCAAACAATTTCATTTATTTCATATTCATATTACCTTATACAGCATACAATGATCAATTATGTCCATTTTTGTCTGTATTCTTATTCTGTATGCATTGATAACTTTAATTATTATTTTTTTAAAGACTTGAACTATGTCCTATAAACAACCAATTCTTATAACATTTAAGTCTGTCATCCTTGGACTGCTGAAATTACAAAAGACAAATGTCTTACTGTAAAACTTGAAAATTAATGACAAAGCTTGCTTGAATTCAGTGACATGCATTTGTCTTACTTGCATTGCATGTAAGGTACTTTTCCTAGATTTATGAACATACTTTGAGCAGTGGTATAAATTGTTGATTTTTTTTTGACGTTGAGTTTTGTTTAAATCTGTTAGGTGTTTGTTTTTTTATAATGTATAATTTATGTACTCAGAAACTTTCTATGTATAGTTATCCCTTTTTGTTTGTATATAATTGTTACCATTAATATACATTGTATTATAGAAAAAATAAAAATATACCACTATAGTCATATTACAGACAAAAATTGTTTATAGTACCAAGCACTGAGACATAATACATATATGTCATATCTAATCTATTTGGCTTTTTTGGAGAGTTTGGACTTTTGTTTACATACTTGTTGTTTTTTTAAATTCTCCACAACATTCTGAAAACCACCCTTGTTTTGTTTAAACTTTTATTTGGGAATACATGTACAATGTACATTGTATTACATTTTGCCCAAACTTTCATAAGCGATCCATTGACCATTTTGTATTAGATTTTACATTATTTATCTTGTATCTTGTTTCAATCATATTTGATGGCAAAGAAGGCTAACTTAGATTAAAAGAGATTACATGTATTACATGACGTAGTTCTTTCCTTGGTTTGAATTAAGGAATGTAGTATCTGTCTAAAAATATGAACAAAGTTGTAAAAAGCAAAGCCTATTGGTTAGGTGAAAACTTAGTGCTCCCTGTCAGAAACTCACTGTTAGTATTAGCTATTTAGTTTTTACTGAGTTGAAAAAGTGCATAAAACTCTAGTTACATCATTATGACATCGATGTCTGCTATAAATGATTTTTGTTCTTCAACCATACATATAAACCGTCATATAATATATACACTATATATATACATGATATAAATATTTGTTAACCATTATTTGTGATTATTCTATGTTATTATAGTATAAATAGGAGGTGCTAATATGAACTTGTCTAAAATATTTCTCAATAAACTTATGTTATTTGTTTGTGTGGTGTTCTCTTTTATTGAAGGGCAGCCCGAAGGCTGAACTCTTTATTTAGCGACTTAGAAAATTACATCTGATAATTTGATTTAAATCTAATAAGTTGTTCAACAAGTGATGTATTTTTCTTAACAGAAATTAATAAATGCATGCAAAATGTGCCCAAATGTTTTCTCAAAATAAATATACATGGCACTGCTGGGCCATGCCCTTTTAGAACCTGTGTTATCAAGTGTCTTAACATCAAATTTAGCTGTAAATTCTTTTAAATTATAATAAGACATGCTGATCAGAATTGTGATTCTTATTTTATATTAACAAGTGATCTGACGTTGAAGTGGTAATTATTGGATATCCAACTCTGCGTTGGTTCAAATCCCATCTAAAACCAACAGTGTTGTTTCCTTGAGCAAGAAAATTTATCCTTCTAGCTCAGTACTGGGGGACCAGGAAGCGGACTAGAAAGTGATTATTCTAAGTAATAAGAACTTGTTGCACAATCGAGCTAAATAAATTAGTATAAACTAAACTGAGGAAAAACCTCTTATGTCATTATTATCTTCTGATCTGATGGTTCATGAAACATTACAAAATCCCCAGATTATCATGTATATAAGCTATTCTGTTTCAAGAGACTTTTCCTGTTCATCAGAGATTCATAAAAGTCTCATATTTACTTGCAAGATTAATTAAGGATCATATTAACCTTTGATGAAATGTTTTTTATGATTAATTTTTTATCTTCTACTAAACGACCTTAGATAAGTTAATGAAAAAAAAGGCCATGACAAGAACACAGCCCCAGAGTGAAGAATAATGATGCTGGGTGTATCAGATATTTTCAACTATGACAGGTTTTACCAAGGCCCTTGTACATATAAGTATCCCTATAAAAATATTGATAATGTGTTTTAATTCATCTCACTAAAAAATGAAGAGCACATTCAGAAATGAACAATACTGACATTTATCTTTGTTGGTGCATTTTACCTTGTTATCTATGTCTGTTTTTTGTGCCCATTGATTTCAAGTTTTGCTGTCTAGATACATGTATCAACCCACCACGGCATCAATATGATTGCACAATCATTTACCATTGAAATAAATAAAATTACGCTCGGATTTAAACACATGTTCGACGCCAGTAGGCCATTCTCGTACCCAGAGGTACCCAAAGATTCTCGTTAGATATCAAGATTCTCGATCTAACGAGAGTCGTGATAACCTCTGGGTACGAGAATGCCAGTCGGCCTAGAAGCCTCATTTACATCACTGTGTCTGCTTTAATGAATGTAGATATAAGTCGCTGAAAATTTGTTCACCTCTGATCATTGTGAACTTTCTACATTATAATAACATTTACATTATAAGCCATGTTGGCAGTGCTCAATGAATAATTGATCGTCTGTGGCTCTGAAAACAGACACGGCTCATTCAACGGCAATTAATCTTGATATGTTGTTTTAAAATTGAAACTCTCTGGATGCTTATATATATAAACTAAAACTTGTTGTTTTCCCTCAACAAATTAGTCATAAAATGTACGTGTACACTAGTTTGCTCCGTGATAAATTAACAATAAAACGTCATTTTAAATAACGTTTAAAAATAAAGCGGCATTTCGCCGAACGTTGTCTACATACGTGTACATATCTCTATACGCACCTCTCGTGTGCAGGGCTACACAACTGTTCAGTAGTGCTCAAATCAGTTTGGCGCGCTCAGGAAATATTCAATAAACCTAATGAATTATAGTTCGTCTGCTCACAATTTATTGGTAAATCTATCCCTCCATTGATAGTGATGTTTTTGCATTCGAAATGAGTTATATCCACTGTTTAAATATCCTTCATGCATAATATACGAGATCGATGTTTAAATAGAGAAAACAGATAATCTAGATTCTATTCAAGGAGGGTTCTCTCTGCGTTCACTCTCTCTGTCTCTCTATCTCTCTCTTTCACTACAGTTAATCTTAATCCTCGATGACGTATGTATGACGTATTGAGGGTATTTTCCCATGGATGTAAACAGACAGCTTCCGGGTGTTCTATAGTTAAGTTAAGATTAACGTTTTTTGTGTGTCGTATTGTGTCTTCGTTTACAATCAGTGTGGTATCTTTTATCTGATTACTTTAATCTTCACGTTTGGTTGATTCGTGTTTAAACTATTTATGAGGATATTTGAGTGGTTCTTTTCTAACTAGTTCCTCGTGGTATCTATTCATCGTTTTGTGTTCGGCTATTTTTAGCATCCACCCACTTTTACTATCGAATTCCAAAAATTTGGTGACGGGAATATAGTTTTGTTGGCGAACAGTAAGTACATGTATTTTATGGTAGTTTTTTAGACTGTTTATTAATTTCATATTGATCAGTAATTTACACTATTTATTGATTCACCTGATCATAATCCTGGCATAGAGATGGTTAATTACTAGAGGAAGTTAATTGAGAGGGAAAAACAGAGATGAGTGATAAAATAGTTAGGTTATTAGGAGGGTACAAGCTTGGGCAGACGATCTTTATCTCTCACTAACTTTATTCACAAATATGAATACATAATTATATATAGGAAAAGATGAAGATCGTATGTGGTTCTGAAATCAGACAAGGCTAGTTCAATGGCAATTAATCTTGATATGTTGCTTTAAACTGAAACTCTGGGTGCTTATACATGTATATGCAAACTGAAACTTGTTGTTTTTCTTCTTAGTCATACATGTACATGTAGGACTACACTAGTTAGCTCAGACATAAATTAACAATAATACGCCTCGGTCTTGACTCTTGATGATAAGAGCTGGAGATACATTCAATAAACAAAAAAAGTATACAAAAATACAAGTTTGTGTAAGATCCGAGCAACAGAACAGAACATATAATTTATTAAAGATGATAAGTACATAGTACATAATCTTGTTTACATTATCACAATAAACAATACAAATTTTAATAATACGATATAAACATGTATACATAATAGGTATACATATTTATACAGTCACACATCTATAATTATACATAATAATTTTACGTATACATAATTATGTTTTGCAAAAGTATGCTAATGCATAAGATATTTAGGAATGCTGTTTTAATGACATAGGATAATGAAAGTAGGATGGTGAACAATATTATACATTAACTATCATAATTGAATAAGGAATTTCTAAGAGATACTGCAGATTGGACCGAATGTTAACTACCAGCATAGATGTTCTGTACTTTAACTTGAAATATGACACACAGAGGACAGGTTGACCCAGAGGGATATTTGAAGAGTATCACCTACATGCACTCATCATACTACAAAGTAAACAATGGTAAACACGTTTTGTAAATGTTTAAAATATCTTTTGCTTGACTCCTCCACATCTGATGCTGGTCATTTATAAAGATTTAATTCATGTTTACTGATAAGCCAGGTAGGTATTTGATTAAAATGTTAACTGTAGAATCAGAGGTAAAATTAGCAGAATCGGAAATATTATGTGAGATTGAACAATTGCTTAGAGAAAAGGATTTTACCTGGACCTAACCAGAACAGGTATATAGTGGACTTTACCTTGTATCGGTCTATTGGACAGCCTATGCCATGGGACATTTTGTTATTGGTCGTTGAATATGAAACGCATGAGGTCAAACAGAGATTTACGACCGCGTAAAATCACCAACCTTTCATTTATATTTTATAATCAGATCAGTTTCCTCTATAAATTTTAAATCCCACAATAACAGAATTTAACCATGTGACCTATTGACATCGTATTTTGTCTTCCAGGAGAAGATCGGTTATTGTTTTTGTGGGTCGTACTTATTGTGTTTTCTTCCGAGAGGGATACGTGTAGTAGCATTTTGAATCCTGATCTTAGAATAATTAGAATGTGTGCAGTGTACAAAACATAACAGAAATAAAGATAATGTTCTTTTCTGTTGAAGTGTTCTGTTCTGTTCTACAGTGTAAATTTAACGAAGTATGAAATTTGAACATTGTATTTTCTATTACATGTAAACCTTGAAGTAAAACCATAATTCCTTCCTGTGATTTTATCTTCCATCGATTTTAAAACAGTTCTCTTAAGGAAATGATTACATAATACAATAATGATAATCGTAATTGAATTGTGCGTATTGTGAATGGTCCAAGTAATCCCAGCTACACAATTGTTCTATCTAGGTTCATCTGAATTTCTGTGGAGATGTTTAATGAACTAACCCGAGTCGATAGCGCAGTTGGTAGCGCGCCGGAATTTGGAATCTCGTGTCCCAAAGGCGGCACGGGTTCGAATCCCACCCGGGGAGGTTATACCCTTCCATGAAAATTTGACAATAATGTCAATTTTCCTCCATTGATTAGATAATATGGAGAAGTTTCCGGCCTTGTGGAAGGGTAGGTTATAGTCAATGGTCCAGGAAAGCTAGGTTAGGTGCGCTGGACGCCGTAAAATTACACAAAATTGTGTTAACACGGCGTTAACCCCCCCCCCCCCAACCCCCCCAAGAAAACCCAACAAAGTTTAATGAACTACACTCATTAATGAAATCAAACTCTCCATTTGGAACTCATTGGCGATAGCTGGGCTACAAATTGGTTTAGATCGTCAGTTTACGGAATATCCCGACTGGTTTTACGAATGAAAATATAAAAATGCTAGAGGCTCTATGCCGTAATAGTATCTTTTAAAAATAGAAATACTACATTTACCTTTTCCAAATCAATTAGTATTGTTAATGTTACTGTTATACATAAAATCAGATATCATAGAAAAACACCTATTAAAATGGTATTGATACATTTTTTCAACTGTCAGTGGCACATACTTTGCTCCATACTGATTTAAATACTCACAAACGTATTTCTGTACTATCTATTGACAATCGAGTATTCAAATCAGTGGGCTTAATGTATGCGCCACTGACAGTTGAATGTAATTTACCAATAGGGAAGAAACATTAATTTTACCTGGATCTAGACCAAAATTACTAACACATATATTAAGCTTTTTATATGTAATTTACACCATCAATTACCATTGAATCTGGTTATGTAACGGGGGTCGGGGTCGATTTATCTAACTAACTTTCCTGGGAACCTTTTTTTTGCTAGTACTGGCTTGCCTTTTACAAGGAGCCGACACTTTCTCCTTATACTATAACTTATACGGACAAAAATCTACATTATTAATGAATTGATATTGTCATATGCAAGATGGATAACTAACTCTTTTTAAAAATAAACCTAAGTCTACTTATACATCAAGATATCACCATGTTATAACCAAATATCAAACGAAATATATCATCGAGATCAAAAAGCAGAAAATATCAAAAATATGTCCAGTTTGTCTTCTTGGTGTTAAAACTTTATGTTCATCTTTCTCAGAATTGATCGAGGAAGCAAAATATGCGGTCATCTTGATGTTTGAATTGGCCTTTGAATTAATTAATCAGCCTATGCGAATAAAAGCGTTGTCATTCGTAAAAAGTTAAGGTCTAAGCTATGTATGCATGAGTCAATCTGTGTGAATAATTTATGCTGGAAAAACTGGCAACTGATTGAATTTGGATAGAAAATACCATTTTTGGTTATAAAACGATTATTTTCTGCTAAACTGACATTTATATTGATCAAATGCATTTTCAATACGCTTGTAGAATTATTATATTTGTATTTGCGTGAAAAATAGTTGAATTGAATGACAATTTATAAAACCCACGCATTTTCGAGTCTGGCTGAATGATCTCCTTTGTTAAATTACTACAGTATACTTTCAAATCCGATCCGTGCAAGCCGCCTATTGTACGTGTTTTTATTACCTAAACACACCCAACACATTCATAATGCTTTAAAAATCAGTCATACGTTACACTTTCTGAGTAATTTACCTTATACACATGTATTTATTTTTAGTGCTTTTAACTTGGAACTGTGCAAATTTATTAATAAGTAATATTGTTTACCTAAACACACCCATGTACTTTTAAATACTTAAGGAATGAATTCATAGAAACTGACTTTCATCGAAAAATAAATGTCACTTTTGGTGAAAGCTAATTTGCATAAAGACCGAAGGCCTTTATGCTGAAATTAGCTATCACCAAAATGACATTTATTTTTCGATGAAAGTCAGTTTCTATGAATTCATTCCTTATGATTACGTCGATATCAAGAACTATATTTTAGTGCGTAAGAGCCGAATGCATTGTAGTGCGGAATAATCTTGGTCGTACACAGGTCTTTCTTTTCATTCATGAAATTAGTACCGGCATGACGTAATGAATATTAATGAATTCTTGTTGGCAACTGCGTTTATACGGATATGAAAACACATTTTTTCAAGTCACGTGTTCACTTTTGACCAATCAAATTTTATTATTTCGTTTAGGTTGTAATTATATTGGTATGAGAATTAGGTATTTTCAATGATATGAACAATTGTTTATACGTTCATACGCATCAAATATCAGTTTACATGTATATTTGATTGGAAAACTTTCCCAAATTCATTGACTAATGACATCGGCTGTCAATTTTTAATTGATATCGATTTTTCTTGATCAGTTTATGTTAATTAACGCATGTATGCATTTAGTACTTCAGTCCTCGTACCTGTCAACACACAGTGTAAAACTAACGTCGATGTAGACATGACTGTGTGAGTAGTGATATGATAGGTCATCGTTAATTAATTAATTACTGAATATCAGTTAATTAGTGACAAATAACAGCAATTATCAATCATGGATTTACACGATAATGATTATAGTGTTTACTGCGTCAACTGCTTAGGTATTGTTTTTATATATTTCTTAAGTTCAATAATTGTTGCTTTGATAGCCGAATTTTCATATTCATAAGGAAGTGGGATAACTAGATCTCTCGTAACAATGATTTTAACTCCACTTATAATACATTAAGTTATCACAGATTATTACCAAAGATCTTACGACAAAAATCATTGTGATTTTAAAGCAGAAAATGTCTTGAATCATTCTCGCACCCAGAGGCTATAATCTTTACAACCTCTGCGTACGAGAATGGTCTTGATTATGCAATGAATTGTTTTTGCAGTCATTGCCTTGACCCACTAACAAGAAGCCCGGGACTAGTGAATGTTACTTCGTTCTAGTGAAAGTTAGATATTTCATGTGCAGTGGGGCTAGTTGAAAATTTCACCATTTACTATATATGGTGTGGTTTTTCAAACAACTTATCTATAGAAAGAGTTCATTTAAATTTTTGTAAACGAATTTTAGGGGTTAAGAAAAGCACACAAAATGATTTTATTTATGGAGAATTAGGACGTGTGTCTTTTAAAACAATTCACTCATTGAAAATAATTAAATATTGGTTAAGAATATTGCAAATGAAAGATAACAAATATGTATATATTATATATAATTTATTAAAAAGTGATCTAGACAGGTATCCAAATAAATCAAATTGGTGCCTGCATGTTAAAAATTTACTTTGTTCATTGGGTTTATTAGAAGCTTGGACTTATCAGGGTGTTGGAAATGATAAAGTATTCCTTTCCCTTGTTAAGCAAAGGTTAAATGATCAGTTTATACAAAACTGGAATTCTAGACTGACAAACTCAGATAGAGCTAGATTTTATAATAATATTTCAAATTTTAGATTCCAACCTTATTTAGAATACTTTACAGTAAATAAATTTTGTCAAGCTTTAAGTCGCTTAAGACTATCATCTCATAAACTGCATATTGAATCTGGTAGGTGGGTTAAACCAATAAGAACTCCAGTAAATGAAAGAATATGTTTTAACTGTAACAAATTAGAAGATGAATTTCATTTCATCCTTGAATGTAATATGTATACAGATCTTAGGAAACAGTACATTCTTAGAAAATATTGGTCAAGACCAAGTATGGTCAAATTTATAGATCTAATTAACTCAGAAAGTAAAGCAATAATTAGAAACCTGGGTATGTATATTCACAATGCATTTATTTTAAGAAATTCTATATTATATAATGTTTAATGAAAATATATACATTATTTTGTCATGTTTAAGTATATATGTAAGTAGTATATATGTATGCATATATCTGATAAGTACTTAATGGTAAAATGCATTTAAAAAAAAAAATACAGTTTTACAGTGTCACCACGTAACTAATTAATTAGTAATCATATAATCTGATGTTGCTAAATGTGTCATGATATATATATGACCTTCTCCACGTACTTGAAATTCGAAATACAAGTACTAGTATTCAGATATATTTATATATATTTATCTATGTTCATTTTGTATTGATTTTCTGTACACACTGTTTTGCCATCTTATACTATGCATTATTGTCCTCATACATTTGTAAATGTTATGGAAATAAATAAAAACTATCATATAATATCGAGCTTGTGTCCGAGAATTAACGGCGATGAATAGTTTCGTTGGCATGGTTACTTAGTATTCACTATTGTTTTAATGCAACTGAGATTTGAAGATTGCGTTTTTTCTTAAGTTTATGTCTCTGAAACCCAACTTTATTTCTCTATTGTAATTTAGCTGCGCATGAAATGTGAATTTTATTCAACTTTTTCAACTATCACCCCCTTATTTTGAACAAAATTCCTCGGAGATTAAAGTTTTCGACTTTTAAGCACAATCTGTAGTTTTATTGCTTTCAATCTCTGGAAATATCTTCTATTGTCCGCTTGAGGAGAATTTTAGATCAGTGCTGCTTTAATCAACTTGTATTTCCTTGAACTATCGAATTACGAGTCCTTGAGGAAACTTGAATTAGTGTTCAAGAATGTCCTTGGTAGAATTAAATGCTTTTAAACAATAACATATCATACTAAATAATTGAATACATTTCTGTTTAGAAGCCCTTTCAATATAGGTTTGTGTTGGGTTTTATCATAATTGGCGAAAAAATGTGTACCGGTAATTTCTCAAACTATTTATCAATGCAGTCAAATTTTAAGAAAGGACACTAGGGAATGAATAAGGTTGGTTGCTTCGTTCTGTTATCTCATTTGAATTGAACGATTACCTGTTCCTATCACCTAATCGAGGAGGGGGCGTGGCCGAGCGGTTAGTGGTTACAACGTTGGACTGGTAATCATTGGAAAATCATCTCCACGTTGGCTCGAATCCTATCCAAAACCTGCTCCGTTGTTTGCTTGAACAAGATACTTTATTCTACTAGCTCAGTACTCTGGGACCAGGAAACAGATTCGAGAGTGGCTAATCTAAGTTGTAAGAAGTTGTTTCACAACCCAGTTAAAATAGATTAGAATAAACTTCGCTAAGAAACATGTTGTCAAGCCCAGTAGAATTGGTGATTTCATCTAAAGATTTTATTAGAAATCTTGGTGCTTACTTCACTCCGCAAAATAGACATTGCGAAGCATGTAAATATTATATGCAGATAGTCTGACTATCTCTATTTGTATGTTAATTAAAACCATGATGAGCTGTATACAACATGACTGTGGTCTCATAACATAAGAATTTATAAAACCACACAAGTGTATGTGTACAAGATACGTTTGTAACAATGTCCAGTGTAGTTGTGACTCATTTGTTCTGTTCAAGTTCATGTGTAAGAACTTTCATCTAAAATCTAGTTTTGAATGGTTAATTTTTATTTTTATATTGCTCCGCCACGCTGGTACAATGATAACCAAAATATATGGACTCCGATGAGATCATTAAGGGTTCATCAATTGTTGAAATTGACAATTACAATAAAGTGGGTGGGGTATGTAAACAAAGTAAAAAAATCCATAAGTTCCTGTTAATTTTTATATATTTGGTAAGAGAGGCATCAAGTGTATTGAAATAAATATGAAAAATATGAAACACTTACCAAAATAGGCATTTAGAATGAAATGAAAACAATTTCCTGACCATGAAATAGCCTTTTTGTTGTGAGCCCAAACACATATTCCAACTACTTTTTTCATAAATCCAAATGTCGATAAAGGATGTTTATATAATACTTAACAATGTCTTGTGACAAGTTCTATAAAAAATATTTCCAAAAAGTCATTTTCACATTTTATCCCAACACTGTCATTACTAGAAAAGTTCGGACCCCCTAGAAAAGTTCGGACCCCCCTAGAAAAAAATCCTAGATCCGCCCCTGTAAATGATTACCTCAAATAAACCGCAATAGTTTGAATACCTCACCCACCCACTACTATTCACATATTGTAATCACATTGTTATTTCACATTTTATTTACCCAGACAACCGTGAAGGTTACAGGATTATAAAGATTTTTAAAATATGATAACATTGATAAAGTACACTATCTCTGGTAAAAGTGTACAAGTTTTTATTTACTCCATACCTGTCTGTTTTGAGTTCTGTCTCATTGTGCACATTTATTTCTCTTTTTATGCTGCTAGGTGACAAAGCTAAATTGAACATGTAAATTGCAGGTTGGGGCAGTGTTTCAGTGGTAGGACGCGTGCTTAGTGATCGTTGGGTACCGGGTTCGATCCCCACTAGGGGTATTGCTAATTTCCTTGAGCAGGAAATTTTTCTACAATTGTTTCACTCCACCCAGAAGTAAATGGGTACTATGAGGGATCATCTGTCTGAAGATAATTTAAATAATCAAAGTTCAGAGTTATTGTACAAAATAGTCAAGTCGGCTGAACATGTAGAATCTGACTTTAAACCACACTTATGTGTTGTAAAAACAACTTATAATTAGAATATGACATGTATCATATACATTTATGTATATATAGATCTTGTCTGTTATCAACCCAGACTTCGAACCTGACTATCACAGTTTGATATTTCTGTTGGGAAAGGTCTCACATTTTCTTGAATCTCGACAATGGCGATTTTCCTCATAGGTGTCCTCGCTTTTAGATATTGACAAATTGAAAATAGTTTAAAAATTGGTAAATTTGGCTGTAAACTCTATACACACCCGTGTATTATGAAGTATGTGGTGAATTTGAATATAAATTTTAAACTACCTGTAATTACCTCCCCTTTTCAATGTTCGAGTATTGTTAAATTAATATTGATTTAACTGTTTTATAATATTGAGTATTGTATTTGTTATGTAATTTGTCATAAATTTTGGATCTTTGCCATGAGTTTTGTCATTGCCGTTTTTTGGCAAATAAAGATATTTGTATGTTAAAATGACCAAGATTTCATTGTTGAGTGTCTAAATTAAATTTTAAAGTCTTAAACACAAGCATTAAAGATCCTTATACAACGGTGGTTAAAATATCTTACAAGTGGTGTTTATGATCTTACGGTTCAGCTAGTCAGTAAAGAGCTTAATGGGGGAGAGCTGAGAATGGGAACAATAGATTAGCATTATGTTCATCCTATCTCTCGCTGTTTTCACCTGTAAACTCTTAAACATGTTTATAAAGAGATTTTAAAATTCGGGACACTTGCTAAGAGATTGAGAGGTCTATGGTTCGAATGCCACCATATTTAACTGACTTGACATTTTTATACGCTAATTCCGACCATTGAAATGACACACACTAACTAGTAGGTAATCCTCACGCTACACATCCTACTCCTTGGTGCAATGAAGCAAATACAGATTCTTTATCAAGTAAGCAAGCAGCATCACTGGCTGGACTCTAACCCGGCACACCTCGATCTCTTCACATGCGTCCAACATTTAGACACATGCTTCTGCATTGATTAGAATACAATTGTGGATAAAGTGGGGCTAGGGGTTAGAAATGGGATTCAAAATGATGCTTTAAATCTAGAACCCTCCTAAGATATTAAAATCACAGGCTGTCGGCATGAAACAGTCCTCATAAATAATATTGTACACACACCTATACATGTATATAGTGTATACGATATTTTTTGTGGGGATTGTTTTATACCGGCAGCCTGTGATTAAAATTAGACTTGATATCCAAAATATATTTATGGGTTCTTGTCTCTGTATGATAAACTCTAATATCCTGGACCTTGGAAATTGACCACTGGGTGGACAATTATTTAAAGTGTCACCAATGGTATTACTCATCGAAAAATACCTTAAAAATAATTGTGAAATATACAGTATATACATGTATATTTCAAATGTAGGGAAATCACCGTCTAGTATTTAATGTCACTATAAAGTGTTTATTTTTACTATATCGTATAGGGAAGTGACCTGTTTCGATAGTACAAATTTTATTGAGTGTTTCAAAATAACTTCCTGGAGGGGAAAGTAAAATTACCTAGCTTGTATCAAGTATTCATGATTGGGCTAAGGTTTAAATGTATTAATACAAATTGTAGCCAGTCCTTCATTTACAAATAAACCTCTCAATATAGTATTAAACTGTAAAATACGTTCTTTTTATGTTAGTTATTGTGTTTTTTGTATGGTGTCTGTTTGAATCGAAGTTATTAATAAAGCTTATAGTTGTGATTGATAGTTTAGATTTCCGTTCCACGTAAGTATAATTATTGTTGTCTTGATCATTTATTGATGATTAATTTCATTCTTGTACATTGATTATTATTTATTCATCATTGTATCATGGGTATGAGTGTAGATTTTTAACTAGGCGCGTGAGTCTAACAAAAGTAGAGATTGTAAAAAACGTGGATAATTTATGAATATATTCAGATATTTCTATTAGTATTATACGCATGTATACAACAAGTATTTAATACCAACACTATATTCTATATACTGAGTCACACATTCTGAGCAGTTAATGTTGTTTTTATAAGAATAAATACTTTGAAGCACACCCGGCTAGCTCAGTCGGTAGCACACAAGTCTACTGATCGAGGGGTCGTAGGTTCGATTCTCGGGCGGGGCATACTTTCATGGAGCTTGGTCATGAAATAATTTACTACGACCATTGTCCCTCCTACCACTGATTTTAAACCATATAGGGCAGTAGTCAGTCACTAATAGAAGTATGCGCCTAGTAGTTGGTTAACAGCTAAATCTAGAGATTCAGCCTTTTCAAGAACAGTGAGTAGGTGGACTGGCCGCCGTGATATAACCTATACAATGTGTTGCTACGGCGTTAAACCCTACAAACAAACAAATACTTTGAAATTGCTCCACAAGATCGCAGACTCATAGCTTTTGCCCATTAACGTGTGAGTTCAAAACTAAAAGTAAGTTTGGCAATATGTCGCTTTCTACCATTAAGAAAGAAACTGTCGGCTCTTTTGCTTAATGGTACGAGAGTACGAAACTAAGCTGGAAGTGAAAAAGAAGTTGTTGATAAAATTAAACGGCGTAAAAGTCAAATATGGAATGAGTAAACTTCGATGATGATTAAATAAAACTGATTTACAGTGTAAATGTTTATCATCATTGAAGTATATAAACTTAAATAGATACAATTATTTTTTAAATAAACATTCATAGTTCTTTTAATAGTATCACAGCTACATAGGCGTTGAACTTTCATGCTGAAGGCCGCTTATGCCATTTTAACACTATTTTATAATTTGATTGTATTTATTTATTTAACGGCAATGTAAAGTCATTGGAATACAGTTTCCTGTGATTTCTTTTAAGTGTTGATATATATTACACAAGACCGGAAGTTAGGTTAGGTGCGCTGGACGCCGTAAAATTACACAAAATTGTGTTAACACGGCGTTAACCCCCCCCCCCCCCAACCCCCCCAAGAAAACCCAACAAAGTTTAATGAACTACACTCATTAATGAAATCAAACTCTCCATTTGGAACTCATTGGCGATAGCTGGGCTACAAATTGGTTTAGATCGTCAGTTTACGGAATATCCCGACTGGTTTTACGAATGAAAATATAAAAATGCTAGAGGCTCTATGCCGTAATAGTATCTTTTAAAAATAGAAATACTACATTTACCTTTTCCAAATCAATTAGTATTGTTAATGTTACTGTTATACATAAAATCAGATATCATAGAAAAACACCTATTAAAATGGTATTGATACATTTTTTCAACTGTCAGTGGCACATACTTTGCTCCATACTGATTTAAATACTCACAAACGTATTTCTGTACTATCTATTGACAATCGAGTATTCAAATCAGTGGGCTTAATGTATGCGCCACTGACAGTTGAATGTAATTTACCAATAGGGAAGAAACATTAATTTTACCTGGATCTAGACCAAAATTACTAACACATATATTAAGCTTTTTATATGTAATTTACACCATCAATTACCATTGAATCTGGTTATGTAACGGGGGTCGGGGTCGATTTATCTAACTAACTTTCCTGGGAACCTTTTTTTTGCTAGTACTGGCTTGCCTTTTACAAGGAGCCGACACTTTCTCCTTATACTATAACTTATACGGACAAAAATCTACATTATTAATGAATTGATATTGTCATATGCAAGATGGATAACTAACTCTTTTTAAAAATAAACCTAAGTCTACTTATACATCAAGATATCACCATGTTATAACCAAATATCAAACGAAATATATCATCGAGATCAAAAAGCAGAAAATATCAAAAATATGTCCAGTTTGTCTTCTTGGTGTTAAAACTTTATGTTCATCTTTCTCAGAATTGATCGAGGAAGCAAAATATGCGGTCATCTTGATGTTTGAATTGGCCTTTGAATTAATTAATCGGCCTATGCGAATAAAAGCGTTGTCATTCGTAAAAAGTTAAGGTCTAAGCTATGTATGCATGAGTCAATCTGTGTGAATAATTTATGCTGGAAAAACTGGCAACTGATTGAATTTGGATAGAAAATACCATTTTTGGTTATAAAACGATTATTTTCTGCTAAACTGACATTTATATTGATCAAATGCATTTTCAATACGCTTGTAGAATTATTATATTTGTATTTGCGTGAAAAATAGTTGAATTGAATGACAATTTATAAAACCCACGCATTTTCGAGTCTGGCTGAATGATCTCCTTTGTTAAATTACTACAGTATACTTTCAAATCCGATCCGTGCAAGCCGCCTATTGTACGTGTTTTTATTACCTAAACACACCCAACACATTCATAATGCTTTAAAAATCAGTCATACGTTACACTTTCTGAGTAATTTACCTTATACACATGTATTTATTTTTAGTGCTTTTAACTTGGAACTGTGCAAATTTATTAATAAGTAATATTGTTTACCTAAACACACCCATGTACTTTTAAATACTTAAGGAATGAATTCATAGAAACTGACTTTCATCGAAAAATAAATGTCACTTTTGGTGAAAGCTAATTTGCATAAAGACCGAAGGCCTTTATGCTGAAATTAGCTATCACCAAAATGACATTTATTTTTCGATGAAAGTCAGTTTCTATGAATTCATTCCTTATGATTACGTCGATATCAAGAACTATATTTTAGTGCGTAAGAGCCGAATGCATTGTAGTGCGGAATAATCTTGGTCGTACACAGGTCTTTCTTTTCATTCATGAAATTAGTACCGGCATGACGTAATGAATATTAATGAATTCTTGTTGGCAACTGCGTTTATACGGATATGAAAACACATTTTTTCAAGTCACGTGTTCACTTTTGACCAATCAAATTTTATTATTTCGTTTAGGTTGTAATTATATTGGTATGAGAATTAGGTATTTTCAATGATATGAACAATTGTTTATACGTTCATACGCATCAAATATCAGTTTACATGTATATTTGATTGGAAAACTTTCCCAAATTCATTGACTAATGACATCGGCTGTCAATTTTTAATTGATATCGATTTTTCTTGATCAGTTTATGTTAATTAACGCATGTATGCATTTAGTACTTCAGTCCTCGTACCTGTCAACACACAGTGTAAAACTAACGTCGATGTAGACATGACTGTGTGAGTAGTGATATGATAGGTCATCGTTAATTAATTAATTACTGAATATCAGTTAATTAGTGACAAATAACAGCAATTATCAATCATGGATTTACACGATAATGATTATAGTGTTTACTGCGTCAACTGCTTAGGTATTGTTTTTATATATTTCTTAAGTTCAATAATTGTTGCTTTGATAGCCGAATTTTCATATTCATAAGGAAGTGGGATAACTAGATCTCTCGTAACAATGATTTTAACTCCACTTATAATACATTAAGTTATCACAGATTATTACCAAAGATCTTACGACAAAAATCATTGTGATTTTAAAGCAGAAAATGTCTTGAATCATTCTCGCACCCAGAGGCTATAATCTTTACAACCTCTGCGTACGAGAATGGTCTTGATTATGCAATGAATTGTTTTTGCAGTCATTGCCTTGACCCACTAACAAGAAGCCCGGGACTAGTGAATGTTACTTCGTTCTAGTGAAAGTTAGATATTTCATGTGCAGTGGGGCTAGTTGAAAATTTCACCATTTACTATATATGGTGTGGTTTTTCAAACAACTTATCTATAGAAAGAGTTCATTTAAATTTTTGTAAACGAATTTTAGGGGTTAAGAAAAGCACACAAAATGATTTTATTTATGGAGAATTAGGACGTGTGTCTTTTAAAACAATTCACTCATTGAAAATAATTAAATATTGGTTAAGAATATTGCAAATGAAAGATAACAAATATGTATATATTATATATAATTTATTAAAAAGTGATCTAGACAGGTATCCAAATAAATCAAATTGGTGCCTGCATGTTAAAAATTTACTTTGTTCATTGGGTTTATTAGAAGCTTGGACTTATCAGGGTGTTGGAAATGATAAAGTATTCCTTTCCCTTGTTAAGCAAAGGTTAAATGATCAGTTTATACAAAACTGGAATTCTAGACTGACAAACTCAGATAGAGCTAGATTTTATAATAATATTTCAAATTTTAGATTCCAACCTTATTTAGAATACTTTACAGTAAATAAATTTTGTCAAGCTTTAAGTCGCTTAAGACTATCATCTCATAAACTGCATATTGAATCTGGTAGGTGGGTTAAACCAATAAGAACTCCAGTAAATGAAAGAATATGTTTTAACTGTAACAAATTAGAAGATGAATTTCATTTCATCCTTGAATGTAATATGTATACAGATCTTAGGAAACAGTACATTCTTAGAAAATATTGGTCAAGACCAAGTATGGTCAAATTTATAGATCTAATTAACTCAGAAAGTAAAGCAATAATTAGAAACCTGGGTATGTATATTCACAATGCATTTATTTTAAGAAATTCTATATTATATAATGTTTAATGAAAATATATACATTATTTTGTCATGTTTAAGTATATATGTAAGTAGTATATATGTATGCATATATCTGATAAGTACTTAATGGTAAAATGCATTTAAAAAAAAAAATACAGTTTTACAGTGTCACCACGTAACTAATTAATTAGTAATCATATAATCTGATGTTGCTAAATGTGTCATGATATATATATGACCTTCTCCACGTACTTGAAATTCGAAATACAAGTACTAGTATTCAGATATATTTATATATATTTATCTATGTTCATTTTGTATTGATTTTCTGTACACACTGTTTTGCCATCTTATACTATGCATTATTGTCCTCATACATTTGTAAATGTTATGGAAATAAATAAAAACTATCATATAATATCGAGCTTGTGTCCGAGAATTAACGGCGATGAATAGTTTCGTTGGCATGGTTACTTAGTATTCACTATTGTTTTAATGCAACTGAGATTTGAAGATTGCGTTTTTTCTTAAGTTTATGTCTCTGAAACCCAACTTTATTTCTCTATTGTAATTTAGCTGCGCATGAAATGTGAATTTTATTCAACTTTTCAACTATCACCCCCTTATTTTGAACAAAATTCCTCGGAGATTAAAGTTTTCGACTTTTAAGCACAATCTGTAGTTTTATTGCTTTCAATCTCTGGAAATATCTTCTATTGTCCGCTTGAGGAGAATTTTAGATCAGTGCTGCTTTAATCAACTTGTATTTCCTTGAACTATCGAATTACGAGTCCTTGAGGAAACTTGAATTAGTGTTCAAGAATGTCCTTGGTAGAATTAAATGCTTTTAAACAATAACATATCATACTAAATAATTGAATACATTTCTGTTTAGAAGCCCTTTCAATATAGGTTTGTGTTGGGTTTTATCATAATTGGCGAAAAAATGTGTACCGGTAATTTCTCAAACTATTTATCAATGCAGTCAAATTTTAAGAAAGGACACTAGGGAATGAATAAGGTTGGTTGCTTCGTTCTGTTATCTCATTTGAATTGAACGATTACCTGTTCCTATCACCTAATCGAGGAGGGGGCGTGGCCGAGCGGTTAGTGGTTACAACGTTGGACTGGTAATCATTGGAAAATCATCTCCACGTTGGCTCGAATCCTATCCAAAACCTGCTCCGTTGTTTGCTTGAACAAGATACTTTATTCTACTAGCTCAGTACTCTGGGACCAGGAAACAGATTCGAGAGTGGCTAATCTAAGTTGTAAGAAGTTGTTTCACAACCCAGTTAAAATAGATTAGAATAAACTTCGCTAAGAAACATGTTGTCAAGCCCAGTAGAATTGGTGATTTCATCTAAAGATTTTATTAGAAATCTTGGTGCTTACTTCACTCCGCAAAATAGACATTGCGAAGCATGTAAATATTATATGCAGATAGTCTGACTATCTCTATTTGTATGTTAATTAAAACCATGATGAGCTGTATACAACATGACTGTGGTCTCATAACATAAGAATTTATAAAACCACACAAGTGTATGTGTACAAGATACGTTTGTAACAATGTCCAGTGTAGTTGTGACTCATTTGTTCTGTTCAAGTTCATGTGTAAGAACTTTCATCTAAAATCTAGTTTTGAATGGTTAATTTTTATTTTTATATTGCTCCGCCACGCTGGTACAATGATAACCAAAATATATGGACTCCGATGAGATCATTAAGGGTTCATCAATTGTTGAAATTGACAATTACAATAAAGTGGGTGGGGTATGTAAACAAAGTAAAAAAATCCATAAGTTCCTGTTAATTTTTATATATTTGGTAAGAGAGGCATCAAGTGTATTGAAATAAATATGAAAAATATGAAACACTTACCAAAATAGGCATTTAGAATGAAATGAAAACAATTTCCTGACCATGAAATAGCCTTTTTGTTGTGAGCCCAAACACATATTCCAACTACTTTTTTCATAAATCCAAATGTCGATAAAGGATGTTTATATAATACTTAACAATGTCTTGTGACAAGTTCTATAAAAAATATTTCCAAAAAGTCATTTTCACATTTTATCCCAACACTGTCATTACTAGAAAAGTTCGGACCCCCTAGAAAAGTTCGGACCCCCCTAGAAAAAAATCCTAGATCCGCCCCTGTAAATGATTACCTCAAATAAACCGCAATAGTTTGAATACCTCACCCACCCACTACTATTCACATATTGTAATCACATTGTTATTTCACATTTTATTTACCCAGACAACCGTGAAGGTTACAGGATTATAAAGATTTTTAAAATATGATAACATTGATAAAGTACACTATCTCTGGTAAAAGTGTACAAGTTTTTATTTACTCCATACCTGTCTGTTTTGAGTTCTGTCTCATTGTGCACATTTATTTCTCTTTTTATGCTGCTAGGTGACAAAGCTAAATTGAACATGTAAATTGCAGGTTGGGGCAGTGTTTCAGTGGTAGGACGCGTGCTTAGTGATCGTTGGGTACCGGGTTCGATCCCCACTAGGGGTATTGCTAATTTCCTTGAGCAGGAAATTTTTCTACAATTGTTTCACTCCACCCAGAAGTAAATGGGTACTATGAGGGATCATCTGTCTGAAGATAATTTAAATAATCAAAGTTCAGAGTTATTGTACAAAATAGTCAAGTCGGCTGAACATGTAGAATCTGACTTTAAACCACACTTATGTGTTGTAAAAACAACTTATAATTAGAATATGACATGTATCATATACATTTATGTATATATAGATCTTGTCTGTTATCAACCCAGACTTCGAACCTGACTATCACAGTTTGATATTTCTGTTGGGAAAGGTCTCACATTTTCTTGAATCTCGACAATGGCGATTTTCCTCATAGGTGTCCTCGCTTTTAGATATTGACAAATTGAAAATAGTTTAAAAATTGGTAAATTTGGCTGTAAACTCTATACACACCCGTGTATTATGAAGTATGTGGTGAATTTGAATATAAATTTTAAACTACCTGTAATTACCTCCCCTTTTCAATGTTCGAGTATTGTTAAATTAATATTGATTTAACTGTTTTATAATATTGAGTATTGTATTTGTTATGTAATTTGTCATAAATTTTGGATCTTTGCCATGAGTTTTGTCATTGCCGTTTTTTGGCAAATAAAGATATTTGTATGTTAAAATGACCAAGATTTCATTGTTGAGTGTCTAAATTAAACTTTAAAGTCTTAAACACAAGCATTAAAGATCCTTATACAACGGTGGTTAAAATATCTTACAAGTGGTGTTTATGATCTTACGGTTCAGCTAGTCAGTAAAGAGCTTAATGGGGGAGAGCTGAGAATGGGAACAATAGATTAGCATTATGTTCATCCTATCTCTCGCTGTTTTCACCTGTAAACTCTTAAACATGTTTATAAAGAGATTTTAAAATTCGGGACACTTGCTAAGAGATTGAGAGGTCTATGGTTCGAATGCCACCATATTTAACTGACTTGACATTTTTATACGCTAATTCCGACCATTGAAATGACACACACTAACTAGTAGGTAATCCTCACGCTACACATCCTACTCCTTGGTGCAATGAAGCAAATACAGATTCTTTATCAAGTAAGCAAGCAGCATCACTGGCTGGACTCTAACCCGGCACACCTCGATCTCTTCACATGCGTCCAACATTTAGACACATGCTTCTGCATTGATTAGAATACAATTGTGGATAAAGTGGGGCTAGGGGTTAGAAATGGGATTCAAAATGATGCTTTAAATCTAGAACCCTCCTAAGATATTAAAATCACAGGCTGTCGGCATGAAACAGTCCTCATAAATAATATTGTACACACACCTATACATGTATATAGTGTATACGATATTTTTTGTGGGGATTGTTTTATACCGGCAGCCTGTGATTAAAATTAGACTTGATATCCAAAATATATTTATGGGTTCTTGTCTCTGTATGATAAACTCTAATATCCTGGACCTTGGAAATTGACCACTGGGTGGACAATTATTTAAAGTGTCACCAATGGTATTACTCATCGAAAAATACCTTAAAAATAATTGTGAAATATACAGTATATACATGTATATTTCAAATGTAGGGAAATCACCGTCTAGTATTTAATGTCACTATAAAGTGTTTATTTTTACTATATCGTATAGGGAAGTGACCTGTTTCGATAGTACAAATTTTATTGAGTGTTTCAAAATAACTTCCTGGAGGGGAAAGTAAAATTACCTAGCTTGTATCAAGTATTCATGATTGGGCTAAGGTTTAAATGTATTAATACAAATTGTAGCCAGTCCTTCATTTACAAATAAACCTCTCAATATAGTATTAAACTGTAAAATACGTTCTTTTTATGTTAGTTATTGTGTTTTTTGTATGGTGTCTGTTTGAATCGAAGTTATTAATAAAGCTTATAGTTGTGATTGATAGTTTAGATTTCCGTTCCACGTAAGTATAATTATTGTTGTCTTGATCATTTATTGATGATTAATTTCATTCTTGTACATTGATTATTATTTATTCATCATTGTATCATGGGTATGAGTGTAGATTTTTAACTAGGCGCGTGAGTCTAACAAAAGTAGAGATTGTAAAAAACGTGGATAATTTATGAATATATTCAGATATTTCTATTAGTATTATACGCATGTATACAACAAGTATTTAATACCAACACTATATTCTATATACTGAGTCACACATTCTGAGCAGTTAATGTTGTTTTTATAAGAATAAATACTTTGAAGCACACCCGGCTAGCTCAGTCGGTAGCACACAAGTCTACTGATCGAGGGGTCGTAGGTTCGATTCTCGGGCGGGGCATACTTTCATGGAGCTTGGTCATGAAATAATTTACTACGACCATTGTCCCTCCTACCACTGATTTTAAACCATATAGGGCAGTAGTCAGTCACTAATAGAAGTATGCGCCTAGTAGTTGGTTAACAGCTAAATCTAGAGATTCAGCCTTTTCAAGAACAGTGAGTAGGTGGACTGGCCGCCGTGATATAACCTATACAATGTGTTGCTACGGCGTTAAACCCTACAAACAAACAAATACTTTGAAATTGCTCCACAAGATCGCAGACTCATAGCTTTTGCCCATTAACGTGTGAGTTCAAAACTAAAAGTAAGTTTGGCAATATGTCGCTTTCTACCATTAAGAAAGAAACTGTCGGCTCTTTTGCTTAATGGTACGAGAGTACGAAACTAAGCTGGAAGTGAAAAAGAAGTTGTTGATAAAATTAAACGGCGTAAAAGTCAAATATGGAATGAGTAAACTTCGATGATGATTAAATAAAACTGATTTACAGTGTAAATGTTTATCATCATTGAAGTATATAAACTTAAATAGATACAATTATTTTTTAAATAAACATTCATAGTTCTTTTAATAGTATCACAGCTACATAGGCGTTGAACTTTCATGCTGAAGGCCGCTTATGCCATTTTAACACTATTTTATAATTTGATTGTATTTATTTATTTAACGGCAATGTAAAGTCATTGGAATACAGTTTCCTGTGATTTCTTTTAAGTGTTGATATATATTACACAAGACCGGAAATTATCTATCTAAACAGAAATAAACATTGGGGTGTTATATAATATATACAAAATATGTAGAATTTCTAATTACTTGAAAATATGTTCTTGATTAAAATTACCACATGTACATGAAGCTTGTATGTTATAGCATTGCAAGAGGAACACACTTTCTAATGAAGTGAACCCGGGTCGGTAGCGCATTTGGTAAGGCGCCTGGATTTCGAATCTAGTGTCCTTAAAGGGGTACGGGTTTAAATCTCTCCGGGGTGCGGGGGGTAATACCCTTTAATGAAAATTTGACAATGTCAATTTTCCTCCATTAATGAGGTATATGGAGAAGTTTCCGGCCTTGTTGAAGGGTAGGTGAGTACTGGTTATAGACAAGGGTCTAGAAAAGCTAGGTTAGGTGCGCTGAACGCCGTTATATAATCTATACAATGTGTTGCTACGGCGTTAAACCCAACAAAATAAATAAACATCTAATGAAATGAATCGACAGACATAGTTTAATTAGTTAATAAATTAATTGTGACCTAATAAATATACCTTTTGACCATATTATTTCTTTTACTTGTACATATTTTATCAATAGGTAATGTTTACTTTTATTTAACTGTCATGAAGCATACATTAACCCCGCTGATTTAAATAGATTGTGAGTACAAAAGTGAATATCTAAATCAGTTGGGTTAATGTATGTACAACAGACAGTTGAATAAAATTTAACAATTCCATGGATCATTGTTTTGTTCCACCCTCCCTTACTATACCATTTTGATAGTCCCTGTCTTTATCTTGTAGAATACACTAACCTAGCAAAAACATATATCTACGCATATATCAAAGCAAGTAGCTGGAAATTTTAGGAATTGATCAAATTCTTACAGTCTGGACGCTTAGGATAATGACTTACTTAGTATCGAAATATTTTAGTGTTTAATGAAGGGAGGTTAATCCGTGTTTTCTGCTCAATGAATCTGTGTGAGTTATCTTACCTTTTGGTATTTAATTTTGATCTGAAATAAAATATTGTCTTTATTCACTCTTTAAACTGATAGTTGTGTATATATTTTATCCTTGTTAAGTTATATAAAATGTCGGTGGTTTATTTTGATTGATTTATTGAAACATATACACGTATTACAATTAAAGTCCGCGTCAATTTGGACACATTCAGCTTACTTAACAATATTACACGAGTATCCTTATTCTATCAGACGGCAAAGAAGTCCGTCTCTGTACAAAACGCATGAATCCCTGTTCATGGAAAGCACACCTGGCACATGGCCGATACAGCTTACAGTTATATCTTGGTAAAATGAGGAAGTGAATTGATCATGAAAATAAACAATGTCGTGACGGTATTCGAACCTTGGACATCTCGAGCTCTAAGCCCACGTCGTGCCACTAAAGTCTAGACCACCGCTCTTATTGTCATAATGGTTATTACTCTGTGGGGGAAATGCGTATGTAACATCCAAGGCTGATTCCCACTAAACTTTAATAAACTTATAGTGCTTTAATATTTGAAAACTTTTTATCAATTAATTAATCCCAAGAGCTGAGAAGATGAAAACTACTTACAGATTTTAATTGATAAAATTTTAGATTAAAATAACACTTTAGAAGTAATTATATCTGGGAAGTCTGACTGAGACTGTATACTTGATACAACCATTCTCATCTTGGGTTTCTTCCTAACTTATATATTATATTCTTACAGATAACATTTTGGTGATTATTCTTTAAGATTTGAAACATCGGAAGTTTTTCTACATTATGACTTCAAGCTGTGAAATTATTTAACATATTTGCAGTTAACTGTAGTTTAGATAAAATATGTTTGATTTTCATTATTATTATAGGATCACGGCGAGCGTTTCTTAGTCCTTTATTCTCAAAGCATGGAATTTCTGTATTTGAACGTTTACTGGTTACCACGGTCTCAATACCGCGTGACTATGACATCACAAATGTTACGGTCTCAAGCATTCGGAACACCTCGACCTTTCATGTGTGGGTCTCAAGAAGATTGAAGCACACTAAAAAGGAAAGTTTTCCTTGGTTGTTAGCAAACAGTATATAACTATAAGCTAAAAGTATAAAACTGGCGTTGGAGATGTGATGTACAACAAATAGTCTACACTTTTCTGCTTAGCTTCACTTTGGTATCAATGAAATCTGACAAGAATGAAAAGACTTACATTTCTTTAAAACTTTGAGCCGAGGCTGATTTTTTACTGTTTTTTTTTGCTTCAAACCGTAGCATTTTCTTATGTCATAGTCATGTGGTATTGCCATCGTGCTGACTATAAAATAACATAAACATAAGCTACTTGAAAAAGCATTGTGCTGTTTTCAATAGTTATGCATGTTTTGAACGCATTGAATTGATTAAATGCTTGACGAAACCAGACGCAAATCTGAGTTTTTGCGTTTGAATGATAGGAACTGGACCAGAATGTGTAATAGGCTACTTTCTGACATCCAGAAAGGTGTTTGTATGACCTAAGTCACCTTAATCAAGGCTCATTTTATACTAGTATATAATTTAGTATGTAGGAACAGCAAACTTTAGCGGATAATCACCCCTATATTAAACTATAGGTTTTGGATAGTGCTAAGTTCCCATGAAAACACTTGACGGGGTCATATAATACTTAAAACTGTCTTGGTAAGCTACGTACAGGCTACCATAAAATATTATCAAATCTACTCTCATAATGCAATAAATGACCAGCGGCTAATTAGGCAGCAGTCAAAGCGTCTGGACATTTTCATTGTAAACCATGGGATATACTAAATGTAAATTGTACCATTGTTAAAATTCTTTGTCCAAGTTTGGATCGAATCAACGACCATCTAAGCAGTAAGCGGACGCTCTGTCACTAAAAAGAAATTTCGCCTAATGAAGATGGTCTCTCATAGAGATATGACTAAGTATAAAACTATACAAAAATATGTATTATCTAGTATTACGTATCTTCAAATAAATAAGGGTTCGTGTAAGTGTATATTACATGTACTGTACTAACGGTGCTTCTGTCCTGAATTCTGTACTGCTGTTTATTATTTCTAAGGTTCTAATCTAGTATATTCGTTCAAAGACATATCAAGTTTTATGAGCAATTTTACCCTGGAAAGATAAGATCCCATAAGTCAAGTTTTTGTTATTATGCACACGTTCCGCTGCCTGAAAAATAAGTTCAAAATCGTGACATATTATAAGTTATAAAGAATGAGTAATGACTAAAGTATGTCTGCTTGATATAATACATATGTGAACCCCTTATCATGATCGTCTGCAATATGTATGCAGTTGGAAGATTCGTCTGGTCCCATTTTGAAAAAAAAGAAAAATAATTTTGATCTACATAGTTGTCAGAACGAGTGTAAAGTTTTATCTTATTTTATTAAATTAAACTTATAATGGTAAGATTGAACTTTTATGGTTAGTTACTCTCGTAAAAATGTGATCGAAATTATGTAACGTTATGGAATGATTAGATGCGCGTTTGTTCAATGCAAATATTCAAGCTTGCTAAAATTTCAAAATTAGTTAAGGGCTTTATGTCAAAATGACATTATACACGTGACACGTATTGTAAATGTCAACCTGGCGTTATACACGTATTGTAAATGCCAACCTGGCACCATACACGTATTGTAAACCCGCCAACATACACTTACAGTGAATGCCAACTTTAACATCATGCACGTATTGTTAATGCCAACCGTGATATCATACACGTATTGTGAATGTCAACCGTGATATCATACACGTCACGTATCGTAAATGTCAACTAAGCATTATGTACACGTACTGTGAATGCCAACCCTAAAAGTATACACGTACTGTGCATGTCAATCCGACATCATACACGTGTTGTGAATGTCAGTCTGACATTATACACGTGTTGTAAATGTCAACCCAACATTGTACACGAATATGTAAATGTCAACCCGAAATTATACACGTTTTGTGAATGTCACCCCGACATTATACACGTATTGTGAATGTCAACCCGATATTATACACGTATTGCAAACACGACGTTAAACACGTTTTGTGAATGTCAATCTGACATTAGACACGTATTTGTGAATGTCAAGCTGACATTACACACACGTTTTGTGAATGTCAACCTGACATCATACTTGATATTGCGAATGTCCACCTGACATCATAAACGTATTATAGTGAATGCCAACTTGACATCGTACACGTATTGTGAATTGAAACCCTGGCATCATACACGTAAAGTGATATCAACCGTGATATGATACGCTTATCGTAAATGTCAACCGGCCAACATACACTTATAGTGAATGCCAACTGTGATATCTTACACGTATTGTCAATGTCAACCTGGCTTATACACGTATTTCGAATAGCAACCTGACAGCATACACGTACTGTGAATGTTAATCCGACATTATACACGTTTGTGAATGTCAACCCGACATTACACGTATTATGAATGTCAGACTGACTTTATACACGTGTTGTGAATGTAAACTCGACATTATGCACGTAATGTTTATGTCAAGCCGACGTTATACACGTTTTGTGAATGTCAACCCGATATCATACACGCACTAATGTTAACCCTACATTTTAATGTTAGCCCGACAATATACACATTTTGTGAATGTCAACCCGACATTACACGTATTGTGAATGTCAACTCTACATTTTACACGTTTTGTGAATGTCAACCCGACATTACACGTATTGTGAATGTCAACTCTACATTTTACACGTTTTGTGAATGTCAACCCGACATTACACGTTTTGTGAATGTCAACCCGACATTACACGTTTTGTGAATGTCAACCCGACATTACACGTATTGTGAATGTCAACTCTACATTTTACACGTTTTGTGAATGTCAACCCGACATCATACACGTACTGCAAAAGTCAACCCTGGTATTATATCTGTATTGTGAATGTCAACCTGACATTATACACGTTTTGTTAATGTCAACAAGGCAATTTACACGAATTGTGCGTGTCAACCTGACATTAAATACGTATTAGTGAATGTCAAGATGACATTACACTCACGTATTGTGAATGTCAACCTGACATTACACACAAATTGTGAATGTAAACATGACATTATACACGTATTGTGGATGTCAACCTTGCATTATCTAAATGTTTGTTAGAATGTTTTCATAACAGCATGTAAGTATTGGGCTATTTATTTGACGAAATTCGTGTGTTATTATATCAGCCTGGCATCATCCGCATATAGGCTATAAATATGACTCGATGCACGCATGGTTCGACTAATCTGACAGCAATCACACTTGGAGCTATCAAATTTTTTATGGTTTTTCATTTTTTAGGCATCATACAGTATAAGGTATGATGTCAAGGTTTGCTAGTGACATCTTTCATTACATAGATTTTAAGTCTCTGTGGTGAGACCTTGTTTAATCACAAATGTTTCTTTATTGCTTGTATCCTGTTAATGCAACATAGTTAGATTTCATCGCTAATGATGTTAAAGATCAGGTAGTCAGTGATATCTGTTCAAGGGGTTGCCTTACACCGTTAGTACAACAGCTACGTACGTTTGTATTATAATAGAGATTACATAGGCGGATCCAGCGGTAGGTCAGGGGGGTCCGGACCCCCTAGAATTTGGAAAATGTACCTGTCCATTAGTGTATTTCTTGCCTGTAAGTCATTTTTAAGTAGCATGAAGCATTTTGTTTTCGGTGCTTAACATAGATTTAATGGTAGTGTAGTTCTTATTATCAATATATTGCATTTTTTATGCAAAATGTGTATACTGGTTGTGGTTCGAGGTTCGGGAAAGTTCAGACCCCCTCCCCCTAGAAAAAAATCCTGGATCCACCCTTGTGATCATCTCCTTGTCTGAATATGCAAATGATTTCATTTTTTTTTTTGTAAAACCAGATATTAAACTAAGTATATTTATGTAAATAAATAACTGAAGAATCTTGCGGTAACATAATTCAAGATATTATCAAATTTTAAAACATGACAAACTTGAAATTAAATTTAAGAAGTATTTAGACACTCTTGTCGTTAATTAGTGTTTTCATTTATCCTCTAAGTCTTTAACACATTCACTGAACTATCTTTGTTTCTCTCTGGGAAATGGTTTCACTTTTAGCTTAGCTTTTAACTTCAATGGTTACCGGCTTCTTTACTTAAAAGATATTTGTTGAACAAATGAACCGGTAACCAGTTAGTACAATTTTAATGACGTCATCAACAGCTGTGTGTTGTTAGGTTGTAAAGAGTGCGCATGTCAAGTAGTGGCACTTAATAATAATAAATAATGTATATATACGAGTAGATATGAGTACATGCTCTACAATCATTTTAAGATGATAGTTAAGTGTTTATATCCTAATTTAAATGTATTAGACGTATTTTGTCTCCACGTCAATGTTTAATCAGCAGACGAGAGCCACCCGCGGGGATTAATCATTGCTAACAATTTACCAAGCAATTTAATAACATATAACTTGTGGTTGTTAAATTTTACGCTTTTCTTAAATAATTCCCTCCAGCTCATTTTATGTTTTTATAAACATTGACTCTGTGATGTAATAACACAATAGTTTGGTGTCTGACATTGCATGCTCGCCTCCAAGATGGACCGGTTAAGTTTTATGACTTCAAGTATCTATTCATACCCTTGATTGAAGGAGACGGGCTCTAGCACGGTTTCAGGCTTTCTCCATGTGAACTTATTTGCATTACGTAGAATGATAGTCTAAATCTATGATTTGGTGTATTGTCCGGATCGAATGACTTAGTCTGTTTACTTGGCATTCGAAGGTTAATCTCGGTCACCATTTAAAGTTATCACAAAAAAAGTTGTATATTATTGTACCATTATTTAGAATTTAGAAATATTATCATGCATTCAAAGAACGCGAATTATGAATTTAATATTATTTAAAAGTTCATTCTAATGCCATTCTTTTTCTTTTTGTATGTTTTCCTCTTCATTTTTGTTTTTCTGTTGTTATATTTCTTTTAAATTTTATTCTGTCTTGTTCTGATGTTCATGTTCGCCTTGTTTAAGGCAATAATCTGTGCATAGATTATGCTAAATGAAGAAATATTGTATTGTATTATATCGTGGTCTTTAAATGATATTTAATGATCTATTTCAATCGACGATCTGAGTAATGTTTTTCATATAACACCGTATGACTAAGCCCCTTTCAAAACTGGTGTAAGAATTCCAGCTCAAAGTATCATCAAGAAAAATGGTGTTTTTAAATTTTGAGAGAAATTGATCATACATACTGAAAGACTTTTTTCTATATCAAAGCTTTTTCATGTAACAAACACGTTGTTGAAATCGTACGTTGATTTACTATAGCTCGTTTAGGATAACTTGAGACAAACGACTTAGTTTGTTTACATATTTGGGACTCCGGTATTACATAAAATAGGGAGGTCAACTGATTTAGTGTAATGAAAGTATTAAGCATGTCTTAATGCGTGGAACGTGTGTTCTCGTACTAAATTTAATACATCTAAAACACACTGATAATAGTCGATAATCACGTGTGCTTAACTTAAATCCACCTGTGTATAAAAATGGTATCGTTGTATTTTGTCTCAAGTTATCCTAAACGAGCTATAATAGACTATATCCGGAATTCAAATATTTGGGTTTTCCCCTCCGGTACAAACAAACTTTTACCGTTACAATGACAACACGTGTACACAAACAATAGGATTTAATCCATAACTCGTGCTATTTAGCAATAATGTGTAACAAACTTTGTTTGTACCGCCTGAGCACGGACGGAAAAACCCATAAATTTGAATTCCGGATTAGGTCTATTAATACTAATAGGTAAATGTGATTATAGGTTAATCATAAAAACAGTGTTTTATATAAGGCCTTTTAGAGAGCATTGTTGAGGATATATTTCACCAGGAACTTAACTTCAGTGGTTTAAATTTATAATGCTGACTACACGTTGTAGGATTTGTCAAGATTTTAATTTATACAATAATCTATGTACTTAAATCTGAAGCAAGCGTTGTTCCTCAATCATATGATACATTGCAGACGACAATCTGACAAAATACTAACAAGTAGTCCCAACTTAAATCCTTTCTCACTTCCTTGTTTATTTCTGCTGAATGGTGAAGTGGTTCGAGACAGTTTCATTGATAAGGTTTCGATATATCTTGACCAATCAAAATTATGGATGTATTTGAAAAAGGTGACGTCATGCGTGGGTGTTGATCTATAGAAAATTTTCATCCTCATGCTTTCAATATTGTCTTAAATGTTTCTGCTTGACCAAATATGTTTGAACATGTCCTTACACAGGTCGATCTACTTATTATCTATATTAAACAAATACTACACGTCGTATTCTAGTAGCGTATTCTGGGGTAAAATAAATGACAACCACGCCTATGTATTTTCAGCATTACATGTATCAAATACATCCGTCAGTTATGTGACATATGACTTTATAAATCAAGTTTCCCTATTAACCGAATATGTAGGAACTGCTTGTCAATACACTCCAAACGCAAAGAAATCCAGGGAGTCGAAAGGATCTGTCTGATCTAAAGACGACCGGCTAGGACCCGATCCACCCTTAAACACTAATGTGGCAGCCGTATGTGGGCTTATACATTGGCGGTATAGCACGGTATTGCGTTTATTACTCGAAACCATGCTCGCCGTCTATGACCATATTCGAATAGTCGTTGCAATTGCATCATTGGTATCATTTGATTTGGAGAAACCCCCTCCAAACTAACGTAGGTGGGTAAGACTACTTAAACATACAACCGAAACAGGATTTGTACTTGTAATTAAAGTCAACAATCACGAAAGAAAGCCTAATTATTGTATGTTTCCGCTATGAATGTGTTGAAAACTTCCCTATTTTGATAGGTCAGCCCAAGGATAGTCTTACTACATGTAAATAAAGAAGAATGTAGACTAGTTTGTGCAGATCTGTCGATATATATGTCAATGTACATTTGTAAGTTACTATGGAGCAACTCAAAATAAAACCGCATTTATGTGTAATAAGAAATACTATCCCTGTTCAGAATGTTTTTATAATATTCATTATTTGATTATGTCGAAATAGTTGGCACATTTTGTAACAATGATTTGTGAATATTTCTGTCGGGTATTTGATAAGTTGTCTTCGAACGAATCAGATCGTTCCATCTATTTTATTTAATCTTAAGTGTATTCAACTATTTGACAAAAATGTTTAAAATCTTACCCCAGTCTTATACTTCCTTGTAATTCGAATATAGGATTGGGCTTTGCTCTCACGGGTAGAAAATATGAGCTTGTGTCCATTACTTCCTTATTTAGCGAAATGGCGATTTGCTGATTCGACTAACCGCACCCAAAATATCTTAGATATGAATAAACCTTAGTAAAGTACATGTTAATGTTAATACATTAATAGTTGCTTCCTTGTTTCAACTTAACAAGATATATATTTATCTTATGAAGTCGCACTGTATTTATAAATCAATTTTTACATGTATATTTCTTCCGTTTCTAAGAAGCCACTTATAGCTCTTGGTATTTCATTCATTGATGTGATATTTTATAATACATCGTCACATTTGTCTTGGTAGTATGAATCTTTCTCACATGTTGAAAACATTTATTGTACTATTGTTGTCAGTGACCATATACAAGTGTATGTGAAAAACTAATTTATTGAATCACCAGTGAAAAGACGATTTAGATTATAGTGGATTTTTTATTTACTAAGTTTTTTTTAAATATAATTTATTTAGTTCAATTAATTGTATTTGATTTAATTTGGTTTAATTTGTCGTTGAATTGGTTTTAATTTCTTGTATTAAGTGTCGGGCATTATAGAATTGTCATATATAAAATGAATATACCAACTTTGATCCAGGACTTAGACAATAGTAGGTATAGTTTTATTTCATCAATTTTAGAATGGAACAATATAGCTATGATACGACTACACAAAACTTTATCAAGTTATCTGTTCCGAGGACTTTGATACCCCATCAACTTGTACATTTACTTTGTCCTCAAAAAGTTCTTAGACAAATATTTGTTTAAAAAAAATCCAAATAGAATCATGCCTCCCTCAAGTAATTTTACGTTTATTAAAGCTTACTCGATGTAATTTAGTTTGATTAATTTGTTGGAATACATGTTACAATAATTGCTGGTTTTTAGAATTTGTTCAAATGACTCTTTTGTTATTTTAGGATGGATAAAGTAAATCGTTAAAAAAAACCAGGAACTTGTCCAAGGTCTTTTTCATGGCATTGTATATTGTGTCTTCCTGAACTCAACACTAGAATGTTCTGTTAGTTGTTCATAATTATTACCAAATAAATGTGAATGATTATGGTAATATAAGATATTGCTTCAAATATTTTGGTTTAATACCATGGTTACACATTTGTGTTAATATCTTCTTAGGCCATGCCAAATTAGAATTCTGTTAAGCGTCAACTCCAATTTGACAAATCTAGGTACCTATTCACAAAAACACACAAACCGAAACACAAATATTTTTTACGGCAAAAAACAATGCATTATATATATTTTTCAATGGAATACCATCCTCATAATATGAAACAATGGTCTGAATTTAATATAAAATGACTAGTGTTTTTTCCCACGTAAAATATATATTGTATTAATGACGCGGTTATGATAAATTGCTTACGATGAATAACGTCGTTGCCGAACACAGTTTTCCCTGAATTAAATTGTCGTATCGAATCCCGGAACATCGAAATTATTTTAGAACTTTTTACCTACAAATTTTTTGTGAATGTGGACTCTAAAACCTACGCGCACGCGGACGCTTAACACAATTCCGATATGGCATGGCCTTATCTTCTTGTTTTACAAGCAAAGAGCGTACTGGTAATCTAAATAAATTCAAATTTCAAGACATGTATTGTATCTCGTGGATACTATAGCAATGCTAATTGGTATATTGTTTAAGGAAAGGATACAATTAAAAGGCAATTAAAAAATTTGAATATCATGGATATACGATTAAAAGTTATATGGATGATGTTGGATATTTAGCCGTCCGTACTGATGGTTTTTATATGTTTTTATGAGCAGAAGTTGCAAAACGCTGTTAAACCCCTATCTCCGATGGTTTCTCGCCAATTTCTCTAAATTACGAAAAAACATACGTACCATTATAGTCGCCGAGTGGGTCATACATGTGCTGCTTTTATGATACTTTGAAATAGGGCTGTCACGATACGCCATTAGCGTATCACGATATACTGCAATACGCTGGCATCGTATCGCGATACGTACCCGATATATTGTGGGCTTTTAGATTTGTTGTGCCTCCACTGTATTTAACAGAAACAAAGCAAATTTTACTTGCTGTTACTGATAGAATCTAACCTCTTTAAGTATTTACGGTCATTAGGACTGTGACGCGCCTAAATCCTTTAAATTTTTGTAACTTAAGGTTAAATTTAATGATGAATGGAAAAACTGACGTTTCGCTACTTTTATTTCGCAAAGGGAAGAATTTTCCAATGAAATAAAAAATATCGCTAAATACCGGTTCGTTGAAATCGTACCGCGGTACGTATTGTTACAGCAGCGTATTGCAATATACCGGTTTACCGGTATATCGTGACAGCCCTACTTTGAATACCCCTTAAAAATGTTTAAGACGAATCTAATAATAATCTGAATAGCGAATAAATATTGGATACAAGACTTTATATATGTTTATGGTCAGTAGAGAACTTTTTATAAAGACTGTATACATATCTTTTATCTTCATCTCAGAAAAAAACATCACATAACACTGTCTTATTTGAATATGGAATGTATCATTTAATATGGAATTTACTATTTATAAACCTGAGCATTCATGTAGCCCCTTTAACCTTTATAAACATAAGACTTCATGTAGCCCCTTTCTAAATATGAGACTAAATGTATCACATGTGTTGGGACATCTTCACTAAGGATTAAACACTAAAATCCAGTCCAAATTTAGTTTATGCGCAGCATGGACAATATCCACTATATACAGTCTCTATCAACCAATAACTAGTATAATGAACTAGAATAGAAATTTTGTTCATGCGCGGCATGAACAAAATTCGAAAACTACAATACGAATAAGCTGCATACATTCTATTTTGTTTAACAAAATGAACTGTACAGTGAGTATAGTGAATTCCATATTAAATGATACATTCCATATTAAAGTAAGACAGTGTTACATAATTATTTAGGACAAATGGCTGAGATATCCGCTCACAAAACAGAAAATATCACAGACTTATTTAGGACAAATGACTTGGACATCACACAAAATAACATAAAATATCACAGAAATATGTAGGACAAATGACTTGGACATCACACAAAATAACTGAACATATCACATAATTATTTAAGACAAATGACTTAGACATTACACAAAATAACAGAAAAGATCACAGAATTATTTAAGACAAATGACTTAGACATCACAAAAATAACAAAAAATATCACAGAATTATTTAAGACAAATGACTTGGACATCACACAAAAAAACTGAACATATCACATAATTATTTAAGACAAATGACTTAGACATTACACAAAATAACTGCCATATCACATAATTATTTAGGACAAATGACTTAGACATCACACAAAATAACAGAAAAGATCACAGAATTATTTAAGACAAATGACTTAGACATCACACAAAATAACAAAAAATATCACAGAATTATTTAAGACAAATGACTTGGACATCACACAAAATAACTGAACATATCACATAATTATTTAAGACAAATGACTTAGACATTACACAAAATAACAGAAAAGATCACAGAATTATTTAAGACAAATGACTTAGACATCACACAAAATAACAAAAAATATCACAGAATTATTTAAGACAAATGACTTGGACATCACACAAAATAACTGAACATATCACATAATTATTTAAGACAAATGACTTAGACATTACACAAAATAACTGCCATATCACATAATTATTTAGGACAAATGACTTAGACATCACACAAAATAACAGAAAAGATCACAGAATTATTTAAGACAAATGACTTAGACATCACACAAAATAACAAAAAATATTACAGAATTATTTAAGACAAATGACTTGGACATCACACAAAATAACATAAAATATCACATATTATTTAAGACAAATGACTTAGACATCACATAAAATAACAGAACATATCACAGAATTATTTAAGACAAATGACTTAGACATCACATAAAATAACAGAACATATCACAGAATTATTTAAGACAAATGACTTAGACATCACATAAGATAACAGAACATATCACAGAATTATTTAAGACAAATGACTTAGACATCACATAAAATAACAGAACATATCACAGAATTATTTAGGACAAAATGACTTAGACATCACATAAAATAACAGAACATATCACAGAATTATTTAGGACAAATGACTTAGACATCACACAAAATAACTGAACATATCACAGAATTATTTAGGACAAATGACTTAGACATCACACAAAATAACAGAAAATATCACAGAATTATTTAGGACAAATGACTTAGACATCACACAAAATAACGGAAAATATCACAGAATTATTTAGGACAATTGACTTGGACATCACTTAAAATAACAGAAAATATCACAGAATTATTTAGGACAAATGATATAGAAACCACACACAACAGAAAATATCACAGAATTATTTAAGACAAATGATATAGAAATCACACACAACAGAAAATATCACAGAATTATTTAGGACAAATGATATAGAAATCACACACAACAGAAAATATCACAGAATTATTTAGAACAAATGATATAGAAATCACACACAACAGAAAATATCACAGAATTATTTAGAACAAATGATATAGAAATCACACAAATCACAGAAATAACACAACATAAACAATAAGCACAAATGACTTAAACATCACACAAAATAACAGAAATAAATGTTTATAAACTTGGAAAATCTGGTTAATTTTTTGTCTAGAAATTTACACTCAGCCGACCTTTCTGGCTTATCAGTCAGAATACATTTTAGATTGCATTCCTAGATTCTCACTATGTTTGATAGCTATTATCCAATCAGAATGCGGCGTCTGCAATTACCCGGTGAGCATTACGGGAATGTAGCTCTTATATGCTATTTCAGTTTTATGTTTTACGCACGTAGTATTACATCGTCTGCTCTTAGATTTGTAGAATGTTGTTTGTAGGGGAAGTCTTTGTTTACGGAGACCCAGTTTTTTGTCAGAACGTTTACGTTTGTTGAGTTTTGTGGCATATTCGTCCGCTGAATTGTGATTTTTATGTTAAAAACATTGGATGCTAAGATGCCATGACGGTTATTTTAATTTAAAAGCTGATTTAGACATTGTATTTGTGATTTTGAACATTATGTGATTTAAATTTTGACTCTATAACTGATATTCAATTCGTCGTCGGAAATGATTTCAATGCCATCAGGAGCCGACGGATTGAGTCCACCGCCTTACTGTAAATGCCATAGATTTATGTTCTATCCGTATATTACAGATCCCCTGTTTTGTCGGGTTATGACTAACTCGCCGACGACAGCACTGTCTGATACATCGTCATCGTCGTCGGACTATGAGCATCACATGGAATCAACGTTCAATGCGGTCAGTGAAGAATCAAGTCAAAAACGTAAGTTAAAATTTAATCATATTATATTCGAGTTTGGTTAAGCGGCGCATCATCTGCAGATTAAATATACAGTGTGGTCACTCATATGTTCCAGGACAGATAGTTTGTACTATTGCTAAACTCATTAGACTTTCTTGTGCTTATAGCATGGTTCCCTGTTATACGTAGTTTCAAATATGCAAACATTGCACACAACCTAATTATTGATAATTATATGCTGAAGCACATATAATGGGCTATTATATCGATGACAGTTGATTATTTTTATAAATATTATGGTCCAAGCATTGAGATACCAACATTCATTTTATTTTATCTTTATGGGACAAAGTAAACACTTCTCCATTTTCCCTCTATCGACATATTCATTGAGCCTTATAAGTTTTTAAGACCTCTAATAAAAATACTGAGGTACAGATGGGCTGGCTAATTGGTAAGCCGACTTTCTCTCAAGATCACAAATGCGTTAAATTTCAGCTCGGAAACATAGCCATTTGAACTTATTTACAACGTTTAACTCACCATCTAGCATTTCCTGGACCATTTACCAGTACTGCATTTTTAATTCAACAATTCCTTGTATGGGAAAATAACCACTTCCATCGAAAATCGAACCTGAGATCCCCAGATCGATACCAGACATACTAGCCTTCAGGGGCCATTAATGTTTTCCCTTGTTTATCAGGGGAGGATTACTTATTCCGATAAATCCTTGCTGTAGTGAGTTTTTTAAAATGTTTATTACAAATGACAAATGCATTTGAAAACTAGTATTTCATAATTCACATACAAATTTATATAGTTTGTAATTTCACATAGTTTCATGTTGATGCACGTTGTCGTTCACCGACTTACACTTATTTATATATAAAACAATATAAACAATAAACAATATATAGTGCGTACAAAATAACAAAACGTGTTTGTGTAAACATTAAAAATGAGACAATCCATTTCAGGGGTAGGCAGTATTGAAAATAAAATTTGTGTTACTCATTTTAACAAAATTAGCGTGGTGAATAAACCACCACCACTTGGTAAATCATGTTTGTAATGGTAGAACGCTTTCTGTTACACCAACAACTAAGACACTCGTAAAACATATCACAATTGTTTATTTTAAAGTCATCCTGGGCATCCCTCGTCGAGGGTTAGTTCATTGTATTGTTATTATAAACAGTGTTTTGATTTTGTTTTAACTACACAATAATTATTGACAATGGACAATACATCTCACATGTTCTGTTTAAAATTTTTGCTCAACGTACTAAATTTAGTTTGTTCGTAACTACATGTCACACTAAAATTATTCACGGGCACACAATCTCAATTGTTAGCACGATGCCTCATTTATTGCTAGATTTAGAACGGAGGAAGTGGGGGAAGAGTAGATACCACATTTCAGGGACGGATCCAGGATTTTTTCTAGAAGGGGTCCGAACTTTTCTAGGGGGGTCCGAACTTTTCTAGGGGGGGGGGGGGGTCCGTACTTTCGAACCACAACCACATAATACACATTTGCAAAAAAATGCAATATATTAACAAAAAAACTACCAACCTTTAAATCTACATTAATCATCGAGAAAAATTGCTTCATGATACTTAAAAATGACTTACAGTCAAGAAATTTGCTAATGGACAAGTACATTTTCCAAATTCTAGGGGGGTCCGGACCCCCTAAACCCCCCCCCCCCGCTGGATCCGCCTATGCATTTCCTGGAAAAATTACGAAACTAGCTTCGTGTTGATTCGTGTGTTTATATGCATGATATCCTATCAAAAAACCCGTCTGATTGTTTTCGTTAACAAGTATCGGAATCTTACTAGCTTATAACTGGGGATAACAGGAATAGGACCCGAGACAAATTTCTCTAAATTGTTCAAGTAGAATCCTGTTTCACAATTTAGTTAAAACCCAGTTCTCAAAAGTAATACAGTTCATTGACTACAAAGAAAAATAGACGTTAGTGTATGTCAAACAACTCATACAGTGCCTCGTTATAGTCCTTGTTTAAATTCCCTTTCTAAGTATAATACGATTTACATTTACTCATGAGGAATCATACTTAAAGTTATAGTGAGGTTTAAAGTATGTTTCAATGTACAAATTCAGCCAACTTCACAATTTAGTACGATAACTCCTAATCATTCAAATATCCTTCAAGCAGGTGATCCCTCTCAGAACCCATTTACACCTTGGTAGAGTGGAACAATTGTAGGTAAATTTCTTGCTCAAGGAAATAAGCAGTGCCCCTGGTGGGGTTTGCACTCGGGACCTCTTGACCCCTAAGCGCGTGTTCTACCACAGGACAACTGCTTCTACAGCATGCTCCAAAGTCAACATAAGAGAACTTATCAAAACAATTATGATTAAAACTATGTTATATAAATTAGCTTTAATAATAGTAGAATTTCTTGCAGTGTTATAAGATTTTCTCAAAATTTACTTGTTCAAGAACTATTGGCAGCAATCTCCGTAAACAGATATCCTGTAGAGCGTTGTCGTACAGGTTCTCTACTGTCTCCGTGGAAGGTCACGTCGAGATGACCTTTGTGTCGACCAATCAATGCGTAGCTTTCATCTAGACGAAGACACTATTTATCACATTTTGATTTCGTAATTTCTATTATTAGACCAAGGTTTGCGAGCTAATTTAACAGCGGTATTATTCACAGTCTGCGATTGGGCGGCTCATTTCAAATTGCGTGACGTAGACGATGTAAACAAGTTACGTATCATAACAATTTCGTCATGAATATTATGATGAGAAAGGGTCACCTGAACGTGACCTTCGTTTGAAAAAGGCCAGATCTAAATTAGCGAGTAGGCGAGCGGAACATTTTGATCGGGTTTTAATCAGATTGTATTGTCAGGCACTGTTCATAACTGATTTGCTGGTCGTGTTAACAGGGATAACAGGACGAGGACCCGGTACATATTTGTCTAACGTTTACAAGTAGAATCCTGTTTCACAATTTAGTTAAAACCCCATTTTCAAAAGTCAGCACAATTACGATTTTATTTTATGTCAATATACATTAAATAACTTCCTGGGTCATAATAAATGTCCTATTAGTATTGATTACGTACTACTAACGTATAACTGTTAATTTCAAGTAGTTTGATATTAAGAAATCATGCGTTCATATGAACAGGATTTATTAAAACTGAATTGTGAAACGAAGAAATTCAAAGAATACAAGTTACAATTAGTATTCACTGTTACGTCTTCTTCTTGATATTATCAATATTTGAACTGTTCTCACTCAGATTTGGTCATTTTGGGGATTTTGTAAAGTTTCGTATCAATGCACCTTTTCACAAAACCTCCTACGAAAAATTTCACCGTAAGTCAATTTCATAAAGTTGCAGTTCAAAGTAAGGAAGATGATAAAAATAAGTATGATATGATATTCAAAAGGTATACACTATTCCATATAATTCAATATTATTAGTAATTGATTGGCCTGAGTAATGACCATATTATTAATGATTCTTGCTTTTGACGTACGAAGATTTTTATTATAAGATTTTTGTGGAAAGCGCCACTGTGTCTGATATCGTGGTACAAATGAGTTCTTAATATTTGAAGGCAAACTGATCCATCATGTGAGAAGTACGAAATAAAAGTCACATAAGAACACTAAAATAATATACGTACATGTATAATAAACTAATGGAGTATGTTTTTACACGTAAAATCACAGTCTTTTACTGTTGCGTGTCAATTTGCTCTACATTTTTCATCATAAGAGTACTGCTTTACTGCTTCCTAATTGTTCCATACAATTTTGAGAGATTTTATAAAAGTTGATATAAGAAAATGATGAAATTGTAACTGAAAGGAATGACTAAAAATGTCAAAGATGTGATTCAAACCAATGCCTGTAAACGCTGCAAATATCTAGAGTTCATTTACCCCAATTTTATGACACTTACATGACTCGGTGAAGTCTGGATTACTTTTACCTGTCAAAGTACGACTGGGAACCAGACAAGACTCGGTGCCGCTCGTACATGGTCACATACATATGATACCCAACATGGTACCAGTCAGAAGCTACAAACGATTGTATTTTTCATGATTCAACCAATTAGACTTGTCGTATGTTTTATTACGAATGTAGCTACTAAATCCAGATTTTGTCTCTGGTTAAGAAGTATAAAAGAACTTATGAGAAATAAATTGATATATTTGTCGACTATCTCGCGATTAAGCCCAATGATGTGGTTGGAAAAGTCTAGAACAATGTACTGTGAATGAAGCCTTCATGTTTCCTTATCCATCCTCTCTTGGGTGACTCTGAATAAAAACTAGGAGTAGTAGTTCAGTGGTTGGACGAGCGCTCGGGGTTGGAAGGTCCTGGGTTCGAACCCAACCAAGGGCACTGCTTGTTTCATTGAGCAAGTAATTTACCTGCGATTGCTTCACTCCAGTCTAGTGTTAACGGACACCTTACTTCTTGCTTTGGGTGGTAAAATTAAATTGCACCATTATGTCAAATACACATAAAACAGCATACTATTCGAGTATGGAATGTATCTAATAACATTAAATTCATTTTACTGACTCATTCGGAACTCGTCGGCCATTCGCTACGAATAACCTCGGACATATTGAGGCACCATTTTTAAACTACCGGTGTTGAAGTAAACAAATACACGATCGTTTAGGTGATGAGTGATGTTTCGTTTTCAGTCCGTAAATTTGAAATAACACAGTTAGTTCAATGATATCTCTGAACAATATTTGGTTCAATATATAATATAGAAATATGTTTTGACAAAGATCTGTGTGTATACTACAAGAACTATTTTGCATAACCGCTACATGCTTCGCCTCGCGTAGGTAATAAATACCCAAGCAGCCAGGGTAGACCCCCATGAATCCTTCCGAGATTATTCATTCATGAAAGGTCGAGGTGTTCCGAATGTTTACTGACTGTACGATCTCATTTGTTTTACACAATTGTATGCCGATAGCTCATTCATGTAGATGGCCTCAGACTTTAAATTTGACCATTCGAAGCATGAACAAATTCACAAGAATTGTTCATTGATATATATTTTGGTGATTTTAGAGACAAGTGAATTTTCTTTATGATAGATATATATCAGTACACCAATGACCAGAAGTAACACAAGAGCTGTAAAATCGTTGAATGTGCAGCAATGCAGTCTTCGAATTTAGCAGGTGAACTGCGGACCGAATCCATCAAAATCGACGTTGGTTCAGTGACTTAGATGATGTGAGTGGTCATACGGTCTGCCAACTTTTTACTACCACTATTTGCCATATTCAATAAATAATTGCTTATTTTAGTTTTAGTATATGTTCTGTTAAATCATTAAAATGGTCTGCATATTTTAACAAATTGCTAAGCTCTTTGGTCCAGTAAACTTTCATTCGGTCCAATAAAACAATCCATTATGGTGGACCAAATGTCCAGTGCTGATGGAAGTTTGTCGTGAAGACTGGCATTAGCATGAACTATAGACTATAAAATACAATGCAAAAGTTTTACTTTAATTATTTAGAAAGCAGTATACTTATTGTCTGTTTTTTTCTCAACTGTCAAGGCTTGAATAATTATACGGTGACTGAATGCATTGTTTTTGTACTGGCGGCCTAATTGTTATTAAAATATCTGGACTAAAACATATCATACGGCATAAACAGCTTTACCCGATCATGATACACACTTTCGGAAACTCATGGATGTATTACAACAATGATTTTAATAAACGCATTCGCCATCATGAAATTATTCATGTTTTGACAGTTGAGAAAAAACGAACAATAGTAGCAGAACTACCTTACCTTAAATTTTATACAAACATGGCCGATTTTTCTGTTACTTTAGCGATTATGGAAACCCCTAATCTTCCCTCGTGAGATATAAACCCCAAAATAAAAATAGTTACGAAATGAAAGTTTTAATGCTAAGATACTTGATATCAAATCCTGCTCGGATATCAACTTAGGCGTAGAATTTTAGCAATCTTAATAAAACGACCACACACAGTGAATAAATGTATTTTAGATAAATAAAACATTACGTTTGGATAAGTTGAAGTTAGAAATGATTAATTTGTGACGAACGACAAAAGTTTTGTAATCATTGCATGTTGGAAGCATGAAAGTTTGGTTTCCAGAACGTGTGCGGCATGCTTATATTGGTATCTTTAAATGATGAGACAAAACGATTTTTTGTTAATACATACCTTTGTAATTTTAAAATATTTGAAGGGTTTAGTTTCGTATCAAACAATGCTAAGGAGTTGTGTAATGTGCAATGAGTGCAGTGTGGTCAAAAAGTCCTTGGGCCAAATCGTTCTTTAGGGATGAGCTGATTCACATTTATCCATTAAAATGAACCAAAGTGTCATGTGGGCAAATTTTAAAGTCAACATTAATTAGTTCAACGTCATATAGTTCAAACTATCTTTCTTGTATAAGATTTAATTAGTTAGTTTATCAGCGTATGTTTCAAACTATGTTACGTAAATTAGCTTTAATTAGAATGATATATTTGCGTTTGGTGTAATCCGTTTTTCTCAATGATGTCCGAGAACTTTTTGAAGGCATGTATAGTCATGTGTGTATGCTAGTTACGTTTGCTTGAAATTTGCGTGCTGTGACTGCTATCAACATGCATTTGAAATCTAATACTACATGCATTGGAAATCTAATACTTGTATACCCACCAACATGCTTTCTTATTTTTTATTTATCTTTTATGTTAGTTAAACGCTGTAGCAACACATTGCATAAGTCATACCACGGCAGTCAGTCAACATACTCAGTGTTCATAGAAAGGCTAAATTTCTGAAATTAGCTGTTTTTCTGTTACTGGGCGCATACTTCCGTCAGTGACTGATTACTGCCGACATGATGTTTAGGGCTGTGGATCGTTGAGCTAGTTGCGATCCGATCCGAAACACGATTCATGTGTACCGATTCACGAATTGAACCACGAATCACTTGTGCATGGAGAAGCATTCAGGAATTAATGTAATAACAAAAAAATTACAGAAGTTTTACTTTATGGAAAACCATGAACTCCAAACACACGTTTGATGGGCATTTTCAGTGATAACATGATTGTTCAAATGTGTATCAATCAAAATTTTGACTCAAGATAATTCGTTCCCAACTTAGAGTTTTCATTTGTGATGCGGCTCGTTTTCAGTGGTAATTAAGCTAAAAATGTTCTTCATTTTTTCCAAAAATAGATCGCGATCCGACGATTTCGGACCTGACGGATATTCGTACTCGATTTTCTGGTCGAGATCGCGAATATCCGAGTACTCGGATACTCGCAGCAGCCCTTATGATGTTATTATTTATCATAAGATTGTTTCTTTTTTATTTCAGATATGGATAACAACATTCATTTATGGCAATTTCTCTTAGATTTGTTGGTCAGTAGTAACCATAGCGATATCATACAGTGGACAAACGATGAAGGAGAATTTAAACTGACCAATCCAGAAGAAGTTGCTAATTTATGGGGTCGCCGTAAAAACAAACCTCAAATGAACTATGACAAACTAAGCCGCGCTTTGAGATATTATTATGGTAAAAACATAATTAAGAAGGTGATGGGACAGAAATTTATGTACAAGTTTGTGTCTTTTCCGGAAATTGTGAAAACAGAAACTAAAGTTCCTTTTAAACAAAAAATGGAAACTTTAGCCCAAGAGTATGGTCAACAACGCTATCCCCATTTAGCCTCCTACGATGCAGCTAGTGTGAAGTCGTCTGCTGAGAGAGCAACCGCGGAAATGAATAAAAAGAAAGGTGTTGTTAAATTTGAAGAACCCTCTACATCCAGGGCCTATAGTCCGGATGTAGTTAAGACTTCCCAATCAACAATTCTATATAGTAGTTTGACTCATACAGAAAACACGAGAGTTGTGAACTTACCTTTTTGTTCTGTATCCAGTGCAATTGACATGAAAAAATCGTCTGATAAGAAACCACCACCTGTTGTCATAGTAACGTCGGATTCTGATAGAATGTCATCTAACAGTGCCTTCAGTAGATCTCCAACTTCTAAATCATCCTCCAAACCTAAACCTAACCCATTAATGTTAAATGTAAATCCATCTGTGCAGACGACAATCTCGTCCACTTCTAGCGTTCCTTTACCGAGCCCTAAACGTTTACAACCCCCTTTTCCAACTCTAAACACACCTTTTGTTTTAGCCAGTCCAATGGTAGGAGCTCCCGGAACACCTTTGACATTTTGGAGCTCGCTTAGTCCGATTGCAACTCTTAGCCCCCGCCCTAATGCAAGCTCTGCCTTCCAGTTCCCAATGGTTAATGCTCATATGCCTCTCTACTCGTCCTTACCTAACTTCAATGCTATTGAAAGTATGGGACCTCCTGCTGTATCTTCAAGCCACAAGATACCTGTGAAATGACGCCATGATATTCCTCGGAAGTGACGTCATAATGAACACGGGTAGCGTTCTTGTTTAATATCTGTATGGACGTTTGAACGACTCGTTGTCGTTGATTTAAATTCTGAGGAAGGTGTTCGAATGTCTGGGACAATGGTGTCCGTTAAAACTAAACTCTCTGAGTGTATGGATTGCGATAGATGGTCAGTATTTTGGAGAGGTCGAGGAAAATGTTGGAAATAGATTCAAACTAATGATATTTGAAGGTGGCGCTATTATTGATAAATATAAGGTTGCCTATAAAGGCAACACCTCCGGTCTCCGATCACGTCTATGTGTTTGTGTGTGTGCCTGTGTGGTGAAAAAACATTGCTGAACGACACTGAGACTTTTCAGAATGCATGATCTGTGTTAATTTTGGTCAGTCTTGATGGCCAGTCATACCGTACTATGATGTCTTATCAATATCGACGAGTCTATACAAAACTAGCCTTACTGCATGTAAATAAAGTAGGATGTCAACTAGTTTTGCTCTGACTCCCATAGACATATTTATATACATGTATCATGTAATATTTTGTTTTACATTTTATTCAGGGACATTTTTGTCACCCATTTTGGTATATGTTTGGTTGTTCTTTTTTTATCTTTTAATAACATTTTCTGTTTAATTGAATGTACATGTATGTATTTGATCAGATCCTAGTCCACCATAGTCAGTATACACTATTGTGTACAGAATTTTTTAAGTTGTCTTTTAACAGTCATGTCCGGGGCGGATCCAGGATTTTTTTCTAGAGGGGGATAATGCAGAATAATGCAATATATTAATAATAAAAACTAAATAACCATTAAATCTATATTAAGCACTGAGAAAATTTGCTTCATGTTACTTAAAATGACTTACTGTCAAGAAATACACATTTGTTTCTCCAAAACCATTTTTATTTTCCATAAAATAGTTTTAATGCAATTTTTGAAGTCTCTGTAATAACTATTATGATAACAAAAAAGATACAGAAAAACTGAAAGACATTTAAAAACTGGCTATCAAATTTTAGATGAAACTATTCATTAGACCTACAAAGTGAAAATGTCTTCAAATTTTCTTTGTGTGGGTACTGTAAATGAAATCGGTCTAAAATAGTTTTCCTGCCAATACATTGAATCTATATTTCAATATTTTTAATCCTGGCTTAAATTTTATGCATTCAAGAGTTTGCCAATTTCAGGGGTACCACAGAAGAATTTATTACTCGCCTCCTTTACTGACAGAAGTCAAAAGCACTTTTAGAAAAATGAACTTTAGTTAAATGTTAAATTAACAATAAATGACTTGGTGCATAGTTCGAGTGGAAACAATAGACAGAATTGTCAATTTTATAGATAAAAACAGACAGATCTGTCCCTGTTATTTTCTCTTACCAGTAATCATTCTATTCAGAAGGTATTATGTTACGTTTTCTTACTGATAAAAAATAAATAATGGCTTCCTTTAAACACAATTCAACTTATCCGCTTAATTTTAACAAAGTCTAGCTTGCCTTTTTATTCATAAAATGCTAAATCTAATGTGAGCAGCGTTTTCAAGTAATTATGATTTCCTCGCGTAATGAGTGACTACCCTTTAGGAATAAAAATACAAGGGAAGTAATCCATACAGTCAGTGTTTATCTTAGCGTGGCTGTGGTTTTCTCCCTTTCTTAAATAATTAAGCATAGCTCGTCCATTGATAGCCAAAAGGGCTTATCAGCACTCTAAATATATATGTTGATAAGCCCTTTTGGCTATCAATGGACGCTCTGCTGCTGTTGTTGGTATGCGTGTATATCGAGGGCTGAACGAAACACTATTTGAACAGAACAGAACATATATAACATTCACAAGTTATATAAATAACAATATGTGAGAAGTAAAAGTTAATACAGATGCATATACGTAGATGTATTGTAACTCCTTTTATTTTCAAATAGAGTTACAATACTGTTTCGTTCACCGCTTGATATAATGAGGGCTATGTTGAAATTCTTTCCTTTGTTTAAAAACATTCGCTATTTTATCGAATAGTCAAGCCACATTAGTCAAGTTTAGCTTTATTCATAATTTTTAGTCATATCTGTTGAAATCTGCCATTTTGTTATGGAATTCTTGTTTACTCGCATTGCTTAAATCTGTAAAAATGATGTGAACTGCAAATATACAGTATACTGAAGCCTGATTTTGTGCCTCATTCTTAAATTATGAACAAAGTTAGTTCTATGTGTCATTTGTTGTAAATTTCCTCCCTATTTTCTAAATACGTGTATGATTTTATTTAGACTTGCATCACATTTTGATGTCAGATATTGTTATATGTACATGTCAGGATATGAATTTTATCATATTTTCTGTTTTTTCTTTTTTTCTGCGTCTGTTTTTTTTTACAAAGAGATAATATACTGTATCCACCAAAAGTTTGGAGACAAAAGAAATTTACTACAATTCTTGATTTTGATGATTATTTTCATCAAATCATTATTTTTAATATATTTAAGTATGGTTTGTAATAAAATGAAAACATATTTCATGAATGCAAAACATTTATAAGATTCAGCACCTGAGACCATAAAGCCTCCAAAACAATGTTTACTTTTTATTATGTTCCATAACATAGCTTTGATGCTATTTTGTTGTCTCAGTTATAATTATGATAAGTACCAAAAAATAAAGCAAAACTACAAAGCGTTTCAAAATAAACAGTTGCCAAAATATAGATAAAGCCATTCAGTAGGCATACAATCAGAAATTGTCTCCAAACGTTTGGTGGGTACTGTATGTACTTTCGTGGTATACCGTCCATTATACAATGATGGGGTGCTAGGTGCGTAGAATCTTCAACAACTGATGTAGACCTGACTATAGATTATAACCATCGTCGGCAACCACAGTACTTTCTTCCGTTACACTCTATACGTACATGTAGCATAGAGGAGTAATGTATCGTGGAATAACCGACAATGGATTATTACAAGCTGTCAAACAACTCATTGGTGTAAAATCGAAACTAAATCACTATAAAATCAGTGGTAGGACGCGTTATTATGGATCCAGTGGTTCCAGGATCGAACGTCACTAGGGATACTGCTATTACTAACTGTTTCTAACTATTGCTTCACTCAACACTTATCGGTTACTTAACGCTCGTCCTACCACTGGATTACGAGCGTATAAACTTACTTTTTGAATACAGTTTAACTTTCACCATAATCCGACACTTATTACAGAAAACGTCTGGACGGTTATATATATTAAAGTACTTACAAAATGATGCCGTAAACACAAGTATGACATGTTATAATTTATATGACAAAATAAATAAATACATTTTTATTGAATGAAACTTTGTTTTTATTTTGTTTGAATGATTAATTAAGAATATTTAGTCTGCAACAGTATACATGTATACATACTTTTATGGAGTTAAGGTATGATTTTTCTATAGCATTTGTCTGCCTACTTCTACAAGCAGACCATTTATCATCCACAGGGACTGACAAAGTTTAGTGTAAGCTTTAATGCTTGGGTCAAGAGGTCTGACCATGTCCAGAGATAATGTGCAGGACATTGACCGTCGCTATATGACTGAAAAATTGGCGTGAAACGCCATGCTTAACATTACATTGCTATATTACATTATTGTAAAAGAACCCTTTATCATCAAAACCAGAGGAGCCGGCGTGGCCGAGCGGTTACGACGTTGGGCTGGTAATCATTAACTCCGCGTTGGTTCGAATCTCCAAAACCTTTCAAGAGCAGAAACCGTTTTCATACTAGCTCAATACTAGGGGACCAGGAAGCAAAATGGAAGTGATCATGAAAAGTTGTAAGAACTAGTTTCACAATCGAGCTAAAATAAACAGTATCTTTTAAATAATAAAAACCAATACCGTGTTTGAGCTTTATAGCACCCATAAAGGCACCCATAAAGACATATACACCTGGATGAAGAAGAGCAATGGTAACGTAGACCTCACAATCGGTTAGCGCGTGTCATATCCTGGACTAAAGCTTTCCCTACTAGTTGAAGCAAATGTGATTTGTTTGCCCGACTAATATCATATCTTGAAGTCAGTCGATGACAATTAGGTTTTTCGTAATAAATGTGTTAGGTATATAGATACCTCAGACTTTGTGCTGCAAAGAAACAAACCGACACGTTACAGACATTAAACACAGTATCAGTACTTATTAGTGTATTATATATCCGTGCAGATAATTACATAATAAATTTTATAGCCAAAGCAATTCCAGTAATAAAAAATACGGTGATGAAATTAACACTTTTATCCGCCATTTTATTTTGTACTGTTTTGTCTTGTCGTTAGTGATTTGGCTTTTCTGCACCGATTTCTGAACAGCCTCCTAATCTATCTTGAGAGCATACCTCCATGGACATTGAACTGTGCAGAAAATATAATTATCACCTTGTCAGACATCTCGATAATTCCGCGTTAATTATCACAACCACTTACAGTTACTAAGGACACTAAACAATGGTGGACATACAGGGGCAGTTAGAAATGAAAACCTTTACATAATCATTGTCGAATACGTAGACATAACTAATCAAAACCCCAACAGCGCTGTCAGACAAGGGGTTTTGATATTAGCACAGGATTACACAACGTAGTTTTCAGTTAGGGCTTGTATACCTTAACCAAACGTTCAGAAACGTCAAAGCAAAGAGTTCATTAATCCTATTAGATTATATAAATATCACATCCTACAGAGGGTGATAGAACGGAATGTTCACCCGAGACAAGAAATGTCAACCGAAGCTTTAGCTGTTCATTACGGATTGTCCGTTTAATGAACTTTGTAATAGAAAGTTAGTTTTAAAATATCTTTAAGTGGATAACCATCAACGCTTATTTAGCATACAGAATGAATAAGAAAATCAATTAAAACTAAACTTAAAATCTCAGACCCACGTATTCAAGTTCATGTAGTGAAAGAAACCATTACACTGAAAATGCTCTAAAAATGTCGTATAATTACAGCTAATAGGGAAAAGGAAGAAACATATGATGTTAAAAAAACTGGCTTCAGCAATACATTTGTAGGATTTCATTAACTTGCTGGAAGACATACAAAATTGTTAGAAAATTATATAATTTCTAGAGGTTTAGTAATTTTAAATTTCTATCAATTAATTTTTTACTTTCATGGGCAAATCTAGCGTGGGTGGTCAGGGGGTCCGGTCCCCCTGAAATTTCCAAAATGTACCCGTTCATATTTAAATTGTATTGTTTTAACTGTAAACCATTTTTAAGTAGCATATAGCAATTTTTCTCGGACTCGCTTCGCTTGCCTTTGTGTTTAACATAGATCTAATTATTGTGTTTTTTGTGTGTTATCTTTTTAATATGTTGCGTTATTCTGCAAACAGTGTATAATGTGGTTGTGGTTCGAAAGTTTAGACCCCCCTAAAAAAATTTTGGGTCCCCTTAGAAAAATTTGGACCCCTAGAAAAAATCCTCGATCCGCCCTGACTTTAAGATGGATTTGATATGGGGACATTTTGGAATTAGTTTTTATAAGGTCCTTGGTGTTCATTTAATAACATGATATAAACTCCTATACATATTTTATTTATTCAAAATGATAAACAGAGAAGACGTAATTTTGTTCAAAACGTGTAAAAATTGTTAAAATCGATTTTCATTACTTTAAAAGGTGGTGTTTTTCCCAGGAAAACATCGAGTTTTTCTTCTTTATTTTCGACTGTATACATACATAACTGTAGCGTGTTCAGTAACGACTGTTAGCGAACGTTACGGGTACGGGACAACTCAATCCGTAGAAAACTCAACCCATGGCTAACTCAATCCAAAGTTGGGACAACTCAAACCGTTAGTGAGGTATTGAGTTTTCGCGGGTTGAGTTGTCTTTGGGTTGAGTTGTCCCGAACCTAACGTTACGGAACGTTTCGGAAAGTTCAGGGTAACTGAACACGCTGCTGTTAGCCGTTCATTACACCATTCGAAGTTAGGGTACATGAATATACATGCACAAGTCAAGTATGGTATTTCAAATGTCTGTGTTAAGCCATATGTATAAAGGCGGTCTCACACAGAACACAGTTGGGGACACGGTTCCTACACGGTATACACTCGGTTATACACGGGTTGACTAGTACGAATATTGGGCTCCAACCGCTATTCCTTTACACCATAATTTATAATATGCAGTGAAAAGTGATACTCTCTCAAAATCATTATCATTATATAAAGTTTTTGCATTAATAACGAAACCATATAAGTTCTAATGTTGTATTTTATTGATATTATTTACAAGTTTCCCCCTCAAATTTTCAATAAACGGAAAGGAGTGCTGTATCCTTGCGACACACGATTGCCGCTCCCTTTATATATAGTGCATTCCAAAAGTTCTTTGACGAATGGAAATTTTGACAAAAACGTATCATGTGCACTGCCAGTGATTTTCTAAAATTAAAACTGTAAGATAGTTTCGATAATATATTTGATAAACGAATTAACGCTGATCTAAAACATTATTGAATTAAAAACGTTTTAACCATTTGGAACTCCTCGGCCATTCGCTAGGAATAACCTCAGGCATTTTAAGACGCCATTTGAAAATACATTTGTGTCACATGCCCAAACAAATACTTCAACCGATGATGAAGTAAACAAATCCACGTCTCGTTTTAATCCATAAATTTGAAATGAACGATTGTGTTATATGCGCTGAACAATAGTTAGTTGCATATATAAAGTTAAAGATATACAAACATGTATACTTACAAAGACTTTAGCGTTTACGACAATAACTATTTTGCACAACCCTTACGTGCTTCGCTCGTGATTCGCCTCGCGTACGTAGTAATATCCTGGGTTATTGGTGGATCCGACTAGACAATTTCATAGTATGTTGTTCATAAACAAATGTAAGGGTTTTGTCTAAAAGCATATAGAAGACACTGTATACGGTATAAGAAACTAACAACTAGCATTATATCACGTATTGTCTTAGATGTATCACCCATTGTCTGTTTCTATAATAGTGTTATGATATACAAGGTCAACGTCTCATAAGTTACTATACAGCTACAAAATTCTACACAATCTGATACTCTATAATGGTTTAAAGTGACATACGAGTATGTTTTCAGTTCATAGATAATATCATAAGCAACATCGAAAAGTCCTTTGCCAAAGTAAGGGTTTATGGATAAAACAATTCCATATTTTCAGAAAAAAATACCAACTGTCATCACAGCAAATTCTTTAATCACTATTAATTCGTTTATTAACTTCATTACATGAATAAGTTTTAGTTTGGAGATACATTACTGAAAGTATGAATGATATGTTTTTATCAAACTTATATCATTTTGATAAAAATCTTTTGAAAACATGGCACTTCAATAATCTCTGAACTACAAGATAAAACATCGCTTATAGTCAGTATTAATAGCTGTAGCTATTAACCGACATAACATATATTGCAAATTAAACAGAAACGTATTTTACACGTTTTCTTTCATACATTATACGGTAGAAAAAATTAAATACATTGAATGTCAACATTTACAATATATACATAGAGTTTCCAGAGTATATATGATTGTTTTTCTCTGTGCACATGCTTACTTGCATCATCCCCTTTACGCTTTAATTTTTTTTCAAATTTTCCAATAGAATAACTTTTGATTTTTCTTCAAAATACGAGGAAATAGTATCTACACAGAAAATCTACACTAGAAAATAAAAAATATTTACTTATGACCAAGAAATATCTTATATATTTCCGTGCACAGCTGATACCTTGGGCATATCAAATTCTATGACGTAAATTGAGAAGAAAATGTTATATAGGAACGCTCGCTATAAGATGTGCTTACATTGTGTATATTGAACATAATGCTTGTATGAAATCTCTGGTGACCTTGATACAATGTTCTAAGATACTGTAATTATTTTATATAATGATAGGTAATTTGATGCGACATTATTCTCCGTGATTAACTTTTGTTATGAGGAATATCTCTAAGCCATTAATTATTTTTTATGATCATTTCCTCACGAAAAAATCCATTACACAATTACCATAACACAAGGCGAGTCTTAAAGAACCAATAATGAGAATAATTATATGGTATAATAGGTTTTAAAATAGGTCAAAGAGAAGGTTCCTTGGAAAATGGTGTAGTTATTGCCTTTGGTGTCACTTTTTTGTTTAAAACATATCCTCATGATGCGTAGGAAATTTCCCACAGTTACTCGTTGAGAAAACCTTTGAAGTAATTAAGTAAGTGGAGATAATTGAAGTAATCACGTGCTTGCAGAGTAACACACTTAGATATAATATTGACATTCAATGAATTCTCAGCTTATTCATGTAATAAAGTTCCAATCATATGTTAATAAGTAAATTGAAAGTGATTTTAGATTTGCTCTAATGACACTTCCATTTTCTAAAATAGGTGAATTGGTTTATCCTTATAAATGATTTTATGCAAAGACATTTGGAGGACTCAGTTTGTGTATTATGTGATATAAACCGACTACTTACATATAATTATATCACTAAATTAGTTAAATATACCGCAAAACATGTTTCTAAAACATTGTTATGATATACAATGTCAACGTCTAATAATAAATAATAAAATAATTCTGTCTTAAACCTGGACTTTGCTCGCAATTGCCTCAAGCCATGATAAACTATGAACAGAATTATGCGCTTGAATGTGAAGTTATGAGACGTTGGCCATTTATATTACAACAATGTTTCAGGAACTAAATCTGTGATAAATTATTTGATGTAATAATTATACGGTAGTAGTTCGTTCAAAACAGATTGACATGATACAGTGCTCTCCATATGTCATACGACAAAATCCTTGTTTAGGTAAACTTATTTACATTTACCCAGAAAAAAACATATCTGAGAAAATTTCAACATATAGTTAAAACTATGCTAAATGAATAAGCTATTTGTACATAAATATTGCATTACATGTATACCTGATCAATTTTCTCAAAATGTTTTGTCAAAGAATTTTAGGTTGGCACTGTATGAGGAAAATAAATGGGGAACAGTTCCGGAATAAATTTATGGAAACAAACGTTTAATATATTGTAAGCAGACAATATTTTCATAACTAAAACACTAAAAAACAATTAAATTATGATGAAAAAATTTGTGACTTAGCTAATGTTTAAAGAGATGTAATTGAAACAAACATACGTGTAGAACAGCAAAACTTCCACAGAACAAACCAAGTGTCTCGTCAATTTAGAACAAAACATAAATATTAATTATAAGGACAAACATATCGTCGATGTTTGTCATAATAACTGATTTCAGAATGTGCCACTTATTCTGGAATGTTTGGGTATATTAATAAATTCACATGTGTTTATTTGTTTGAATATTTTTTATGTTGTAAATGCCATAATCATTCACATTCAGTAGAGCGTGTATAAGAATATTAGATAACCGCATAAAATTGAAAATTCAAATTATGCATACAATCGATATTTATAAAGTGCCTTCCAAAAGTCCATTGACTAAATCATTCATTACCCATGAAAACGAAACAAAGAGTTGCCTGACAAAATATCACAAACAACAGTAATTAGTTTATCAACATGTAATTAAAAGTCATTCACATGAACATGCTTGAATCATAATAAAATTACTGGTGATATGCATGGTCAATTCTTTAAAAACACCCTTTCTCAAGAACTTTTAAATGTCACTGTATAATTACATATTTAGACATCTCGTCTTAATAAACGTACCTTATTCAATGAATACATGTATTTAAAATTCATTACACCAAGAGCTGATAAAATGATAGTATCATTTGTCTAGAACAGCTGATTGTTATCATTTTACAAGAATTTTTAATTAAGCTATAAATGTTTCTAGTGACTGATTAATACCCGCATTACACTTGCTCAAAGCCATTATGACATACAAGCGAGTATAAATAATCACCAATCCTATCTGAATACTTGCGTGAAGAACCTCTGACTGTTACAACAATTGAATATATGGAATAAGGATGGCACTGTGTTCATGATACAGGAAATCAGGCTTGAGACAACTCTTTATTTTGATTACTGGAAAGTAAATGCAGCCCTACGTATACCTTTATGATTCAGCAAAGCTGTTATTGGCAACGGAAGTATCCAAACAAAATACCGAACATTTTAGCTAAAGATTTGCAATTTTTACATTTATATGAAAGCATCAATTTTGATATAGAATTTACTATTATTTTTTGCAAGTCCAGGTACGTAAAACATTTTCTGCAGCATAACTTTTATTGATAACAAAACAACATTTAATTCATATACATGTACTTCAAACATAATCTAATTTTCTTTATACACGCGCGTATTATTTTCGCCGATTGTTAATTTCTATCATTTTGACGCATATATTCTATTATCTATTTTAAAACTAAAGTACTATTTATAATTCAAGTATCAATATCGACAGGTGGTGATTAAATAAGTAAAAGACTAATTTCGTTATATTTTCTTATGTTTGACAGCAACTGTTCCCTTAAACGGTTGCCAACAATTTACTTTTTTCATATATTATTTAACCAAACTCAATACAGTTTCGTCGACAGTCTACTTAACTTTGTTTTACTTTTCTCTTATTTTTTTCAAAGTTAAATAAAATTGTACGATGGCATCATCAAATTTAAAGATAACAAAAGAGGTTCGTAAAAGCGAATTGAATTATTTCATTTTGTTGGTCTCTATTAACTCCATTGACGTATTTTATTACATTTTATTGATGGATGTTGCTTTTGCCAACATATGACATAATTCATAATGTGGTAGACTTACTATTTGATAAAGTTAATTTATAAAAAGATGAATCTGACATATCTAATAATTAATTTGGACAAACAGAAACTTGTCTTGACTTTAATATACGAATATATATACATAATATTGACCATGAGATATTTCTTATATCTAAATCTGATGCTTAGAATTTTGTCTGTAGTGCAGGCTAGTTATGACATAATTGAGTAGGTATTATGTAGTAATGCTATATGAATGTTCTTCATACATGTACATTGTATACATTGTAACAATGTGGTACTCATTATCTTATTACCTTGATGAAATATTTTACAATTTTGTATTTATTGTAAATAATTATAGGTTACTTGATGAGTCATAATTCTTCTTAGATTTTCTTTGTCATGACGAGCGGTAATGAAAGTTGTTTTTTAAATTAGTGACTGACATATGTACATTGTTGAATCAGATACAGATGATGAAATGTGTTTATCAGTAATTGAAAATGGTAATTTTGTATTCATACTTGACATCGATGGAGATATCGAAAACAATGCAAAACATATCATTTCAAAAATCATAAGCATTACATGTCAACAATATCTTATCCATGAGTGATATAGTTTGTTTCTTGAATAGTAAACGAATTCTCGCATCGTTTTTCAAAGTTTTATTAAGATTTACTGTCCTATCACATCATTGTAAAGTTGACAGATGTTTTTGTAATTTAAACCAACACCTAAACATTTTATTCGTTTTAAATTTAGGTGTTTCCATGTCAAATTACATTGATTATAAAATAAGTTCGAAAAGAGCGAAAAGTTTTTTTTCATTTGTTTTGTCTGTGATAACTCTTTTGGCGTAATTATAGCTTTATTTCTTATTAGTGGATTGTATCTAAGAACGCGAACACAATAGTTGATCAAGTACGTAATATGGTAGATTTGATATTTGATTATCAAGTTAATCAAGAACATAAAATATATATGACATTATTTATACGTCCATCGAGGAGAAAGATTATTGACTTGACAATGAAAGAATATATTAATGACCAAGACACAGAACATTTTCCACCTATACGAGTACAGTTGATAGTGATTAGTTTTCCAATTATTGTAGAGACTGGCAAGTAAGTTGATCGAGAATACATAATTCCTCATAGATACAACATTTTCTTATGACGAGCGTTGTTGAAATGTGTAAGATCAGTGACAGACATTTGTACGTCAATGAACCAGTTTCTGATAATGAAACATGTTTATCAAATGCTAAATATAAAACAACTTCTACCAGTTTAATAAAAAAAAAATGTCTTATTTTTGAGTAAAATATGTTTTCGTCTTTGAATGGTGAACAGTTTATGCATCTTTTCCCATATTTTCTATCGCAACACATCATTATGCATTAATTACTTAAAAACAATTTTTTTTCTGTTATCATTTAAAATATGTTAAAATATCATATGCCGTGTTTAAGTGTCTCCATTTTGAATAAAATTGTTCGAAGACATTGTTTAATGACATAGATAACAGAAGATATAGAAAAAATCGTAAAGTATACATTTAATATTATATGTTACGGTTTGATGTCTGCAAGTAAAAGCTAGCACAACACCTAATATGGTCTCGTACAGTGTAAAAAGCGAAAAAGACTGTCTACAGACTTTGATGTTTTAGGTTATATTTTATCTGAAATAGTATGAAATGTTGATAACAATTTAAAGGAGACTTCTTTTCAAAACATTTGGTAATGTCTCTGTAACACATTTCAAGCACTACATGTCGATACTGATATTTCAGTGTTGAAACAATATTGATCAAAGTTTTCCGCTTAAATAAGATGAAAATAAAATAAAAAATTAGCAAAATAACCCATGTGTAATAATAGATATAGACCGACATCCTTTGACACTCGAATTGTCATACATATATAATAAACATAAATCACAGGTTCAAGAACAAAACGTTCAAACAAAAGGACGATTGTATAGTTCTATTACATTAACCTGTCACAACTTAAATAATTACACGGTCACTGAATTTGTTGTTTTTGTGGATCGGTGGCTCAATGGTTTAAAAGAAGATATATACTAACACATTCACTGACCGTGTAATTATTCAAGTTGTGACAGGTTAATGTAATAGAACTATAACAATACAACAAGTATTAGCATTTCCAAAAATGCTTGAAATCAACGCTCAGCCGTGTTTGATTTCGTCTCCATATATGTATATATTTTGTGGTTAATATTCATTTGCTAACGGGTCGGATGTTATGAATATAAAATACATATTGATTTCGATGAACAATTCTATTTACTATTCATTAGTTATCTTTGTAAATTTTACTTATTTCCGATCAAAAATACTTGCGTGAAAATGTTTATGTCCACTAAAATATTTAGTGGCGTGTAGCCTTCCTAAACATACAATAAGTATGGGGAGTATGTGGTAAATCGTTCCGCCGTCCGCTAAAATATTTAGTAGTGTGCAGCCTTCCTAAACATCCGCTAATGCCCGCTATTGACTATGCGCTAGCTTGATTATAGTCAACAACTAGACGAGTCCATTATCACACCCCTTTTTACGTTTTGACGGCCATTTTCTTATCATGTGACTTCAAATGCATAGTTTTGATTGGCTTAAGACCACCGGTGTCGACTACAAAATGCTCAAATCTTGATAATTGTTTATATCAACGCACAGGTGCGTTGATAATTAAATACTATCGTATAATTTAACTAAAGCGGGATAATTTTATAAAGCCGGCTTAGTGTCTAGTCAACTTAGTGTGTATTCAACAGCCATACTAAACTTTTCAGCTCCAAGCGTTTTAATTTGATAAATGGCCTACCGTTATACATAACAAAACATTACGTTAATTCAAAGCTCAATTAATACTCAATTAAAGATAACTTGACCAAAATAACATTCATGTTATTTCATTCTTCAAGTACACGGATACGCGTTTGTCATGGAACAACTGATTTTCTGTGATTGAAATTATGACTTCAACCAATCCCTGTGTAATATCTATAGCAAGATTAGAAAGGATCGTATGTCAAAGAGTATATTGCGTGACAAATACACATTTAAACAATCGAAGAAAGAACGGAAATTGATAGCTGTGTTAGTAAGCATGATGTATATATGTAAAAGAGAACGTAGACTATATTAATATGGCACATAGATGTATATAGCTCCTACTTCACTGTTTTAACCATTAGCAATGTTGCTCCTAACGTTGAAATTGCATATCGGCGGTTTACTTATTTTCTTTACCAAGATAAAAGTCTGTGCAATCAAGTCAGTTAAACTAATGTCAATATTGGTACACTCGATTTATAGCTAATGCGGTTTGTTCGTGGTGCTAGAGACGCACAAACAGTTATTTTTCTGTAAAAAGAATAACATTTCTGTAAGACAATTAATGGGATTTATCATGACGAGATGTCTACTCTTTGTCTCTTTGTTCATGAATCACACATGAAGATTTTGTCAATAGAATTTTGGCAGACTCTTTTTAAAAATTGCTTTAATTCATAATTTGTATTTTCAATTTAATACTGCTGTATATTTTTATTCACGCACAGGAAATGTAAATGGTTATGCGATTAACAACAAAACCATATAAACCATATAACATATAAAAAAAGATATAGATGAATTTATTAATACATATAATATATACCAAAACAGTCAAAAATAAAAGGCACATTTAAAAATCAACAATATGTTTGTCCGATTATGTTTACTTCTACGTGACGACAAACCTACTTTGTTTTTGGGAAGTTCTACTATATTACATCTACGTTTAATCCTACGACATATCTTTGAACAATAACCGAGTCACAAGTATTTTCTCTAAAATTTGATTTGTTTTAAGTGCTGCAGTTACGAATATATTGTCAGCCTAGTATATATTAAACGTTTATTTCCATAATTTTATTGTTGAATTGAAATCCGTTTAGTTTCCTCATAAAGTTCTCTCTTAAAGTGTTTTTGACTTGTGTATGGAATTTTAAGAAAATTGATCATCTATAACGCAATTTTCTATAATATATAGCCTTTTCATACAATAGTTTAGTTTCTGAAACTGTGTTTTGATGTAGGTTAACGTCTTACAAGTTTGTATTCAAGTACAAAATTCTGTAGATACTTTATAATGGCTGTAGGCAATTACGAAGTTTTCTTTTTATAATATATATTTTTTGTTGACAAAGTCCGGTTTTAAGACAGAATTCGTTTGTTGTTTATATATCTATGAGATGACGACATTGTATATTATAACAATGTTTCAGAAACAGACAACGTCGTATATCTAACATTAGCTACAAATGACTATTTTCCGACATATTAAATAGCAAAATGCCGTCACTATCTATTTTTATTACAATGCAAGCACTTGGTTATTTTCATCATCCACATTTACTTAAGTCGTTCTTAGGTTTCCTCGCTGCGTAACTGGAGAAATTTTCTGCACACCACGAGGACATGTTTTCAACAAAAAATGACACCAAAAGCAATAACCAGACAGTCTTCCAGGAAACATTTCTCTTTTATCCATCAAAATGCGAAGATTCCATATTATTATAGTCATTTTTGACTTTTAAAGGTATTACCTTGAGTAATAAAGCAATATTTGTCATCAAGGCAGCGTCATAAAATGCTTATAAATGTCTTAGAGACATTTATAACAAATGTTTTTCACGGAGAATAATGTCGCATCAAATTACCTATCATTATATAAACTAAATTCAATAAATGTATCTTAGAACATTGTACTAAAATCACCAAGGAGTTTATAGAAGCATTACAATATACACAATGTAAGCTCATGTTACAGCGAGGGTTCCTATACAGCACTTCAATCGCTCAATTAACGCCATAGTGAAAAGCCCAAGGTATCAAATGTACAAGATTATGTTGAAGATGCATTAGGTCATACGTATTTTATATCTTATTTTTAAGACTAATTTCTGTATTCACGTATGAGGTATTATTAAACATCAGATTAATTCTTAATGTTCTTAACAAAATCAGTTGTTTAGTAACAAATCCAATACACAACATATTGTGCTTTTTTTGCAGAAATGAAGCCTAAACAGTAATAATCAAATGTATTTATCTTTCTATCTAACCCCTTTGTTATATTGGGGATTTAACAATTAAATATGAAAACGCTTAACTTTTAACGTAACAAATATAACAAAAGTCAAAGTCAAAAATGTTTTATTGGCTTAAACAATATGTTTATCACCAAGAACACTTTGGCAGTATTTTACAAATAACGTATGTACAATATTAAATATATATAGAAAAGCATGCACACTTTATATACATGGGAAAACACTTACTAAATAAAAAGAGAGAGAAAAAACATTATGTATAAACAGGTATTTAACAGGATATAGTAGAGTAAGAAAAGCAATGTATATATACATATGCTGACACGTAACAAGCAAAAGTCATTTAAAAGTAAATGTATGAAACCAACGTCTTACTAAAATAATATACAAAACATAAAAAATGGATTAAAGAAGACAATAGATGTAAATTAAATTTTTAACCACAAAAATAGTTTGCTATACTTTTGCATAATTTAAAACAAAATTGATATAGTACCAAATTTATAATTAATGACTGATACACATGCAACATAATCAGAAACAGATTCAGCAGCGTACACATCTCTGATGTAAAACCTTCTGATAACTGCTTGTCATAAAAAGTATACCTGGGAGAAATTATATCATATTAAACATCATTATATACAATAATTGCATTATTATATACACAAGTATATTGAATCAAGGTCATTAGAGCAAGCGTCCACTAGCTTATAATATATACAATATAGTGTGCTCTTATAAAAGTACCCCACTTTTTTAAGAAGTGAGACACTTTGTCAAATTCAAATTTAGAAAGCAGAAATGTTTGAACTGTTAATTGTGGGTTTAATGCATGTGATATTTTGATAACTTCATGGTTGTAAAACAGATTTCAAGTATACTGTTAATAAATATATCTTCATATAGTGGCTTTAATTAACTATATCGTTTGTCTCTACAATCGGAAACTAATCACTATCAACTGTACTCGTATAGGTGTAAAATGGTTTGTGTCTCGGCCATTAATATTATATTCATTGTCCAATTAATTTCCTTTCTCCCCGATTGACTTATCAGTAATGTCAGATATATTTTATGTTCTTAATGCCATGTCTACCTTATTATATGCATACTAAAGTATTGCGTTACCATTCCCAGACAATATAGTATCGTGTTTGCATTCTCAGACACTATTTACTAATAAGTAATAAAATTACGCCAATAGAATTAACAAAGACGAACTTTACCAGTTTTGTTTGTGCTTTTTACAATTTCTTTAAATTTTTGAAATTAAACAATGCCTTTGCACAAAAACATTAAACATGGAAATACTTAAATATGAAAGGATGAACTATAAACGTGTAACTTTAGATTACAAGAAGAACTTTATGTCTGATAATTTAATAAAGGTGTGTGAGGACGTTATGTTTTTGTAAATATTTATAAAGAGATGCGAAAAGATGTTTACCCTTTCAATGAGACAATAGATGCCATTCATTGAAAATACATCGTTTGCATGTAAGACTTATGATTTTTATATCATAATTATACTTGGATACTTTTGTTATAAATAAGTGTTTTGCATTTAAAGTTTTTTCCAGTGATCTTATTGAAGGTAATTTTGAGCAAGTAGTTACCATTTTAGATAACTCATTTCTGTATTGGTAACTGATTCAACAACGTACAAGTGTCCGTCATGAATGTAAAAACTACCAATTTTAATCAAAGCTCGCCATAAGAAACTTTTAGATCTGAGAGGTTTTATATTATTTGTCCACAAACCATTTTTTAAGAGACACAAACTAATTTGGACATGTAACAAGAGGATAGGGTCAAGGTCAAGACATTGCTCCAGTCAGAGGAGGAAGAAAGAGAGGAAGACAGAAGAAGAGATGGAAAGACAACATCACAGAATTGACAGGACTGAAGTTGATCGAGGTGGTCAAATGTGCGAAGGACAGGGATGGATGGAGAAGACTGGTTGGCAGGTCATCTGTAGCGCCCCGACGGTGCAGATGAGACTTGATGAAAAATGTCTGATCAAATAACCATTTATAAATCATTAAAACAGTAATTACGATGTTATAGAAAATTGTATCAAGGCAATGAGATAAGTTACAATATCATAAAAATATATACAATATTTTTAGAATAAATGTACAAGAAGAAGAGTTTTTAGTTTTGAAATCAATAGGTCAATAGAATCGTGTGAGCATAAAATGTAATAAAATATGCAATCACGTGACAATGGAATAAAACATATCATGACATATTATGTTATAATACATATGATAAATAACATACACCTGTGAAAAAACAAAACATTCAAGAACAATACACTGATAAATATACATATGTAGTATAATTTTTACTGTAGTACCTTTGCATAATTCTATATGAGTAATTTTATTATGAAAATTCGATCAAAACACAACAGAATCAAATATCACAGTTTAGTTCGTACTGTAAATGTATAAATCTGGAGCGTTCCTTTGCAATATTTTCTCTAAAATTTCATCGCTAGTCTCCACTGCTGGCAAAACACTTAAGTCTCAGATGTAGACGCAGCAGAAATTGTAGATATATTATGGTCAATAATATATCTTTTATTATCAAGACAAGTTTCTTTCTCTCCGCATGAATAATGGACTATGTCATATTCATTTTGTTTTCTGAATTAACCAAGCGGTCAAATAATAAATCTATCACACTGAACAATATGTTGGCAATCGCTACATATACTGACACGCAAAAAAACTTTACACTCAGTAAAAGACAAATTTCACATACAAAGTTAAATTCAATGTAGGTATGTTTGGTAGCATTCTACAGCAAAGTCTATTTGCCACATATCTATGTAATTTTCATTAAATTTTGATAAATATCTTAAGCATAATTAATGTTAAAATAGAGAGGGACGAAAAGTAAAAGTTGCAGACATTCTTTGTTTTTTCTTTGTTTGTGTTAACTAAGGAAACTAGTTTAATGATCCTACCGAAGACATTAGACGTTACGGCAGGTATGCCGTGATCCGTAGACGTGGTGAACTTCAGATATTAATGTATAATCATATTACTAAACTATTTTCCTAGATAAATACAAACAAAGAAAAACAAAGAAGGTGATAGAACGGAATGTGCACTCTTGACAAGTGTAACTTTACTTGTCTCAGGTGATCATTCCTTTCTATCAGCCCCTGAAGGATGTGATACTAATATATAAATGCTTCCTGTCGTTACATAAAAGAAAGCATCAGGTTAATTTAAAGCTCGTACACTCGCATTATAGCTAACGAGACTTGTTCGTGGTGCAAAGAACACACAGAATGTAATTTGTCTGGCACTGAGAAATACTATTCCTGTAAGAATGTATGAGATCATACATTTATCTAAACTGTCTAAATATACAGTTCCATTTAAAAGTTATACTAGATTAACACATTCACACCTTTTCAAAAGAGAGGAAGCACCTAAATGTATACCATGTGACGAGCATTTCAATGTAAAATGCGTTCTCCTTAACTGTCAGGGTCTTACGTACATCCGTGACAAACATTTTAAGGTTAACTCGCTTAGAGAACATTTTTAGTCAGTACCATCATATGCGATACTAAACTATCTAAAGGAAATATATAATTATCATAAAATATAGGACTTAAACCATTATAATTCGGTTGCATTAATAGTATCATCAGTTGCTTTCGGTGCGATATTACCTTTCTGTGTTGATGCGCCGTAAAACCAAAACAAACCCTTTAAAAGTTCTTAAATAAATAAAGTTTTCAAAATTCCTTATCATGCACACCGCAAGTAATTTTATTACGATAAAGCTTATTCATGTAAGCATAATGCTAGGTTTACATCTGGCCACGATCTCCCCGATTAGCCAGAGGCTAAAAAATCGGGGAGCTCTACGATTAAATGGTATACTCAACGTTCTGTTACGCTTCCTTACGAAATCAACACGTTTTGTTGCGCTCTACTGCGCTTTGCTACGATCGAGCCCACGATTTGCATCACGTTCTGTTACGCTTTGTTGCGATCAACACGATTGGCTTCCACGCTCCACCACGTTCCGTTACGTCCTGTTAAGATCTCCCACGACAAAGCCGCTTTGTTGCGATCTCCTGCGATTTGACCTACGATTTGAGACAAATGACCACGTTTACGTCACGATTTGATATTTAAACAAGAAATAATTCTTTCCCAGCGTCGCGGGATGAAAAAATGTGTCCACGCTGGTCCCGATCTGTTGCGATTGTACTCCACGTTTTGTTACGTTCTGTTACGCTTCGGTACGTTCCGTTACGTTTTGTTACGAAGGTCACGCTCTGTCACGATTAGAAAATGAATAGGGACAATCGTGGTGAAATTTAAGTTTGATTTAAAATCTGTCCCGATGCCCACGATGTCCCCGATTCAACCACGTTCCGTTACGCTCCCCCAAGATCACCCCGATTCGACTCCACGCTCTGTTACGTTCGCCACGATGCTCTGGAATCGGGGACATCGTGGTAATCGTGGCCAGATGTAAACCTAGCATAAGTTTGACTCATATGATGATATACCAATTACTGCTGATTATGGAATTCGATCAGGTTACTCTTTGTTTCTTTGTTAACGGATAAAACATGAATTTGACAGAGAAAGTTTGGAAGGCACTTTATAAATATTGATTTATTACATAACTTAGATTTTCAATTTTATGCTATTGTATAATATTCTCATACACGCACTAGAAATTGTAAATGGTTTTAATATTCACAGCAAAAAACTCGTAGACGTTTGTATGAAATCGAGTGATATTCAGCTCAAAATTGCTTAATTCTTAACAATAAGCAAAATATATCAATCTTTTTTGGTATTCACTACCTACGATACATTAAAGCAAATTGGCTTGCACTCGTATTTACGAATCAACAAAGTAAGTTCAAGTTGTAGTCAAACCAATCCCCATGTTACTACTTAGGATATACAATGTTATATCAAACTTCATAATTGGTTTGTTGCCTTAATAATGCAATTTTGTTGAATGATTAACTATTATTTGTAAGTATGTAACAAGTGCCCCGTAGTGAATAGAGACAAAACACACACTGAAACATTATCTTTTCTTAACGGAGGTAGCCACTGAACTGCCTAACATGCGATAGTTTTGGTTTATAAAGGGAAAAATGATTGAAACTTTTAAGCGATGCAAAGTATAGGAGGGGTACATGAACTCAATTTCCAAGGAAATATGATATTCATCAGTGATAAAGGAGGAAATAATTGATATGATGTACATCATAATTAACAATAATTTATACAGAGTGGAACAGTACATAAGTTAGCTATGACATGTTTGCATATTATCTAATAATTTGAGCTCAACTTCCATACTAGTAAGCAACGTATTAATTTCTGTCTAAGAAGTATAGATGCAAATGTAGTCACTAATCAATAAATAAAACATTGGCAAGCAAGATAGTAATGATAAAAGCGTTCTAGTCATAAAGTGTATAAGATTTTACTAATTAAACATTCACTTCTGCTCGTTACGCCATACAATGTTAATATGTAATGTCTTTATTATTGATTACCTAAATAATCGCTAATATGCCTGATGTATAACATTGACATGAGCTAGGTATGAAGTTAAGTTTCCACATACACGGATGACTTACCTAATACCAATGCGTGATTTGTGTTCAAGTACATGCTAATAAAGTCCTATTGCCTACTTACGAATTATACAACATTTAATTGCAACAAATACATTTTTTTAACTTGTAGGTATATTTTTATCCAGAATATATTTTTAATCAGTTAATAAGAAAAAAAAAACGACAATATGTATGTCCGATTAATTCTAAATGATGAGAAACTTACTTTGTTTTGGGGAAGTTCTGCTATTTTACATCTATGTTTATTCCTATGACATATCTTTAAACAATAACTGAGTTACAAATATTTCCTCTAAAATATAATTTGTTTTAAATGCTGTAGTTATGAGAATATTGTCTACTCAGAATATATTAAACGTTTGTTTCTATAAGTTTATTATTGAATTGTTATTCGTTTAGTTTCCTCATACAGTGCTCCTAAAGGTATTTGACTTGTAAAAATATAGTTTCCGTTTACTTACCTCAGACAGTCTATCAAAAACTCTTTTAATTATAAATAAAATATTTAGATAAACGAATCTTTAATACCGAAGTAATTTTATCATAACTACAGCATATTCATTTGACACCATTTAAATCAAGTTGTGGTAAATTAATTTCCGATGATTCTAGAATTTGTTCAGGTGCCGTTTTTATCATGCCTTATATCAACGACAACAACAGCAACAACAACAACTAAAAACAACAATAGTAGCAAAAATACAACAACAGAAGCAAAAAAACCCAGCTGCAAAACAACAACAACAGAAACAACATCAACAATAACAACGGCAGCAACAACAACAAAAACAAACACAACAGCAACAACAACAGCAACAAAAATAACAACAACAGCAGCAACAACAATAACAACAACAACAACAATAATAATAATAATAAATAAATAATAGCAACAACAACAACAATATCACCACCACCACCACCAACAACAATAACACTAACAGCAACAACAGCAACAATAACGCCAACAGCAACAACAACAACAACAAAAACAGCAACTATAACAACAGCAACTACAAAAACATCAACAACATCAGCAAAAATAATAACAACAACTACATCTATTTGATGTAGGGCCTCCGGTCCATCTTAAACATATATACATTTACATTTGAACAAATATGTGGTATGCTATTATGGCATAGTCATGTAATCATGTAAAGCATTTTAGATGATATATAGGTTATATAAATTGGTTAGTCACAGGAAAAGTATAATAAAATAAATAATGATGATAATACTTACATGTAACAAAGTAACTGTTTTATAAATACAACTATTAAATAGTGAATATAATATTATTTAAACTACTGTCTGTTATCTAATGTTCTGTCTAACTTTCGTTAATTGAAAGCATGGGAAATGAAAGTTGCATCAGTAAATAACAAGAGTTTCATTGTCGATTTTAATAAGGTTATTAAATGTTTAGAACAGTGGGTGATTAGTACGGAGCCCCTAACGTGACATTTTGAAATACTTTTTCATTTTCACAACTATTTCGTTTAACCGTGATATTTTTTTGTTTTTACGAAATATTATTTCGTAACGGAATAGTTGTAAAAATAAAGAAAAGTATTTCAAAATGCCACTTTAGGGTGTCCGTAGATTGGTAGTAGTAAACTGGTGAGTATAATATCCTAATATCACGTAATGTCATAGATGTACCACACATTGTCTGTTTCTATGATATTATAATACAAGGTCAACGTCTTATAGGTTTATATGCAACATAATTCTACAGAAATTTTATCTTCTATAGATAACGTATAATATACGAGTTAATATTTTGTTCATCTGTGACAAAACTTGGCGTGCAATATGACATCTGAAAAAATCCTTTAAATGCTACCACAAGCGCCTCCGCGAGAATATTTTCGTGATAACTTCAATTTTGATGCCAAAAACGAGTTCCATTACCTATGATTTAATGGAATCATGTTACATAACAATGTAAGTTCTAGTTCTATGTTTATATTTACACCATTTACATCTAAGAGATAATGTTTCTAACACAATATCAGAGGATATTTACTGATTGACCTTCAACCAAACACTTTGGTATCTTAATATTTTATAATGATAAAGATAGTATTGACACTTGAAATATTGTTAGTGTAAATGTAATATGATATAGGTTATTACACATTGCTGACGCTATATCTTTTGTTACAATTCTTGCTGACGCTATGTGTTTTAACATTGCTAATGTTTCAAACCTGGCTTACGCTATTTATTATATTAATATGATTGTCTTATAATCTCATTATTAAATTTTAAATTTTAGTTTGGTGTATTTATTTGATAAGCGATATTTTTTATTGAAATAATTATCCAAACAGAAACTTTCCGTAGGTTTGCATATGGAAGCTTTGTTATGTTGAGCTCCAACAATGATATCAGTTTGATTCCTTTCTTCGATGTTTAGTATTTGAAGTACACATATATATTTACTGATATCATTAACATTTCATGGTAAAGGGATGTTACATCAGTCGCCACTGACGCCAAAATATTTGCGAGTTATAAGCATAGTCCACAACTTTCAAACACATAAGAACACGAATGTCACCATTTAATTTCGGTAACGAGGAGCTTTATTTGCACTTTTATATCAGTTTTGACGGGGTTTTATAATTTGAATCCTTAATCAGTCCTATTTAAAGATAAAGACATTGCAACAAAAGTTGTGCGCATACACGAGTGCACGATTCACCTAAAATAAGGCATTTTATTGCATGACTGTTTCATGAATCGATGTTTTACAAGAACAATAAATCTTATGACAAAATGCACTCAGCGGAATTCCCATTGTGCGACTTTAGAATGGGAATCAAAAAAGTTTCTGCAGGAAAGCGACTAATTGACTTAGTAACATGTATATGTAACAAGTTTATTATTGAAATGATTTGAAACTTCTCGTAAAATGCACGACTAATGAAGATAAAGTAGTAAAGGTACTAATCAGTAATTTAGTTTTATACGGGTTGATACAAATAAGTTAAAGTGAAATTCGTTTCATTATCGTAGCACCAGCATCTGATTTATATATAAACTAATTGTAAGAGGTTATTGAGTTGAAATTGTTGATTATAACAAAACAGTTTTTACAGATTGCATACTCAATGAGGGCAAACATTAATGATACTAAAAAACATGAATGAAATTGATAACATTAAAAATAATGATAACATAAATGATAATGATAACATTAATGATAATGATAACATTAATGATAATGACAACATTATTGATAATGATAACATTATTGATAATGATAACATTAATGATAATGATAACATTAATAATTATGATAACCTGAATAATAATGATAATATTAACGCTAATGATAACATTATGATAAAAATTATGTTAAAGATAGTGAAAACATGAATGAAATTGATAACATCAATGATAATGATAACATTAATGATACTGATAACATTAATGATAACATGATTGATAGCATAAATGATAATGATTGTTAACATTATTAGAAACGTTTATTTAAATGATAATAAAAGTTATTATCCATGGACTTTTGGAGGGCAATGTATACCTTTATATAATCCGGCGTCGTCGATAAATAAAACTGAACATCTGTCCACTTGCAATTTTTTCCTAAATAAGTGCAACATTTCAGGAACAAGAATCACCGGTAGTGTCATACACATTCGGGTGAGGTTAAATGTGGGATGACATCGTATTTTCCTTAGAGGCGATATCTGGATCAATAGAGCAAACAACTATAGCTGAAAGTAGAACTGTATGCTAGTTATCTCCAGTTTTAATGTATAAGTGTTCACGCTGAGAGATCCATTACTTGTCTTGTGGAAGCTTTTATTTCAGTGAGTAATGTAATAGGTTACAGACCTTTGTAATATAAAACCAAGTAAGTTGTAATTAATCTTTCTATATTGTTTATTATTACTTGACATAGAACGAAAAAATAAGTTTTTAGTTATATTACAATTATTTTTATAATGTATTGTTTTTATTAAATTTATTGATATTTTACGTTATTTGATCGTCAAATTTTATAACAATCATCATTGGCCAGGTGTAAGCAACACACATTAGACGTTCGATTTATTTGATTTGTTAATTAATTAATATGAATGTAAACCACTTTTTTTCCTATAGTTTTTATTGAAACAAAATAATATTGGACATACTATAGTAGTGAAACTCTTAATAAGAATTAATTATATTAAAAATCTATTCAGATTCGAGATTGTCGTGCAAAGCATGTGTTCTATCACAAACATATGCTTTGGTATTTACGCATGTTTATAAAATTTGGTTTATTTTTCATTTACATATTATACTATACTTTAAAACAAAACTATACTACCTAAAAACAAAACTATACTTCACAAAAACCAACTGACAAATACTTTATATATTCACAAAACAATACTTTGTATGTGCACAAAACTATATTGCATATCGTTACATGAGTATCTTTATATGGACGCAAGTCTATACTAGATATAGTCACAAAACTATACTTTCTAGGGTAGAAAATACTTTGTATGGTCGCAAAGTTATGCTTTATTTGGTCACAAAATATATTTATATAGTAACAAGACTACATTTTATATAGTCACAAACTTTTACTCTATCTAGTCACAAAATCCTATTTTATATGATAACAAAACCTTACTTTATTATGGTCACAAAACCCTATTTTATATAATTACAAAACTCATTATATGGTCACTGAACTTTACTCTATATAGTCACAAAACCTTACTTTATAATTACTAAACCATACTTTATACAGTCACAAAACCAATATTTATATGGTCACTAAGTTTTACTTTTTATAATTACAAAACCATACTTTATATAGTCACAAAACCATACTTTATATAATTACAAAACCATAATAGTCACAAAACCATACTTTATATAATTACAAAACCATACTTTATATAATTACAAAACCATACTTAATATAGTCACAAAACCATACTTCATATAATTACAAAACCATACTTTATATAATTACAAAACCATACTTAATATAGTCACAACACCATACTTTATATAATCACAAAGCTATGCTTTATGTAACATAAACTATAGTTTATACCACCACAAAGTTGCGTATCAAAAGTAGTGAAAACCATCTGTGTTAACAAAACATACATGTATTTAATTACTGTATCAAGCAGTTGGCATATTCCGTATTGGTTTTATAAGTTTTGTAATGACTTACCTATTTTAGATTAAAGTCAATATTTTAAAATGAGATTTCATAAACTTTTTACATCTTCATACTAAAGAAAATAATTAATTTCTGACATCAGTAGGCTAGTAAGCTGTATGTATTAGCACTGATAATTTATCAAGTTATTATTTTACAAAAACGATCATTTATGTAGAATAATAAGTAACAAATGATAATACATACAGCCTTTTAATGTCAGAAATTAATTATTTTCTTTAGTATGGTATATATACATATTGTTTTACTACCAGCTATACATGTATATAGCCTTAGGCCATTTACATTAAGATATTAAGTTGAAGTTGACTTATGTACTTAATAATTATAATTCATATCGACCTTGATATAGAACTGTTGATAAGAATGAAAATGATAAGAAATGGCAAAGTTGAATGCTTTTTATAAATAAAAAATAATATAAATAACTATATTTGAAATTATATAAAAATATTTATAAATATATATATATATATAACAAAGTTTCAAAATTAATAACCATGCAATAATTTGTTATATTTACATAAGAAATAAACCGCTTTTAAAACCTAATTACTGCAGTTATTTTACCCTCCCTCCACACCCACATTTTGTATTATACATGCAGTGTCATCCAACAGTCCTTGACAAAACCCTGTTTTTGAAAATAAACCGACTCACATTTACCCAGAAAAAAGACGTCTAAACAAAATTCCAATTCCACGTAGCTAGTTGTTTCCATGAGCAAAAAAGAACTTTATGGCCCTTGCTCAGTACTGGGGATCAGTAAGATTGACTCAAGATTTATCATATATTGCATGACCTTGTTCATCATTCCAGCTAGAATAGTTAAGTAAAAACAAAAACAAAGGATTAACGCCCTTAAGCTTTTAAAGTTCTTGCCGATTGCTTTTGGCCTTTCTAGAAGGCCTTGCACAAGGGTTGAACGGCCTTCGACAAGAAACTAGCAAACAAGCAACAAAAATCAAGGTTTATTGAACTTGCTTCCTAAGAAATTTTCCGTGACACCATAAAATGCAAATAAAACGAGGTCTCTTTAATTAAAGAGAAATTAAATCCACTGGTTAATTTCTCTGCTATGTGGTAAACAGTCGACATGACATAAGCTTTATGGTTCATTTCTCTCTCTATTTAAATCCAATGGAATTCAGTTGGAATGTATTACAAAAGATAAGTGCAACATGACCAAGAATTTCTTATGTTTTACTGCTTTATTGTGTCACGCAATCATGATTATAAGGTTGTACTCCCAGTAAAGGTTGAATGAAGACATGAAAAAGGAATCAACACTTGTAAATTGTTGTCATCTAGAATGTTAACAAAAATGAATAGTTTAGGATAAGTTTTTATACTCTCGTCAGAGCACAACGGCGACTAACTGTATATAAGTGCCGTTTGATCTAGTAAGCAACGTGTCAAGTGTTCATGATGATCCCAAAAACGACACAGGATGTGATACCACGGCGTCTGTTTTAAGAAAACACAAATTTAACGTCTTTGTCCTCCGCTTTCATTTTCACGGAATAGAGTTAGACACTGTAAGTACCTCAAAGGAATTGTTTTGCACGTTACAACCTTAAATCAACCATAACTCCCTTATTATTATTGACAGAACTAATGTAATTACGATTCATATAGTAAAAAATAAGTCATATAAATCATAAGTGTTATTTTAATTCTATAAATCACATGTATTTATACGTTTAGGTTTTTATTAGTTTTGACTCACTGTTTTACAGTCAGCCAAAAAAAGCGGACATCTTACACCCTGCATACGTTTATTATGTTATATCTATTTGAAACCACTGTTCTACAGCCAGTGCACGCTTGTTCCCGAAATCAACAATGATTTCCATCCAACTCTATATCGAGAGGAATGTTGACAGCCTCTGGGTACGAGAACGTGGTAATTAACATGAAACCGAAAATACATTTAGTCTTACTAGTCACTCTTTGCATCATGTGTTATATAGAATCATAACACTGATGTTTTCATCACAAAGTATAGTCCGTTTTTCCCAACTGTCAAAGCTTGAATAATTTAATGGTGACTGAATGCATTATTTTTGTACTGGTGGCCTCATTGTTATTGAAGTATATTATTGACCAAAACTTATCATTCGAGATATTCAACTCTACTTGATCATAGAACACACTTCCGGAAAAGCATGGATGTATCTCGACGATAATTTTAACATACGCATTTCGCCGTGAAATTATTCATGTATTGACAGTTAAGAAAAAACGAACTATATACATATATTATGTAACCTACTGGAAAAAATGATTTGACAGTTTCTTTAACTATGCAAGTATACAGGGCTAAATCAATCTTGTTTACAATATGTGTAAGTTGGAATTAATCATTAATATATTAGCAACATAAGTTGTTGATGTTTAAGATGATTTATTGTATGCTCAATGATTGCTCATGACTTCACTTAACAAGCCTCTTACGACTGATTTTAGTCGTATATCCTTCTATATTGTTATGTTAAATTGTAGAAAGATTTTTTTGATGATATGCTGCTCTAAATCGGACCTCCAATATATGGGTTTTCCATCCGTGCTCAGGCGGTGCAAACAGTTTTTCACATAATATAGCAAAAAAAAAACAACAAAAAAAACACGGAATACGGATTGAATCCTATGACATAGACATATTTTCATTGTAACGGTTTAAGTTTGTTTGTACCACAGGAATAACCCCAACCACCAACTGCTGTTAAATGTGAATTTTGTTTACCAACTGTTTTTGCAGAATTTCACAGGTGCTAGAAACTGGATTTTAAATCTAAAACAAATAATATACAATTATGGCTTCCATTATGTATGTGAAAACCCATTTTCTATAAATTCTAGAATGTTTCATTAATATTTTAAACAACGTGTCACTGATACTTTCATTCAAGGTTGGGAAATTTAAAAAAAAACAACAAGGCAGTGTATTATTATTGTATCATAATTGTAAAATTGCATTTGAATACGAACAATATCTAGGTATTTTACCATTTGATTTACGTTATTTTATTACAAGATAAAGAACTTCAGCTCTTTCTCTTAGAATACATACTGGGATGTTTTATTTCTCTCGCAATAATATACCTAGAAATTAGAGATATTGTCAGATTTGTAACTTTATAGATATAGAAGATGAATACCATTTTGTTATTACCTATCCAGTCTATTCAGACACTCGTATTCATATTGTAAAATTTATATCAAACCATATTTCTTTAGTAGGCCTAGCATTGCTGATTTACTGAACTCATTCAGTCGCGTGATAAAGACATTTTATTAAACATTACGCTACATTGTAAGACAGAAATTTGTATTAGGAACAATATCTTAAATCCTCCAGATTAAGTGTATGTACTTATATATATTTTTAATTAATTTCAAACTACCGCTAAATATTGATATTTGTCTATACATAGAGGTGATAGACGTTTATGATAGCATTTATAACGTTAATACTGCTATTATCATTTATTTCTGCTTCAATTATACCATTAAAGCACATACTTAGATACAATTTTCCTGGAAGAAAATATTTGAATTTAATGCTTACTATTTCTATAAAATATGTTTAATATGTCCGGCTCTTTTTCTGGCGACCAGAGTGACGAGACGTTGAAATTTTGAAATTGCCTTAAATTACTTTATCACTATGTAGCTATTTTCGTCATAAAATACAGGCTTTTCTGTACTCCAATATATCACATTTTGTTTATTAACTGATCCTTTTAGATTACAAGAGCATTCGTCACCGAACAAAATTTCTTGAATGATGCTAGTATACTGATCGAATAAATGAGCAAATGTTAATCACGATCTCACATAATGTGTCTTTAAGGTGTTGCATGACACTTATTATAAATGGATATTGTTTTGAATCGAATTTTAGAATTTTCTTACAGTCCCATAACTTGAAAAACCTCGCTCACAAATAGTTATGTCTTTCATTACAGTTCTGATAGATTTCCTTGATGTTTACTCAATAATGTCTTTGATCGTGTCAATGACATCTTCAGAACGAGACGGTTGGTCTCCGCCGTTTTTGATCCGTCTATCTTGGATAGTACCTGTTGCTACAAATGTGCTCGCTAACCTTATACATTGTTTGATGGTTAACTAGACTCTTGGTATAACGTGTGTAAATTTTCTTTGAACTAATGAAAGATATTTTTCCATTCGTTGTATATTTTAAAATTTCTTTTTTTCCGCCATTTTATAAACAAAAAAAATGGTACTTTCATTGGTGACGTTTCCTTTATGTCGCATGACAACATTTAAAACATCTATAAAACATTGTGGCAATTAGCTTTCTAATGAGTGGTCAACTGTCTCTCTACCTTAATTTTTAGTAAGTTATTAAGGGTGTATCAGTCGTTGAAATTGAAAAAAATCTATCAAGTGGGTGGGGCAACTAAATATATAAAAATATCGATAAATTCTCAATAATTTTGACATATTTTGTAAGTGAAGCGTAAGTGAAATGTTTTCATTTCATTCTAAATGCCTTTTTTGCTCAGTTTTTTATATACATTTCTACTGTTATGTCTATACACTTTACGCATCACATACAAACTGTATCAAAATTATCGGAAGTTTATGGATATTTAAATATACTTGGTTACTCCACCCACTTGGTATCTTTTCAATTTCAACAACTGATACACCCTTAAAGTTATGTATGCTATCGTAATCGTTGAATCATCCTGTATATATGATAATTACCTTAAATACCGACCCATTCTCGATATTTATAGTTCTAAGCAATGACATTGTAGTCTATATTCATTGTAGATATGCATGACATCATAAGTACACGTCTATCAAATACAATCATATCATGTTCTGTTGAATTCCGGATATAATTTATTCATTAGAAATACGTACATTTTAAATGCAGGAAATCGTAAGATACAACATTAGCATGTTTGGCATATACTGAAACAGGAATATTTTCAAAATATAGATAATGTAGACAATATTGTACGTTTTATATGCACATTTGCATAAACACTTTATTAAAGTAGCGTTGTTTCAAAATAGATGTAATACGTTAAACTGTTGCCATGGTGATCTCCATGATTTGCCATTAACTTCACCGTCAATTTGAATATTAAATTTTAAAAGAGTCAGCACCTTTTCTTGAAATTCACGAGTTAAACCACAGTATATCATTACATTCAAGACATACAAGGTTACGACCTTTCTTCTTTGAAATTCTAAGATATGTCTATTAGATATATCTACGTTTACACTTCTGTCTTCGATGAAATGTAAAACAAAATGCCTCAAGCACAGGCTTTCTTCTCTCATTTGTTAGGTAATATTAAATGTATTAAATAGAGAATAATTTTATGTATGTAATATAAGTTCTCTGAAAAAATCATTTAGCCTACGGAGCAATATAGACTTTGGCTTCCCATGTGTATTTAAAGTGAGTGTTATAAGGTTTTGACTTAATTGACTTAAAATTTTGCAAGAGCTCACAATCAGTATTTAGTTTATTATCAAGATAATTCGGTAAAAGAATCTGTGTAAGGCCATTAGTAACTTTAATACTCAGACAAAAGTTGAGATATAAATAAAATGCCAAGACATCGCCCGTGGCCTACTAGTCACATATAAATAGGACTACAATCATTGCGCTCGATTAGCTTTCATCGTGAGTGCCTATTGCTAAGAGAAAATGCTTGTCATAGCGTAGATATGTAGTTAAAGGATTGTAAATGTTATAAATATTTCTTTATTGGGTTTAACCTCGTGTCAACACAATTTTGGTCCTAGCTATCCTGGACCCTTGTCTATAACCAATACTCACCTACCCTTCCACAAGGCCGGAAACTTCTAAATATATCTTATTCTTGGAGGAAAATTTAGATTATATCAAATTTTCATGGAAGGGTATAACCTCCCCGTGCGGGATTCGAACTCGTATCCCCTTCTGAACACGAGATTTCAAATCCCGGCGCGCTACCAACTGCGCCACCGACCAGGGTTATTATAGATAATAAATGTTATAACTGATCATTTGTAAAAATCAAAATTTTGTTTTAGTCTTAAATTTTGTTAATCAATGCAAAAGATAATTTTTAATAAGAAATTATATTAGGGATGTAAAAGACACAGTGGAACGTGGCAAAGTAATAGTAACACTAGTCAAAACATCTGCATGCGTTGAACTTTCGAGGTGCATTAAACTATGCTTGTCCCTAATTGACCTTTAAATGATTATAATAATTTATTATACATGAATAGTTTTTTTATTAATTTATATATCATTCAATATATAATGTACAAATGGCTTAGTTTCAAATCCTATGATGTTACTGATTAAAACAATCGCTCTTCTTTACTTACTACATTCATATTAAATGAACTTAAATAATTTGTTTACAGAAACATTACTTAAAACTAATTATTTTATTCATGTAACAGTTCTTGTTTGTATTAGTCCAAAATGTCTAATACATCTAAAGTGCCAAACTTGTCTAACAACGAATTCTCGTTTTCTCCAGTTTTTATACCTATCCGTCGTATTCAATCCCATCGGAATCTTGTAAATTATGTTCATTGCTGGCGATCGCGAAGACAACAGATCTAAATGTATTTTGCTATTCGCGACATACACATAGGCGGATACAAGGGGACCCGTACGCCACCCTATATGCTTTTTGTTTTATACCTGAATAAGGATAGTTGAGGTTCTGGAAATGTGCCCGAATCCCTCAGAAAAGACTAGGTCAGGGCTTTGAGCTGGACCCCTTGACCCAGAGTCCGCTTATTTATTCCCCCTAACTTGAATTTCGCCCTCAACTAGAAATCCAGTAGCCGCCTATGATACACATACAGAATGCAATACCAGACAAATCAGATTACAGCGATATACAAATCTTATTTGTATTCATAATATATCAAGACATCATCGTCAATATTAACCACGTCGTCATCTTCATCGATATCAGTAATAATGTAATCTACCTTTTGTGTTAAACTGAAGTTGTTTCGGTAAAACATAAATTGTCAGAAAAAAAGAATCAAGAGTTAACCATCTCCACAGATAATTATGGAAATAACATTTGTAACAGATGTGTTTCCGTAGCTAATGAATGGGATTAGAAATCATTAGACTAGAAACCATCAGTGAGAATTATATAATCGGAGAAAGTATCACATTTGTGTCTCACTTTAGTCATACTGCATGGTTTGCAGATATTTCTCTAACCAAAAAAGAAAGAATGCTTTCCTTGGTGTAGTAAATGTCTTGACTTGAATGTCCTTAGGTAGTTATGACAATAAAATATGCTATCTCATATTACATAACATATTGCTTGGTATAAAACATTGGACTATAGTTCATTCACCGTAAAGAAAATCAATTGCCTTTGTCTTTAAATTTCTTATGTCCGTAAGAATGTCAAACTGTTAAGGTACTAGGTGAGTAGCATTCATTGGCCTTAAAAGAACATAAACTGTCTTTGTTTTAGAGTAGCACACAATTAATGAACGCTTACCATTAAAGTGGCATAATTTATGGTACACAATTTTTAAAAAATATACATTTAAACCATCATTATTTGCCGAAACATTCTTTAGGGTAATGTATTTTTAAAGTTGCCATTTCAATGATAAAAATGATAACTTAATTTATTTTTGCTTTGAGTTCTAAAATATTACGGACAAGATCTAATTACGTCGAATGCAAAGCTCAACTTGTACAATTTTACCTGTTTTGGATAGAGAACAACCATCCCTATACAGTGACCCCCTAACGCTTTTATCACTAGTGCAAAATCATTACTAAATATGAAACAAGAAATATATAAAAAACAAAACGTTTTTATCTGTTTTATTATTTTATGATTTTTTAGTCACGTTAAATTAATTTCCTTTTTCTCAGATCTTCGTCGGTCCCTTAAAGGCAATAGTTGGAAGCAAGAATGTCTATAGCTTAAATAACAAGTCTATTATCAATCTCTGTGTATCAGATGATACGTTAGGCTAATTTAATTCATGTTTATTTTATTCTATATGTTCTTTACTTTCTCGACCTTAAGAAAATGTTTACTGACAAACAGACTGACTAATCAATATGTCAACAAGCCGTGATGGATTTAAAAAAGACATATAATGTCCTCATAAAGGTCTGGCAATGTTTTATTTGTTTTTAGAAAAAATGGTCATGCAAACCGCGCGTTATTTAATTGCAATCAAAGTTTTTTTGTAGTAACTTAGTTTGAATCATATGTTCATAAAGTATCCATAGTTGAATTAGGAACTTTCTAAGATGAATGTTTCCCCCTTTTTGTTAAAATATATTTAACGGTTTGTCTTGAAATATCATTAGAAACAATGACACGTAAATATTGCAGGTCGAGTGAAACCTTGACCCTACGTCAAAATTTGTATTTTATTATTTGTTTTTACTTCAAGAATTCTGAATTGACTGACGCGAACAAATTTAGTACATACAATAGATATGATCGTGTCGGTATATCAATGATATGCCACGGTTTAAATTTTATGCATGTATATTTTAAAGATTAAGGCACTTTTGTTTCTTGGATGTCTTCCCCAGAGAGGCAACAAAACATATAGAAATACATAGAAAATAATTGTTAGCATTTGACTATTAACTTTTTACTCTAAATCATGTATGCAAATGTTTTCAGTTACAACTTATTTCAACTGATAGACTCATATTTTGCTGATGAAAATATATAAAATCAGTAGACTGAAAACCATTAGAACAAATTACATTCTCGAACTTATAAGGTTTTAATTTTGCTTGGCTTGCAGATATTCTACTAATTAAAACAGACTAAGTTTTCTAACGTTGAATGTCATTGACAAGTTTAAATTAGACAAGTTCTTTGATGAAACAGCAGATATTGCTCGTTATAAAACATACAGCTTATTTACACTAAAGAAATAAGATGTCTTTGCCTTTTAGTCCCACATGAATGGAGGCAATAGTTAGTAACATGAAGCTAAACAACATCTTCATTGTCTAAATCCTTAAATTATTTTTGTTTCAATTAGATATTCTCTTTACCTTTGTTTCCTTAAGAAACGAACAAACAATTCACTCTTTTTGAAAGACGAAATGATACAATTGGAACATCTACAATCAAAGTACAAAATTGAATGTTCATTAACCAATACTTGTAAAAGTAAAGCAATAAATGCATAATTTAGACGCACCACGAAGTTTACCGCAAAATATTGCCAGGAAAAAGACCCTAGTTATAAACACAATTGCCTCACTGGGCATTAACATAACAAACAAAGCATGACCATGAGGCCATTAAGGACAGACTGCTTCACATTTTTCAATAAATGAGTAAAAACAACAAAAAGCCATATGAGAAAACCCCCAAAATGTTTAGTTAATTTATCAAAATGATATTGAAAACATTCCAGGAAGAGCAACAGCATCAAATACAGGCTAAAAGCAAACTGTGAAATTATGAAGATAAAAAAACTGTATATAGTTTTATAAAAAGGATGCTACAAAATTAAAAATAACAAAACAATAAGAACATAAGGGATTTCCACATAAAAACGGACAATGTCAAAACAACATGTCCATTAGTTCTACCACAATTATTAATATTAACATTTTTATTAATAATCTCAGTTTTGTTAATCTGTTGTACCGGTTTAATTATAGAATAAAATGTAAAAATGAGACTTTTTGACAAATATATTGTGGAAGAAATAATTATTGGTTATCAGACATCTTTTATTTGACTTCGTTATGTTATATTGTGAATACAGTGAACATCTCAGTCTTTACCTTTTGTGATCTCTAACACAAACAGTCGCAATACTTGACAAACCTTTATAGACAAAGAGACCATGTTGTTTAATACAAGAAAGCATTGCTAACTTTGACGAAAGTAGATAAAATATTTATCAGCTGGAAAAAAGACATCAGTAGTTAACATAGCTTACTTGTCAGTCTGAGGTATAGTTACCATCTATTTATATGTCTAACTTAATTTAAATCCCCTCCGTCTTATGTCTGGTTTCATTATGTCATTATAACAATATTGTCTTAATTTTAAACGAGGTATTTTTTATTCAGAAAGGCGACGTTGTAATCACTCAGACAATCTGATCTGAAGAAAATTTTTCAATATTTTTACTTCAAGAAGATTTAATTGACTTCCGCATATGTTGCAAATTTCTAAAATTACTTTATAAACATTAGTTTAATATCTAATTTAAAATAAATATAAAAATTCACGTGATTGTCAAAAGTTATAAAAAACAGTAATATGTCTTCAAAATCGTCGGTAACAAAACAATAAAACGTAAAAAATGATTCTATTTCTTTTTATATTGACAGTTTGTTTGTTTGTTTGTTTGGGTTTTACGGCGCACCAACACAGAAAGGTCATATCGCGCCAAAAGCAATTAATGATACTATTATATATTGGCAGTTAACAATGTGTTATTTACTGCAAGGTTTCAGTATAAGTAGCCCGTGACTTATTGTTTGTATTAACTTCTTTAATTTTAAGATAAAACAAAAAATGGCAAGCGTAAAACAAACTATCACACCTCTTTACAAATATTTATAGACAGAGAGATGAAATTGTTTAACACAAGAAAGTCTTGCTAACTTTGACGTTAGTAGATTAAATATTTATCAGCTGGAAAATAGACATCAGTAGTTAATATAACTTACTTATCAGTCTGAGATATTGTTACAATATATTATATATTAAACTTAATTTAACTCTCTTTCATCGTATGTCTGGTTTTATTACAATGCTGTCTTGATTTTGAAAGAGATATTTATTATTTAGAAAATGGCGAGCTGTGATCACTCAGATAATTTGATTTCAAGAGGACTTTTAAAGACTTTTTATTTCAAGAAGTCTATATTGACTGTCGCAAACGTTGAAAATGTCTATAATGACTTTAATCACAATAATTAAATTTCTATTTGAAAGTAAATGTAAATTTTGATCTTGCTTAAAATGTCCTATTTTGCATGTGACTATTAGTTATTTATTTGAAGTTCTAGTACATGTAGTAAAATATTGAAAAACATCTTAAAAAACCCTGAGGCCAACAGCCTAAGGGTTAGTTTGTAGCATCACCTCAAAGCCTTCTACATAAAATGTTCATGGTAGCAAAATTAGCCTCACCAATGGGTCGCAGTATTTCATTTATTTGTTAATGAATTCTTTACAAAATGTGTTTCAGGCGCTCGCCTAGGTTCTTGTTCTCAGGTAAACAACCAAAGGTCCTTATTACCCTTGTTTTTAAATGAATATTCAAGAACATTAATCAGAACTCGATTTGAATGACTGTCATTGTTGTGATTTTGATACATTGTAAGATTGTAATATTCATATATAAAAATTTTGTTTTCTATTTGAAAACGCATTTCGCTTTTGTCATTGTACGTCGCTTTTCAGCATTGGAACCCACATAGATTGCCTACATAATCATATTTTCTATGATTTACCGCTTCATGTTACCTATCATTAGTGACTTCTGGCTAAACATTCTTAACATTTTGTAAAGCTATTTATTAGAGATTTAAGCTAATCTGACATCACCCAAATAGAGTTATCAAGTGTAAAGTCTCTTCTTATTTTACAGTTTGTAAACAGTTCACATACATTCCCTACCGTCATCATCTAAATTGTTGTCATATTAAATAACATAAATATTAGATATTTGTCTAGACTGATTAATTGAAATTCGTTGTAGAAAATAGCTCTCAAGATATTTTCCCGGTCAACAGTATCATTATGTGTACTTTTAAAGCATGTACGCATTTATGGCATTTTTTTCTTAAACATAATTTACTATTTATTTTTTCATGGTTAGTTAGTTTGTTTTACAATTTGAATGACTTTATGAGCACAGTGTCAAGCGCTACCTTTTTATTCATGCCAATTGTTACAGTTTAATATTTCAGAATAATGCATATAACAAGAAGTAAACAAAAACGTTTTTGTAAAATCCATTAGCCATTCTTCGGACGATCTGTTCACAGAAGTAGTTGCTACAACTTCATAGGCAACAGCCTCTATCATTGCTCAATTATTTGTAGATTTATATAGACTGTATATATTTTATGCTGATAATAGTTTCATATTTATTTACCGATACCAAAGTTCGCTAGAATCTGGTGAGTCTACTTACAAAACTTGACATTTTTCAATTAATTTAAACATAATTAATTTCAATTGAATATTAATATTGTTAGAAATTGTTGTTGAATGCTTACAAATTATTACTCTAACTTGCTTTTAATCTATACTTTAGATTCACAATTTAGGATTATAACGTCATACATTATAAATTTTCATTTTTTCCGACTCTAGAGAATAGCCGACTTTGTAAAATAGTGAAATAAATCTACCAACTTTTCTTTGTCGTACATAATCTCACAATTTTTAGTACCAAGAAATCATCTCACGTGTCTTACTTGTAATTAGGTTTTAAACAGTGAAATATATAAAAATCCTCCGAAGCATTACGAAATATTTTGCTATGATATTCTGAGAATTAATTCCTGTCATTTTATTTAAGTTCAATTCCATAATCTAGTTTTAACGTTGAATAAAGAATGTTCCCACACAGTCATCAGATATTGTATTTGGCATTTTGAAGAAAAATATTTCCATAAAACGATTTATAGACATACTCCTCTATGTCTAAATTTCATTTTTTATATCTAAAACCGAATTCAACCTGAAGGAGAAATAATCTAAAAAAACATTTATACTATCTTGTCTGATATTTTGTCATAAATTTAAGTTGATATGGAATAACAAACATATCATGTCTTTGAAATATTGAAACAAAGATGATGAAAGCAAGTTCCATTACGTTAAAAATCAAGACGAATAATAGGTCTTAAGAGGCGGATATTACATTCTTTGAAATTGATAGCATTGTATTTACTCATTTGCTTGTCGCAGCATTTCGTAGGATGGCATTTTGTCGAAGCGGTGTAATTGCATGCATGTTTGGCATACATTTGCATTTGCATGAACCAAAGGATCTTTTGATTAATATAACTTACAAAATTTGACATTTTTTCAATTAATTTTAACATGATTCATTTCAATAGAATATTATTTTTTTTTATTTTGTATTATTTTTACTGAATTGCCACCCTTTAATGCTCCGGTTTGATCTATTCGAATTCATTTCACAGAAATCATTGTAAGATTTTCGCGTTGCTTTTCATAAATATCTTTTAAATGTATTTTCAGTAAATATAGCTTACACATAACAAATAGTCGAACGGAACAGAACAGAACAAACCTTTATTTTCTCAAATCATGAAATATGATACATGAGCAATAATATAAACAGAAATGCAAATACAAAAAAACATCAAAATTACATGCAAAAACGAAATGTAAGGTGGAATCATATAGTTGTGTAGGGAGAACGAGGGAAGAGGGGAGCGAGTAGAAAGTTATTATCTTGTTAATAAAATTACAAAATACAAACAGGAGATCTAAATTTTATGCATATAGAATGGGTTTATATTGTTATAAAGGGAGGAAGAGGGGAGAAGGAGAGAGAAAAAATATTGATAGCTTGACCGTCTAAGAACAACTACCGAAACATTACTTTACCCGTAGACGCTTAAAATATGAGCTACAGAGTGAGCATTTTTTTGGTATTAAACACGTTTTATTAGAATCAAAAGCATTATTTCAACTTTATGCAGATCCTCTATGCACATAGATCAAACCGGAGCAATTTAAGGTGACAATTCGGTAGAAACAATACAAAATATATATTTTTAAAAAAGATACATGAATCATTTCATTACAGACTTTAAATCATTTATAATATCACATAATTTGAAAATACCCAGTCTAGACACGATATTCGATTAAGTTATTAAATTTATCAAGACCTTAGTATCTGATATCGCGTAATGACTTAAAATTACATGCATCAGAAATCCACATTGATATTTGATATATACAAGGTCAAACAATCCTGTCAATATATATTATCAAATGGTGACAACATAATCCTTCAAATGCTCACAGTAACAATGTATGGGGTCAATAAACAAAGTAGATCATAACCATATATCATAATCATTTCATATATCACATCATTATTTCAATAAACAACTTCTCATTACAGTCATACATTTCTACTCGAAACGATATGAATTTGCATCAGCAACTATGGCAATAATGTGTCACAACGGTTATGTCCTGCATTCTGTTAGATAACGTTCTTCATTGTGAGTGAGAGAATGTAAACATGACTCTACAATTCAGGTACCAAGATCTACAAGTAATAATAAGCATACATTTATGTAGTATTACGTATAGTATCATTTTCAATCATTTTAAAATCTTTGTTCGTTTTTGAAACAATTGGCCGCCTTTGGTATTTGGATAAGTGTTTGTATTGAACATGTCTCTCCTACATAAATGGCTTACATTATTGAATCCCACAAATCAGTGTCATAGCGTTTTATAAAGCGAAGCTCGATACATACGAGTAATGTTTGAAATTTCATGTTTTTACTGGTCTGTACAAGTTCATATTTAGAGAACTTCTTCCATATAATGGATTTGTGATATTAATCTACAAATTTTCTTAACATAAAAATTCTAAGAAAAGTACTGCAACGGTTTATTGTTCATGCCTTACATGTATTCAAAGCAATGACCTACATTTTATTGTAAAATTGACTTGAATCATAGCTTGATGACATCAAAGACAAAATACTGACCTTTCAAAAATAAAGAAATGTATGTTGCGAAAATTGAAAATCGTGTCACAATTGTCGCACTGTCTCTGGTCGAACTCGATCTCTAACACCAAGCTGTTAACCTTGTTAATGTATACACCATACCTCACTGATGACTGATGGCTTCTGTACTTGATAGAAGGTATGTAAAATTGCTGATAAGATATTTTTGTTAAAGTGAATTTAGAAGTCTATTTTGTCTTTTTTATATTTCAAGTATTGCCAATGAGGTATTTGCTAATTGAACTTTTAAAATTTGTTGACAAAAACTGTTAATCACAATTAAGTATTCGCTAATTGAACTTTTAAAATTAGTTGACAAAAACTGTTAATCACAATTAAGTATTCGCTAATTGAACTTTTAAAATTAGTTGACAAAAACTGTTAATCACTATTAAGAATCTCTGGTATGTACTTGTTGTAAGTTTAATTTATTTTTGACTTCAATGTCGATTGGTACACTTCTTCAAACCACTTGATATTTAGATAATGGTTTTTACTACTTTTCTAAAATAGAAACGTTTGGTATGCCTAAGTTTTCTGTATAAACTGGGTTATATTCCATTACTCCAAACTTGGAAATGTTTGAATATAAGATAGTTTAAACTAGGTCAGTAGGGAAAGCTCTTAATAAAAAATATTGTACAACAGTTGATAGTTTGAAAAAGGACTAAATCACTCGTTGTTATAGCTAAGTTCTTTTTCGCTTAACTTTTAACATTTCACTATCCCGCGCAGAGATTAAACTGAGTGTCAAATGTGCATTATTACCAATGCTCATCCTTTATTTCATTGCAGGTTTTCATATCATACTGCATTTGTTTATTAATTACTGAAAATAATTAACGATATTTTAAATATCAAAATATTATGATTTTTGTTTTTTATTTAATGTTTTAATGACTTTAACATTTTATTTTATTTTCATAAAACATCCCTTTCAACTAGAATTCTTCAGACATTTCTGATATTCATATAAAGAGAATCCTATATGTTATTCATTGACATATAATACTTTTGATATTTCAAGATAGATCTCCTAAGATGTAAAACATTGAAGATGAAACGTTTTTTTCAACAACCAAGCAAAACGTTTTTGCAAGCTTACGTGCTCAGCCTAACGTGATTGCTTGATTTGTCTTTAGTTTTGATTCGTTAGTAAATAATGTCTTGATGATCGATTTTATGATAAAAGTCAAACGTTCTGCTTAGTACTTGTTAACTTAGATGTGATATTATATTGCATTATCTCATTCGACAATCCGAGCCTTTTATTCCTTAGTCTTCGATCACATATTAGGACGTGTCATTTGAAGGTGTATTTTTTGTATTTTGCCAATGCCTTCACAATGACTGTTTAGTATCTCCCACCAAACGCGGTTGTGAACTAAGCTTTACTTAGTAAAAATGGCTCTATCATTCTTGACCTGTCATTAGACCATAAACAGAGCGTCTAATCACAGCAAATGTCTGCAAAACAAATTTCATGCTTTAAACACTATACATTGCGTTTTTGGTATGTAATATATATATTGTCAGTACCATCATATGCGATATTAACTATCTGAAGGAAATAAATATTTATCATAAAATATAGGACTTAAAACCATTAGAATTCGGTTACCTTAAAAGTATCATCAATTGCGTTCGGCGCGATATAAACTTTCTGTGTTGATGCAAAGCAAAAAACCCAATCAAACAAACAATGTAATATATATTCGTGTGTATAAAACTATGTAGTGTCGAGTCTCTAATTTATTCGACACTTTCCTTCACTAAAATTCGAATAATCAATATTTCCATATAAAATAAAAAACTAAAATATATATAGTATATTTTTTGTTGGGCTGTGAATAGAGCGACAAGCCATAGCAAAATGTTTTCAAAAAGCTGCATAAAACATCATATATTTCCCTTCTGGTCTCTAAAGATAAATGTCTACAGCATCTGCTGTTGATAGACACAATAAAAAAATCATGTGGTTAGTTTCCATTACCATTGAAAGTCTCTATTTTGTACCTTATAGTAACATCTGCCAAGAACAGTATTCATGTGGTTTAATCAAGATAGAGTTTAGTAGTCAATGATATATTATCGTAAATTAGTATAGTTACATTACAGCTAGACACTAAACAATCCTTTAGGATTGTCTTAAATACATCTGTCTAGTATTGGTGTTTAGTTACCTTGTAAGCGAATTATGGAAAAAATAAATTAAAAATGTCAACCAAAGAAAAAACATATGAGACCATTTTACTTCAAGTAGCCTTTATAAGTTGTCTAAGTAAAGTACACCTAACCAAATTTTAAGCTCAATGTCATTAATAATTTTGTCTCAGAAATATGTAAGATCCAATATTTCTAAAAAGTGGTGAACTTATGTATTCAGTCAAATTGGCTTCAAAGGAATAACGATGATGAATTTAGATGGTAGCACATGATTTAATGTTCGTTACATAAACACATAATTAGTTCATTACATATTACATAAATAACTGGGTTCTATTTTGAAAATCTTAAAAATGGTGAAACTGTAAAAGTTTCGAAAGAAATTTTGAGGCTGCTTACGATACATTTCTTGTAAACTATGTTATTTACAATGTTATAAGACTACAGTAAGGTATTTGTATAGACAATATTACAGTTTTTCTGTACTTTAGTACTAACTGACATTTGTTGAAAGAGGATATGCAATTTTGCCATTCTCTAACCTTATGGTAACCAAATACATTGAACATAACGTAACTTGGTGAAGAAGTCAATGTCAACTATTATGTTGATTGACAATATCATGATTATATATAAAGAAGCGTTTTTAAAACAATCATCGATTTTCTAACAAACAATTATGTTAACGGTCAATTTAGTTGTTTGATGTCTAGTTCTTAGACGGATTGATTTGGATTCAATAACTCGAAGTGCGATGATTCTTTTGTAGAAAATGTTTGTAAAATATAAATTGGTTTAATACAATTTTCACTTTACATCGGTTTGTTCATGGAAAAAATCGTAATTTGTTTAAAAAGCTTCATATTGATCCGAAGTAGTCAAATCGATACGCTGGAATGGATGGTATTTTGAAGCATTGTATTACTAGATCTGTTCAATGTTACAGACTATCTGCTGCGTAAAAAATAAAAATTCGTTTTCTTCAATTATTAGTCACTCTGTTTTGATTATACAGTAATAGTAATTGTCAAACAGCTATACACTGTTGCACTATTATCACTGTTTAAAAATTGTAGCTAAAAGTTTATTCTTTCTTAAAACATCAATTTACTAGGAGAGCTTTACAATTCTTATGTAGTGTTGGTTAAATACATGTGTTCATCATTTCATATATGCCTCACTTGTTATAAATACAAAAATCATTTTTGCTAACGTCTTACCTTCGTAATACACCAGTATTCGAGTGTAACTTTTGTTTGAAATAATTAAAAGTCGGACAATATAACCACACACTATGACTAGGAGAGGATAATAGAAACATTAGTGGTCTTCGCCTTATTGTTTACAAATACCTAACAGGTGGTTATATTTTTATCAAATTCAAAATCAAATATCAAATTATCAACTATAACAATGTGTGAGTCAAATACTTCTACAAATACAATGTTTGCGCTTTTCATAGGTAAATGAAGGGCAAGAGTTCGAGAGTTTAACTCTAAATACTTAAACTTCAAAAATTGACAAAGAAAAATTCATTTTATAGTTAAAAGGAGCAACTTTGCTGTGCTATTTTTGTGTTCTGGTATTGTATATGTAAACCGTATTTATTCATTAAAAAAGATGGTTAAGACAAAATTTAATGATGTTGCTGTAAGTTTGGTTTCTCGAGTTTATGTTTGATGTAAAAGTAATGGCATTATGAACATGGGAAGGTTTGAAAAACTACTAAAATATGACAATCTTTTCCTTCTTAATCTCTCTCATTTTGCATAAAATAAATGGTTCACTCGCACTAAAATCCCACATGGTTAGAAATTGTGGTTGAAGTTTGGTTTCTCGAGTTTATGTTTGATGTAAAAGTAATGGCATTATGAACATGGGAAGGTTTGAAAAACTACTAAAATATGACAATCTTTTCCTTCTTAATCTCTCTCATGTTCATAAAATTTATGGTTAACTCGCACTAAAATCCCACATGGTTAGAAATTGTGGTTGAATGCTAACAGATTACTGCTATAACTTGCTTTAATCTATACTTTAGATTCACAAGGCAGGTTTGTTATGTCTAACATTATAATTTTGCGTCACTTGGGAATAAATGACATTGTAAAATAGTTAAATAAATCTACAATCTACCAACTTTCTTTTGTCGTACATTTTCTCACAATTTTAAACACTCACGTGTTTTACATGTAATTTGGTTTTAAACAGTAAATGACACGTTCATGACGCCTTTGTCGTACTTTATTGAGCACAGCCCGAAGGCTATAGTCTTTATGGAAGTTTTTAGATTGTTCCAATGTGGGAGCAGCTATATGTAAATCTAACTTGTTGACATTAAGTTTTAAAAATTGTGACAATATTGTACTATGTTTTATTTTGGTTAAATGATATTTAAATTATATCACACAATTGGCGTTTTAAGAATTTTCATAGAATTAAAACTACATCACAGGGCAAAAAATGTTCCCGATTTTATATTAGGCATCTTATCTGCTTATTCAAAATAGAATATGTCAAATCTAAATTGCCAGAACTTAAAACCACGTGCGAAATTCCAACTTTCCTCTGAAAGCATACTTGTTACTTCTGATCTTTCAGCTTGATATAGTTCAAAGCCGACCGTTTATTTTGATTTTTAAGACTATGTAAAATGTTTTGATTTAAATTTGTCTAATATCGAGTCTTGTTATAGATGAACCATGCTCAAAATTTACAAAAGTAACCTCTAAAATATATTGGATCACGTATTATACTTTAAAGTAACAAAGAAAGGTACATGTATATAAATGCACTTGAAAATCTGCACTTAGTCAAACTGAATATCAGGAGTTAAAACTAGTTTGAAATGTTTATTTTGCAACTTGTTTTAAGAAATGAAGTATAACTTACATTAATCGGTGAAATATATTTTCAAGAATTTATATGGGTCATAACATAACGTAATATACTCTGATTCGATTTTGTCACTCTTATCAAATTCCAATTTAAAAGCCATGTGTTACGCTATAAACCAATATTTCAACAGTTTGTTTAGTTCTAGCAACATCGTTTAGTTTATGTACTGGGATATTTAAATACATGTATATTAAAATTCCTAAAAGTCATTAGAAACTATATTGCTATAATATTCTTAGAATTTATTCCTGTCATTTTATAATAGCTCATCTCGATAACCTGGTTTAATACATGGTGAATGAAAAATGTACCACATAGTCATCGGGGATTGGTTCTGGAATTTGAAAATGTAATATTTCCTTAAAATGATTAATACAAGTTTTCGGCTTGGTTTAATTTTCATTTTTGTATCTAAAACCGGCTACAACTAGAAGGAGAAATAATTTGAAAAACGTTTTTTCTGATATCTTGCTATAAATTTAAGTCGATATGAAACAAGAATATATCACGTTTTTGAAATATTGAAACAAAGAAGATGAAAACAAGTGCAAAAACGTTTAAAGTAACGATAAATGGAAGGTCTTAAAAGGCGAAATTTCTTTCTTTGAAATTGATAGCCTTGTATTTACTCGATGGCTTGTCGCATCATTTCGTAGGATGGCATTTTGTTCGAGTGGTGTAATAGCATGCATGCTTGGTAGTACATTTGTTGGACAATGTTTACAGACTAATGGTTCTTTTAATTATTATCACTTGCAAAATTTGACATTTTTTTCATTTGATTTAAACATGATACAATTAAATAAGGAAGTAATATTTCTGAAAAAGCCACAATTGATTCGTAGCTATGTGACCATTATCAAAGTTATTTATTTAGTTCTTTATCTTATCGTAAAGGTCATGTCCCATTTTTGTTATATAAAACCCGCCATAGTAAGTGACAGAATGTGAACATAAATCTACAACTCAGGTATCAAAATCTACAAGTAATGATAAGCATACATTTATATAGTATTACGTATAGTATCATTTCCGAGCGACTGCTGGGTATAATTTTTCATAATCTTTGTTCGCCTTTTGAAACATTGGGCCGTCTTGTGTAATTGGATAAGTGTTTGTAAGGAACCCTTTTATTCTACTTACATGATTTACTTCATTGAATCCGACATATCAATGTCATCGTATTTTTAAAAGTGAGCTAAATACATACGAGTAATGCTTGAACTGTCATGTTTTACTGGTCTGTACTTGTTAATCTCTAGAGTACTTCTTACATGTTATAATAAAATTGTAATATTCATCTACAAATCTTCAATAACATGAATATTCTAAGTAGTTCAACGATTTATTTTCATGCCTTTCATATATTCAAAGCAATGACGTACACTGTAATTGTGTCCTTGATTTAATCATAGCCTGAAGATATCATACTAGACAAAATACTGAACTTTCACTAAGTAAAGGAATTTATGTTGCGCAAATTGGAAGTCACAATTGTCGCACTGTCTTTGGCCAGACTTGATTTGTAACACCAAACTGTTAACTTTGTTAATATTTACACCCTTGCTCATTTATGGCTAACAGCTCCGTACTAGATAAGAGTAATGTGGAAGAGTTGATGTTGAGATATTCTATGCCAAAGTAAATTGTCTTTCGTCATTATTATATATCAAGTTTTGCACTCGATGTATCTGAAACTTAACTTTATTAATTAGTTGACAAAAACTGTAAATCGCAGTTAAGAAACTCTGGTATCTACTGGTTGTAAGTTTTATTTATATTAAACCATAATGTCGACTGGCATATTTCTTTATTGATATTAAGATTTAGGTTTTTTACTACTTTCTAAAACAGAAACGTTCGATATTCCATAGTGTACTGTACAATTTTTGGCTATATTCCGTATTTATCAGATGAAATCACTCTAAACTTGGAAAGGTTTAATATGGTAATAATTCAAACTGGGTTAAAGGGAGAAGCTTGTGATAAAAATTATCATATACCAGCTTGACAGTTTGACATTCAAGACTAAATCTCTCGTTATCTTGCACAGTTGTTTTTCACTGAACTTTTAACGTTCTCCTGTCACGCATGCAGTTTAAACTTAATGTCAAATGTACGTTAATACCAATTCCCATCCCTTATTTCATAACATTTTAAATAGCATACTGCATACGGTTATTAGTTACTTAAAATCATAAACGATATTTGTACTTGTAAATATCAAAAGGTATTCGATTTTGTTTTCAAATTAAATGTTATAATGAATTTAACAATCTATCATGTTCCTTAAACCATCTCACTTTCAACTTTATATCTTCAAATATTTCTGTAGGCTTACTGATGTTCCTTTAAAGAGAATGCTTTATGCTAATTGCATTCATTGACATATTATACTTTTGGTATTTCAAAATGAATAGAAGATGTAAAAAAGATGAAACGTCTTTTAAACAATTATATCATAACTATTTTGCAAGTCCACTTTTTTCAGCCTGCAACGTGATTGTTTAATTTGCATTTGCTCTACGTGCCTTAATAAAGAGTGTTTTAACGATCAGTTTCATTACAAAGGTCTGACGTTCTACTTAGTAGTTGTTAACTAACGTGGTAATATATTGTTACACTATCATCTTATGCAGCAACCGAAGCCCTTAATTTCTGAGTCTCTGATTAAATTTAAAGTCTGGTTATTTGAAGTTGGAGACTTTATGTATCTTGTCAATGTCTATACTATGACTGTTTAATATCTCCAGCATAACAAATTGGTGTCAGGTTAGGCTGTACTCAGTCACAAAATGGGTCTATCATTCTTGACTTGTCCATGGACTGTAAATAGATTAAATAGACTAACCTCGGACAAATGTCTACAAAACAAGGTGCACAATTATAACACTAAACATATTTGGTGTCGCGTACTAATATATATATTTATGTTGTGAACAAATTTTGTGTCGTGTCTCTACTTTATTCGACAGGTTTTTTCTTAATCAAAATTTGTATCATCAACATTTATGTATGGGAATTAAAAAAAAAATATTAAGCATATGCTGTTGTACTAATAATTGCAAACTGTTTGCAAGAAAACTGCATAAAACATCATTCATTCCCGTTCTGGTTTGTAGTGATAAACAAATAAAGCATTTACTGTTGATAGACACAACAATAGTCATGTGGTTTGTTTCCATTACAATAGAAAAGTCTTATTTTTTACCTTATAGGAACATCTGCTAGGAACAATATTCATGTGGTTTAATCAAGATTAAATTTAGATATGATGTTTGCTTGTTTGTCTGTTGGGTTTAACGCCATAGCATTGGTAGGAGAGAGAATAACCATAGAAAGAATTTAATAGCCAAGCTCCACGAAAGTATGTCCCGACGGGAATCAAATCCACGACCCCTCGATCAGTAGACTTGCGTGAAACAACTAAGCTAGCCGAGCGGCTTATGTAGAAATCAATAAGATATGATCGTTAATTATCATTGTTACATTACAGTTAGATACTTAACAATCCCTAAATATTGTCTTAAATATATCTGCCTTGTATTTAGTTATCTTGTGAAAGAATTAGGGAAAATATGAATTAAGAATGCCAAACATATGAGACAATTTAACGTCATGTAGCGAAAGTACACGTTAACCAAATTCTAACCTCAATGTCATCAATTATTTTGTCTTTGATTTTTTTAAACAAGTTTTATCCAATTACCAAAATAGCTGAACCCATTAAATCACCAAATTTGGCTACAAAAGGATAAAATAGGAATGCATTTAGATAGTCGCAAATGATTAAACGGTCGTTATACAATCCCATAATCAATCCATTACATATTACATGTTTCCTTGAAAGTGTTCCTCTAGACAGACAACAAACATCAAATAAAACACACAAAGCTATAGATCTTTGACTAGTTACTGTATACTGTGAAGGCTCAGTGCTAAATGTTTTCACGAAAATCAAAGACCGTAAACCATTAAAACAAACTGCATCCTCGAACAACTAAGGTTTTTATTTGGCTTGTTTTGCAGATATTCTACTAATTAAGAAAGAGTACAAATCTTAGTGTTCTGAAGTTTAATGTCTCTGACTGATTGAAATAAGACATACTCGTGGATTATAAACCAGATATTTCTCGTTCATTTTACCTAAATCAATCAACTGTTCTTGCATTTTAGTAATATGTTCCACATGAACGGAGTCAATCGTTAACATGAGACCAAACAACAACTTAATTGTCTAAATCCTTAAAGTATTTTCGTTCACATTAAATATTCTCTTTACCTTCGTTTCTATTATGAACGGACTCTCGATTCCATTCTGTTGAAAGATTCAATAATAAATTTGTAGTGGCGAATCGCAAAGTCAAACTTTTTCTTTTGTCAGTTACGGGTATATGTTCATCTACACAAACTTGTAAAAGTAAAGCAATTAATGACTTTTTAAACTATCTTTGTCACAGATATACCTGACATACATGTGCGTTGTTTGTATCATTCTGATGATATGCATAATTAAGACGCACCCCGAACTTTACCGTAGGATAATGTTTGGAAACAGATACTGGTTTTAAGCTAAATCCACTAAAATCATTTCCTCACTGTGCACTTAACAAACGAAACATGTCCATGTGGCCAACATGTGAGCTTAAAATAAAACTAATGTCGAAAGATCTTTCCGGGATTATATATTGACATGAACCACTATACATGCACAATAAGTCCTTTAATAACAAACCAGAATAATCTACTTCACATTTACCTTTGAGAAAAGAAACAGAAAGGTTTGTGAGAAAACCAATAATAGCAGCAATCAATTTATTCAAAGGAATTGAAAAACGGGAATAGCAACAGTAACTAAAGCATGACTAAAGCGAAATGGATGAATGTTTTGACGTTGTTGATAAAGAAAGTGTTGCTAACTTTGACGAAAGTAGATTAGATATTTATCAGCTTGAAAAAGACATCAGTAGTTTACATACCTTACTTGTCAGACTGAAGTATTGTAAGAATCTGTTTAACTGCTTATTGTACTTAAATTTCTTTTATCGTATGTCTGGTTTCATTATAACAATAATGTCTTGATTTTGAAAGAGACATTAATTAATTTGAGAGGCGACGCTGTGATCACTCAGACAATCTGATTTGAAGAGAACTTTTAAAGAATTTTTTTAAGGAGACTATCTTAACAGACGAAAATTTTGATTTTTTCTAAAATGAGTTTTAACACGTTAATTCAATATTTATATTTCGGGAAATGTAAAAGTAATGCGATCGACAAAAGATATATTAAGACTAATGTTTTTTTTCGACTTATCATCTTCCAACAAACGAAAGAAAAAATTAAAAACAAAAAAGTATTTTTACTTGCTGAAATGTATTGGTAATTTAGCAAAATTTGCTATAAGTAGCCAGTGGCTTATTATTAGTAGACAAAACGCGAGGTGTCAATATTTGATTACATTTGTGTTGGTGTATAATGCACCTTTAAACCTTCAATAATTTTTGTCACACATCAAGCTTCCGAAACTTAAAACAGTTTAATGATGTTAAGCTGTTGACATTTATCCTTTTCTATTTGTACAATACTATACATAAGACAGACAAACGATTTCATACTTAGAGAAACCAATTGGTAATTTGGCAATAATTCTGAAAATAGTGCTAATTATCTTTTAAAGTTCTCGGTATCCTAGCATTTATTGAACGATACAAATATTTCAGTACTTTTTTAAAATATTATCACAATTTTAACATAGAGTTATTTAATAAAGTATTGAAATACGTTTTACAAAAGCAAAAGATCTAGAGCTTCCATGTGTTGCATACAGTATCACCTCAAAGTCTTCTACACTGAATATGCTAATAATGCTCAGGGCTCATGAAGACGACGGTAGCCTCATCACATAAGTCGCAATAATTTTATTTGACTTGAGTATTAAAGATTCATATTTCGTGTCAGACGCCATTAGTAAATATCTTTCAGGTAAGTGCGAATGGTTTTTAGATTCTCTTAGAATCTCAGTTACTTTATCTGTCATCTGTATGTACTTAATGCCCCTTTTCATACTATACACTTGTTATATCGAAATGTGTTACCAAGTTTGTCGCACTCACGCTCATGTTCTGTTTTATCTAATGACCCTGCAATTGCTTGCAGCAGTGTCTGTTTTCTGATAAAATGTTTAGAATAATATGAACAAAGATGTACATGCCACATATGTTGTAACTACAAATTGTAATTGAATTTTAACATTCAAATCCACATAGATAGCCGACATAATTATATTCTCTATGATTAACTGGTTTATGCTGCCTTTCATCAGTAACCCCTTCTTGCACATTGTCATTTTATTGTATAATCATTAATTATTTCCCCACGAAGACATTCAAAGAGAGTTTAACTTTTATGTACTTTAGATATTGTTTAGATATTATTAGGAATAAGGAAATTAACTTAAGCTGACTTCACCCCTATAAGTCATAAAGTGTAAAGTCTCTTTTTATTTCACAGTTTATAAGCAGTTCACAAACTTCCCCTTCCGAAATCATCTAAATTGTTGTAATTTTGAAAACTCGAGCGTAAATATTAAATATTAGTCTAGACTGATCAATTAAAGTTCATTATAGAAAATTTCTCTTTTAAGATTTCTTTGGTCCACATCATCATTATGTGCACTTATAAAACATGTTTGCATTTACTGCCTTTTTCTGTTTGTTTATTTGGGCTTTACGGCGCACTAAGAAAGCAGAAAGGTTATATCGCGCCGAACTGCCTTTTTCTAAAACATGGTATATGGTTGATAAATTTGTTATACAATTTTAATGATTTTATTAGCACAGTATTAAACCCTAAATTAATTTCATACCATTTATTACAGTTCAATATTTTATAATAATGCTTAAAATAAGTAGTTAACAAAAACGTTTTTGACAAATTCTATAGCCCTCTTCCAAAAGATCAGAAATAGTTGCTACAACTTCATAGACAACAGCCTTTGTCAATGTTCAACTATTTGCATATTTAAATAGATTGTATAGATTTGTGCCGATACGTATTTCCTATTTACTTACCTATACAAAGGTCCGCTAGAATCTTGTGTGGCCACATTGGAAATCGTATTTAACCAAGAGAGGAAGAATTATTTTATGTTGTAATGTAAACGATTATTCAAGCATTCTTTTGAAAAAAAAAAGGAAATTATCAAAAACATCCCTCATGAGAAATATGAAAAAAAGGATTAAAAATAAGATCTTTTTACAATAGTACAATGATAGACATTAATTAACATCTGTCAGTTATATTAAGCTTATTTATTATGGTCGTCCAGTGGTTATACAATGATTATGTTATAATTTCATTGACAATGTAAAACGTCAATTAACGAAGTAGGACAGTCCTTGAAGCAAGGAAAAACGATACTCTATTGACACAAAATATGAGAATGTGTGAGACGTAAATATGCTATATACATCATTACACATTTAGAGCTAAGAGTTAAACTATAGACGCATAAACTTTAAATATGTCAATGAAAATTCCAAGTTTATCATTGTCAGATGTTTCTTTGCTATGTTGTTCACTGTGTATTATACACTGGGGTCCAAAAGGTTTTTTTACATATGTTAGATTTTAATGTTCCAAAATACACGTAGATATACTTCGTATGTTTTTGTGAATTCAATAACTAATATTTAATTTAACACGACATTTCAGTTATGTTGTTTTATATCTACCTTTTTGCAAAAATGTACCTAATATTTAAAAATGTTTTCATTTCATGCTAATCTCTCTACAATTATTGATGTTGTACGGTTTCTTTCTTATGTAAATGTTTAATATCAATGTATTGCCGCTTTGTACAAAGGTAGTTTAAACAAACTTCGTAAAGAACAATCTTGCGTTTTTTTTATCTGTCCCATTTTGCATAAAATAATTGATACACTAACACAAAAATTCAACATTGTTAGAAATTGTGGTTGAAAGCTAACAAATTAGTGCTATAACTTGCTTTTAATCTAAACTTTAGATTTAAAAGTCAGGTTTGTAATGTCATACATCAAAATTTTGCATCTCTTGGGAATAGCTGACATTGTAAAAATAAATAAATAAATCTACCAACTTTCCTTTGCCGTACATTTTCTCACAATTTTCAATACTCACGTGTCTTACATTTAATTAGGTTATAAACAGCGAATGACACATTCATGACGCCCGTGTCGTACTTAGACCGATGGCTATAGTCTTTATGGAATGTTTTTAGATTGGTCCAATGTGGGAGCAGCTATTAGTTAGAATAACTTGTGTACCTTAATTTTTAAAAATTGTGACAAAGTTTTATTTTGGTTAAATGAAATCTTATTTATATCATACGATTGGCGTTTTAAGAATTATTTTCAGAATTAAAGCTACACCACAGGACAAAAATGTGTTCCTGATTTCATATTAAAACGTTTATCTGCCTACTTCAAATAGAATGTGCCAAATCTAAATTGTCAGAACTTAACACTAAAAGCAAAAATTAACTTTCAACTTTTTTCTTTCAACAATCGTGTAACTTCTGATATGTTAGCTTGATAAAGTTTGAAACCGAATGTATATTTTGATGAATAAAGTGAATACTTTGTAAAATGATTTGATTTGAATTTTGTCCAAGTTTTTGTTATGGATGAGCCTAGCTCAAAATTCAAAATCGAGCTTTAAAATATAGAATATCATGTATTATATTATAATAAACAATAACAAAACATATGTATATTCAAAGCTTTTAAATTGAACCGTGTTTATAACAAATGGGTTCGTTGTCAAACTAAATGTTAGGAATTAAAATTAATTAGATATGTTATTTTTCATCTTTTTTATGAAATAAAGTATGACTTACATTAATCCTTAAAATATTTTTTTTCATGAATTAATAAAGGTAATAACAAAACGTAATATACCCTGATTCGATTTTCTCATCCTGATCAAACTTTAAAATAAAAACCATTTGTCATGCTACAAACAAACATTTCAACAGGGATTTTAGTTCTAGCAACATCGTTCGTTTATCTATTGTGATATTTAAATATCGGCAAAGCCAAGATAAAGGGTACCTCTTCAGTCTCACATATGGCAATTTTCAGACCCCATCAGAGTGCAGAATCTTTTATAGTAATATAAAGACATGTCTATTAGGCACTAATTTCCAAAAGATCTTGGATGGAACATGTAAAACAAAAAAGTTAAGTACGGTTAAATAGATGTACCCTAGGGGCCTACGGACTCTACATGGTACTTCATATCACCACACAAAAAATTAGAAAGCTGTATATTTCTTGTAAGTAATTAGTTATTTAGTTTGATAAACATGTACTTTAAAATTTGGAAGAAAATCTACGCCCACTCTCTCATGTCTCAACATTAACCAAGGTAAAAAGTGCAAATACCCTAAAATACACAGGGATACACATATAGATGAGAAAAAAGAAACAAAACTGATTTTTTATATTTGAAAGTATTTGAAGATGAAGACAACACATTTAGAACAAGTTTGATATGAATAATATGGTTTTGTTGACCCTAAAATGAAAATTATATACATTTGTAATTGGAAACCAGGGCTACGGACTCTACACGGTAATTCATATCACCACTAGAAAATTAGAAAAATGTATATTTCTCATAAATGAATTATAAATAAGTTTGATATACATGTATTTATCAATTTGGAAGAGAATCTACAGTGACTCTCATTGTCTGCAACATTTACCAAGGTCAAAAGTGCAAATACCCAAAAATACACAGGAATGTTAAGTTTCAATTTACATTTAAATGAGAAAAAAGAAACAAAACTGATTTTTTTATATTTGAAAGATGTAGACAACACATTTAGAACAAGTGTAATATGAATAATCATATGTTTCGTGGCCCAATTAAGAAAATCATAAAATGAACATCAGGGGCTACGGACTCTACATACTGTCTTGATGGTATTTAGTAGATTAAACAAAGTAGTTAAATGTAAATTGACCTGTGGAATGAAATTTTTTTGATACAGTATTAATTTTCTGACTTTTGAAAAAGTGAGCAACCATAGGAAGAAACAATTCCTTTATTTTACTTCAGAAAACATGAAAAATTTATGTTTCTTAGTAACATAAAATGTCGAAACAAAACAAAGTCCAGAATTTTCAACCTGTTCTATGTATATTTCAACACAAAATCTATCAAATAAATTATCTCTATACATATATAAGTTTGGGAGTAAAAAATACAAAAGAATAAATTATGTGAAAATTAACATGGGGCTACGGACTCTACACCACACCAGTATCTTTTTCTATCACATATTTAAAGAGGTTTGTTTGGTTTTAAGTGTAATTTTCCTTTAAAAAACAATTAACTTCAACTTACAAACACTACAAATATATATTTAAGTATCTTCTGAAATGTCTAATGTATCAGTTTGACTATTAAAGAAATCTATCAGAAAATTCATAAATTAGGTCAAATTTAACATTATTTTCAACAGAATGAAGATTGTCAAGACCTACAGTATTTAGATGCATAGCTAGTCAGCACAGGTACGAAACTAAGACAATTAGAAAAGTTTTATAATTGTCCTGTATGAAAAAAAGTAATAAATATAGCAGGGGCTACGGACTCTACAGGGCTACGGACAGCAATTATTTGTCTTTAGATTTTTTTGTTCTTCTTCTGATTTAATTCCTTTCCTGCATTACCTATATGGCACAACCAAAAACAGAAAACGTAATAAAACAGCAGCTATGTTTCTTTATATAAAATCAGCACACAGTTTAAAACAGGGGCTACGGACTCTACATAAAATTTAGTATGTTCAGTATGTATTTTCCGAAAAGAAAGTGCTATGCTCTAAAAAACTTCATTTGCGTTAAGTAAAAATAATTATAAACTGTAATAGTAAAAAGGTGATACAAGTGAAATAAAGCAGTCACATAGTTTTAAAGTCTGTCAAAGATGGTAACGTAAAATTCTTACTTTCGTTACAAGGGTACATGTTTACTCTTTCATGAATATTTTCTTAAATATTGATTATATATAACTTTCGTAAAAAATACCGTATACCTGAATGTCAGTCAGAGATAGAAAACGCATCAAAGTAACTGTAACAAACAATAACTTTTCAAAACAACTGATGAAAAAAGAACAAAACCTCAGTGAGACTCAAAAACAGTGTAAAAACAGGGTTTTTAGGGAATGTAATCCTAAATAATTCAAAAAATGATAATAGAACATATGTAAAACTATACATCATCAGAAAGCTCTCAAGATAACGTGTTGGAAAAAAATACTCTTCATTTAATTTAAACTTACATTTTCAGAATATTTCAATGTAACATTGGCAAAATCAAAAGGTCCCATTTATCTTGGCTTAGCCGATATATCATAATTATTACAATCATGACAAATTATATTGCTATGATATTCCGAGAATTCATTCCTGTCATATTATTGCAGTTAACATCCATAACTCTTTTCATTACATGTTGATTGAATAATGTACCCATACATTATCGGTTATTGTGTTTGACATTTTGAAGATAGAATATTTCCTTAAAATGATTTACAGACGTACTACGCTTTGTTTGAATTTCATTTTCTATATCTTAAACCGAAATCAACCTGGAGGAGAAATATATTTTTTTTTTTGAAAAAAAAACCATTTAAATATTTTTGTCTGATATCTTGTCATAAATTTAAGTTGATATGGAATAACATTATATTATGTCTTTGAAATATTGAAACAAACAAGATGAAAACATTTTCAACTACGTTAAAAGTCGAGATGAATAAAGGGTCTAAAAAGGCGGATATTACTTTCTTTGAAATTCATAGCTTTGTATCTACTCGATCGCTTGTCGCAGCATTGAGTAAAATGTCATTTTGTCCGAGTGGTGTAATAGTATGCATGTATGGCAATACACTTATAAGACAATGCTTACGAACAAACGGATATTTTGATTTATATAACTCATAAATTTTGACATTCTTTCAATTTAATTCAAACATGATTCATTTCAATAAATCAATAAAATTATTTTTGAAAAGGCCACAGTGTTAAGTTAATATCAAAAATAGATAATTGAGCATAGAAGGGGTTACAATACCGTAGAAATAATTCAAAATACATATTTAAAGAAGTATACATAAATCATTTCATTACAGTTCTTAAATCATTAATCGTTAGAGAACGCCCTTTATTGTAGGTGAGAGAATGGAACATAATACTACAACTCAAATATCAAGATTTACAAGTTATAATTAGCATCAATATATATATTCGTATAGTCTCATTTTCGATCGCAAGTTGGAGCGTAATTTCAAAATCTTTGTTCGCCTTTTGAAATATTGGCCGCCAAATATCTTTAACTTGATTATTCTAAGAAAAATAGTACAACGGTTTAGTTTCCAAGCCTTACTAGTATTCAAAGCAACGAACATTGTGTTATTGACTTGAATCGTAGCTTGAAAACATGAAATACAAAATACTGATCTTTCAAACACTAAAAGAATGCATGTTGCGCAAATTGAAAAGCAATTCACAATTGTGTCAGGACAAACTCGAGCTCCTTGTTAACGTATACACCCTACCTCATTAATGGCCGACATCTGCCGTACTTGTTTAGAGGTATTTAAAGTAATTGAGATATTTTATATCAAAGTGTATCTAGAGTTGTCTTTTGTAATTTTCTATTTTAATTATTGCATGCGAGGTATTTGCTTAGTTAACTTAATAAATTAGTTGACAAAAACTGTTGATCACAATTAAGAAACGCTGGTATCTACTGGTTGAAAGTTTTATATATATTTTACCTTAATGTCAACAGGTACATTTCTGTAAATCACTTGATATTCAGATTAAGACTTTTACTACTTTCTTTGATATGCCATTGTGCGTTATACAACCTGGGCTGTTTTCCATAATTATCTGATGCCATTACTTTAAACTTTGAAATGTTTAAAATAGAAGATAATTTAAACAAGGTCAGTAGGGGAAGCTCTAATTGAAAACTTTTGTAAAACAGTTTGACAGTGTGAAATTAAAGACTTAATCTCTCGTTATCATATCTTAATTGTTTTTCGCTAAATTTCTAACTTTTCCCTGTCACGCGTACTGTTTAGAATAAATGTCAAATGCACATTAATACTAATGCTCATCCTTTATTTCATATCAGGTTTTAATACCATACTGCATTTGTTTATTAATTACTTTAAATCATATACGACACTTGTAAATATCAAAACGTCTTCATATAATGTTTAATGAATTTAACAATCTTTTTTTATCTTCATAAAACCATCTCCCTTTGAACTAGAATTATTCAGATTATGTTCTTATAAAGAGAAAGTTTATACGTTAATTGCATTCATTGACATATAATACTTTTGATATTTCAAGATGAATCTAGTTATTTTACATCTTATAAGACGTAAAACATTGAAGATGAAACTTTTTTTTTTAAACAAACAAATCGTAACTTATTGCAAGCTTACGTGCTCAGCATAACGTGATTGCTTTTTTTGTCCTTGAAATTAGTGCGTTAGTGGAGAAGATGTTTTGGGGATTGGTTTTATTATAAAAGTCTGACGTTCCACTTAGTACTTGTTGAATTAGATGTGATATTGTGTTGCATCATTTTATCTAATAATCCTAGCCCTATACATGTGTATTTCCAAGTCTTTAATTAATGATAAAAGTCGTGTTATTTAAACGTAGAAAGTGTATGTATTTTGCCAATGCCTTCACAATGACTGTTAAGTATCTCCCACCAAACTGCATACCAATGTCTGCATACCAAACTACATGCATTAAACACTATACTTTTCTTTTTGTATAAAATGAATATTCATCTGTGTGTAAAATATATTTATTTTACACTTTTTTTCTTCATTTAAATTAGAATAATCAATATTTACATATACAAATAATTATACGCCCGTGTAATGTCCAAGCAAGGGACTGTAGGAGATAGAGGGCTATCCACAGTATTGATCTGGGAAACCTAGGTACAACCGGCATCATGTTATTGTCCAGATAATGAAGTCTAATAACCTTGACCTTTCAAGAATCGCCAGGTCACAACCTTGATACAAGGGCTTTCCACAGATTATGTGAACCAGGCACGGCCTTTATACAAAGTTCTTGCATATGAAGTCCAGAGAACTTGACATTTGACCCCGGGGCCACTGAATCAATAGGCCACACACATGGCCTAAGGGCTATTAACAAGTATATTTGGCCAACTTAGGAACAGCAATTGTCCATTTATGGTCCAAAGTGTTCCAATATAATGTCCCAGTGACCTTAACTTTTAATCCCAGGGCCTCAGAAACATAAGAAAACACCATTGACTCAAGGGCTAGCCACACATAAATATTTGTGAACCTAGGTACATCTGTTAATGAGTTATCATCGGGACAAGCAATTGCAAAAACTGTTGGACTGTGAGTAGAGCGACTTACTATTGCAAAATGTTTGTTTAAAAGCTGCGTAAAACATAATCCATTCCCGTTCTGGGGCCGTATTCCCATGTTTACTGGAGAAAAATGTAAAAATGTAAAAAATGTCAAGTCGAGAGAAAAAATGGCGTCCAAAAACAAGTTGATAATTTATTTTTCAGAGATAAGGTAAGCCGAACATTTCTCAAAAGATGAGGAAAATGACCGGTGTTAAGGAAAACTTTAGTGAAGTGAGGATGGAAATACCATGTAAAACAATGTCATTTTCTCAATCTTAAGAAACGTTTGGAGTATTCTGAGGAAAACAAATTGATTTGAGGAGAAACTTATTCTTAAATTAAGATAGGAATACGGCCCCTGGTCTCTAATGATAAATATATATAGCATCTGCCGTTGATAGACACACTAAAATAATCATGTGGCTAGTTTCATTACCATAGAAAAGTCTCTTATCTTTTACCTTATAGGAACATCTGCCAAGAACAATATTCCTGTGGTTTAATGAAGATTAAGTTTTGTAGTCAATAAGATATGATCGAAAAATAGTAATGTCACATTACCGCTAGATACTAAACAATCCCTTAAGATTGTTTTAAATTCATCTGTCTAGTATAGATATTAGTTACATTGTAAGCGAATTTAGAGAAAATATAAATTAGAAATGTGAACCAAAGACGTAACATATGAGACCATTTTACACCATGTGGCGTTTATAAATTGCCTTAATAAAGTACACTTAACCAAATTTTAAACTCAATGTCATTAATAATTTGTCTCAGAAATATGTTAGATCCAATTACCAAAGAACGGAACCCATTCATTCAACTTATTTGGCTACCAGAGAATACAAAGGGATGCATTTAGATAGTCGCACTAAGTTAAATAATCGTTACATAAACACATGATAAAATTATTACATATTACATTAATAACTGTGTTCTATTTAAAAAATCTTATAAGTCTAGCAACTTTAAAGGTTTCGCAAGAAGTTTGATGCTGTTTTTGAAACCTTTCTTGTAAACTGTGTAATTTATACTGTTATCAGACAACACTATGGTGTTTGCATTTATAGACAATATTACAGTATTCAACCAATTGGCTACTATAGTACTGACTGTCTTTTGTAGAAAGATGATATGCAATTCAGCTATTCGCCACCGTTTTGATAACTAAGAAACATTGAAAATAACGTTACTTGGTAAAGAAGTCACTTTCAAAACAATATCATGATCACATATAAAGTAGCATTTTCAAAACAACAATCGATTCCCGTACAAACAATTATGTAAAGGGTCAATTTGGTTGATTGATGTCTAGTTCCAAGACGGATTGATTTCGATTTTATTACACGGAATGCAATGATACATCCGTAGAAATTGTAAATGATGAATTTGCTTAACTTTGATTAAACATTGGTTTGTTCACAGAAAGATCGTACATGTTTTGTAAGGTTTGGTTTAAAAATTACAAAGTCTAGTATTTTACATTGTTCCACCTTTGTTTTACTTTGTACTAATTAAAATCATAATTCACACATTACTTGGCCTTTTTAGTCTGGAAATGTCATGTAATATCATACAAGTTCTTAATTTTATGTCTCTAGATAACAACTGACAATGCAAATAGCAAATATAAATATATCATCTATTATAATATTACTATTGGTATTCCCATGTAATTTAAACTATAAGAGTCATATCGTGTTGTCTCACCGTGCTTTATTATTTGTTTGTTTATGGTGGCATTAATATGAACTCTTGTAAAGATTTCTGTTTAGACTTCCATGACTCACAATACGTTGGAAAATTATTGCATATCTGACTTGACTGAGGCATTTTGTAATTGAAAACACACTAACGTTTGTTCGTGACGTTCATGAGAGCTAATTTGGGTGCGCTAAACGACGTAATATAACCTAAAATGTGTTGACACGGCATTAAACTCAGTATAAAAAGTTTCTTTCATCTCTTGCAATCGCTTACACAGTTAAATAAACCATATTAGTATAATTGAAACGTTAGTGTGATAATTCATTATCATAATTCAATAAATAATAATTGATAAATATGTTGTTGATTGACATATGTCTGAGGGAAATGATTAGCTTTTCCTATCGTGGAATGTTTCTGGTCTTCTTACATGTACAAAATACATGTACAATTGTATGTATAGCAAAAATAACAACAACTGAGCTTAAACATTGAGACAAAAGACAAGTTTGAGATGTTCAAAAGTAAAACAATGATAATAACTTGCAGCAAAAATACTCATACGAATAGTTGAGAAATATAGAAAGAAAAGTAAGACAATAAAGATTAAGTTTCTCTAATAAATATATACTCCGAAACATCTTATTGAAATAAATGTTCCATAATCGCTCTTAGCCACATTAAACATTAAAAAAAGACAAACTACTATTGCGCAGGTTGAACGCTGTGGTTTTAATTAGGCACTCTAGATTTGATTTAGAAAGTCATATTGGGATCTGTTTACATCTGTATTTTTGCCAATATTACGTTACTTTGTCTTACTTATTAGAAAAGACATACAATATGTCTTAAATTGTATATTATATATACGACATTTAAAGACATATAAAGGTACATTGAACGCTGAACAAAGTCCACAAAACATTTAGCGGGTAAAATGGTCGTACATGTAACTAATATTTATATTAAAACAATACATTTTCTCGTTGCTATCTATACATTAGATCTGACGTGAATTTGGATAATGTGGTTTCAAATGTATATCATTTTATAAAGACTTGATGCAGTGCGCCTTGCAATGGTATTATATATGCAAGTGATTATTATTTCCATAAAATATGTTTTCAATGTCACAAAACTGCCAACGTCTTAATAATTTATAGATAAATTGTGGGATACTCTCATTACTCTGTCGAGAAACAAGCACCAGGATCACCTGTAAAAATAAATCTGGCATGAATACCAGCCCAGAAACAAACCGTTGCTGTCTTAATTTTCATTTTTATGTTTTCATTAGTAGTCCCACAATACCATTTACTATTAATTTTACATCTTGGATGCCAGTCACTCTAATGATTTATATCCAAAACAATTGACCCTTTAGATAAAAGATCTTAGTCCAGGCGTCCTTTGTGGTGTGAAAAGTTCTTGCAAAGGAGGGTCCGTGAGAAGGCATCCAGTCTGCAATCCACCATCAGGCAGAACAGAACGTTAGTTAGTAGAGTGTCGGTCGAGTGTGAAATTGGGAGAATTTTAGATATATTTGAAAAGGATATTGTGTATTTGGCAACGTAAGTGTTACTACTTTTACCTGTCCATAATATAATTTGAGAGCCGTCAGTTTTTTTTTATGTATTTGAATCTTAGTTAATTTTTGTTACATTTTCTTTCAATTAAATGCACTCTGTTTAACGGATCTTATATTAGGATAACCGTTAGTTAATATTTTTGTCATTTTAATGATGTTACAATATTTGACGAACATTGTATTTTAATGTTTAATGAGAGTACTGTATTCCTTAATCGTTTATGTGCACCAATTATGCGTTCTTTCATTATGTGTTCGTTTATATGATTCTCTTATCGAATACAAATTGAGTATTCTTTTATGCTTTACTCTTTGTTCAGCGAATATGTATTGTAATGATGAGTCGGAGGTTTGTTCTTTGTCAGAGATATTATTTGGAGGTTGTTGGTTTGATTTTAGGTAGCTTGGAGAGCGGGGAATTGAAGGTTGAGATAAAAGAAAACATCCACGTTGAAAAGCCTCAGAAGATAAAAGTTGGAACTATAAAATGACATTTTGATGTGAAGTCATATATCTAGTTGTTGGTGACTTAATTCATTAGTAAATAATTATAAAGTGACATTTTAATGTGAAATCATTCTATCAAGTAATTCGTGACTTAACTCATTAGTAAATAATTAAGTGGATTATAGACCAATCGTTTTGTAATTTCATTTGCTCATCATAAAGAGTGTTGTTTATCAGCTGACATTGTGCATGTTTTTATTCTACTTCCTTTATAGCCATATTTTTTGTGTATTTCATGATTATTATATAATTATAAATTTGAATTAATTGTTAAATTGACTTTGGTCTTTCTTCCAAACAAGTCCCTTAATCTATAGGGCAAATAACCTGCATATGTCCGGAATCTGTATCTATGCTGTGTTAGTTTATTTTACCTGATATCCGTGACATAAAACTGGCGATCTCGGCAGGACTTGTTTGTTTAAAAAGGAATACCAAAGTTCTAAATTAATGTACTGATGTATCAATTACTGTAATCGCTGTTTATTTTTGTAACATCTGGGAGCCCGTTAACTATCAGTATTTTGTTCCGGTCAAGTAAGGTTAATTGCATTTTAAGTGTAGTAAATTTCTAGGAAAGTAGGGTTGCTTATTTTGCTTGTTGAGATTTTTATTTTTGAGGGTTTTTTTTAGGATTAATAAACCATTTAATTAGAAAGAATGTCTGAACTAGAGAATTTAATTAAAGCAGGGGAAAGATTAGGACTCAGTGGTCAAGAGCTCATTAATTTTGTTGAGAAGCGTGAGGCAGAGGCAAGGGAGGAGAGAGAAAGACGTGAGACAGAGGCAAGGGCGGAGAGAGAGAGGCGTGAGGCCGAGGCTAGAGAAGAGAGAGCTTATGAGCGTGAGTTGAGAAAGTTGCAATTAGAAACCGAGACATCCGCTAATAGTGGGTCTGATAAGAGAGTGATCGCAAATTATGCTAAGTTACCAAAGTTACCTCATTTTGATGAAAAGAGAGACAATATGGATGCTTATTTGAGAAGGTTTGAGAGATTTGCCGAAAGTTCTAGGTGGGAGAGAGAGTCATGGGGCCCCAATTTAAGTGCTTTATTACAGGGTACAGCTCTGGATGTTTATTCACGACTCTCCTTTGCTGATTCATTAGATTATGATAAGTTGAAGGCTGCGTTGCTAAATAGGTTTAATTTGACCGACGAAGGGTTTAGGGAAAAATTCAGGGGTTCAAGGCCGGAGAGTGATGAGACATTCCCACAATTTGCTATTAGACTTGAGGGGTATTTAGAGTATTGGATGACCCAGGCCGGGGTCAGTAAAGATTTCGGTAGTTTTAAAGACCTGATTCTCAGGGAGCAGTGTATGGAGGCTGCTGATAAATCTCTCCAAGTATTTTTAAGGGAGCGGAAGTTTGAAACCTTGCAGGAAATGGTTGAGGCTGCTGAGAGGTTTCATATTGCTCATCCAGTTAATAGTAGAAAGTCAGTTGGTGTTAGTAATGTAGGAAATGGTAGTAGTAGTAGCATTGGTAGTGATAGTGCTAGTTCGAAGTTCGAGTCAAGAGGTAAGTTATGTTATTTTTGTCGTGGAAATCATTTATTGCGAGACTGTCCAAATAGAAAGAATAATGACTTTGGAGACAGGGGATCTCGTTATGGTCATGGTAATGTGAGAAGGGATAGTCAAGCAAGACCTTGGTTCATGGGTGAAACCAGAGGTGGACGTAATGAGTTGAATTCTGGTAAACGTGACTTCGGTGGGTTTTGTAGAGAGGAGGATGCTAGATTAGATAAGCGTTGTAATGAGGGTAAAGATGATTATGTAAAATCGCAATGTGATCCTGAGATACCACTTTTGGGTGGATGTAATGTAAAGACGGATCGGGCTCGGATGCCAACGTCGGAAGGTAAGTTATTTGGTAATAACGTTCAGGTTCTTAGAGATACTGGGTGTAGTAGTATTGTAGTGAGAGCTGGATTAGTCCCCAGGGATAGATTTACAGGTGAGATTAAACAGTGCGTGTTGATAGACGGAACAATTAGGAGAGTGCCAGTAGCTAGAGTAGATATTGACAGCAAGTATTTCAAGGGTTCCGTGGAGGCATTGGCCATGAAAAGTCCAATGTATGATTTAATAATAGGTAATATTGAGACTAAAGATGTGATGAGAATGGAATGTGAAGAACTAGGTAAGGGGGAACGAAATGAAGACCGGAAGGAGAAGTCTGAAATGGTTATGAAGGTAAGTGATACACAGGAGGTAGTACAAGGACGGACTATTGGGATGCAAGCTGAGGTAAGTAAGATGAAAACAGATAGTTTACAGAGGGAGCCAGCGGTGGGATATAGAACTGAGCAGCAAAAGGACATTTCCCAACAGCAGATCAAAGAGATGGCGGGAAGACGCGAGAAGAGGATCAATGGGGAGAAGAGATCAAACGTGCAAATGGGAGGTGAGTTGCTATACAGATATTTCAAGTCGCCAAAAATCAAGGAAGATGAAAGTAATGATGGATGTGAACGAGCAGTGGCGATTGTACGGTAGAAGAATTCGTTGTAAGTATGAGCATTTCGGGAAATAGTGATTTGTGCCTTGTTGTATATAGTTTATAGTCCAATTTAATTTGTATTAAGGAGATGTAGTTGTCACATTAGTGACGTAGTTTTGATCGTTTACTTATGTATTTAATGTAGCTGGTGTAGTTGTCATATTAGTGATGAAGTTTTGGTTGTGTACTAATGAATTTGATATAGTTGTCATATTAGTGATGTAGTTTGGGTTGTGTACTTATGTATTTGATGTTGTTGTCATAGTGGTGACATAGTTTTGATGTGTACTTATGCATTTGGTGTAGTTGTCATATTAGTGATGTAGTGTACTTATGTATTTGATGTTGTCGTTGTAAAAGTGATGTAGTTTTGATCATGTACTTATGTAGTTTTGTTTTAGATTGTATTAGCTTAGTTTGGGTTTGACTTTCTTTCGTTTTGTTCTTATTATGATTGAAAATTATAATTTTCATCTTGGTAAGGGGGATATTTGTCACAAAACTGCCAACGTCTTAATAATTTATAGATAAATTGTGGGATACTCTCATTACTCTGTCGAGAAACAAGCACCAGGATCACCTGTAAAAATAAATCTGGCATGAATACCAGCCCAGAAACAAACCGTTGCTGTCTTAATTTTCATTTTTATGTTTTCATTAGTAGTCCCACAATACCATTTACTATTAATTTTACATCTTGGATGCCAGTCACTCTAATGATTTATATCCAAAACAATTGACCCTTTAGATAAAAGATCTTAGTCCAGGCGTCCTTTGTGGTGTGAAAAGTTCTTGCAAAGGAGGGTCCGTGAGAAGGCATCCAGTCTGCAATCCACCATCAGGCAGAACAGAACGTTAGTTAGTAGAGTGTCGGTCGAGTGTGAAATTGGGAGAATTTTAGATATATTTGAAAAGGATATTGTGTATTTGGCAACGTAAGTGTTACTACTTTTACCTGTCCATAATATAATTTGAGAGCCGTCAGTTTTTTTTATGTATTTGAATCTTAGTTAATTTTTGTTACATTTTCTTTCAATTAAATGCACTCTGTTTAACGGATCTTATATTAGGATAACCGTTAGTTAATATTTTTGTCATTTTAATGATGTTACAATATTTGACGAACATTGTATTTTAATGTTTAATGAGAGTACTGTATTCCTTAATCGTTTATGTGCACCAATTATGCGTTCTTTCATTATGTGTTCGTTTATATGATTCTCTTATCGAATACAAATTGAGTATTCTTTTATGCTTTACTCTTTGTTCAGCGAATATGTATTGTAATGATGAGTCGGAGGTTTGTTCTTTGTCAGAGATATTATTTGGAGGTTGTTGGTTTGATTTTAGGTAGCTTGGAGAGCGGGGAATTGAAGGTTGAGATAAAAGAAAACATCCACGTTGAAAAGCCTCAGAAGATAAAAGTTGGAACTATAAAATGACATTTTGATGTGAAGTCATATATCTAGTTGTTGGTGACTTAATTCATTAGTAAATAATTATAAAGTGACATTTTGATGTGAAATCATTCTATCAAGTAATTCGTGACTTAACTCATTAGTAAATAATTAAGTGGATTATAGACCAATCGTTTTGTAATTTCATTTGCTCATCATAAAGAGTGTTGTTTATCAGCTGACATTGTGCATGTTTTTATTCTACTTCCTTTATAGCCATATTTTTTGTGTATTTCATGATTATTATATAATTATAAATTTGAATTAATTGTTAAATTGACTTTGGTCTTTCTTCCAAACAAGTCCCTTAATCTATAGGGCAAATAACCTGCATATGTCCGGAATCTGTATCTATGCTGTGTTAGTTTATTTTACCTGATATCCGTGACATTCAATATGCAGAAATAACCACTTAAAATCGTTGTTGTTTTATAGCATTCGTTGGTGTAACGTTTTGCACGATCTTGAATACTTTATCAGAATAATAAAACATCTGTTTGTTCATGCAACGTTCATTATTTGTAAATATCGTCACGAAATTTTGTTTGTGTTAATCATGGTAAAGAGTTCAGATATTATCATATTAGTCATACATACATGAACAGCGCCTTCAAAAAACGTTTGTCAGAATTCTGTTTTAGGATAAACCGTTTTTGAGAAACAATGTACAAAAAATGTAGATGTTTTTGAGCAAATTTATTTCAAAATCGGAATATGTATGTTTATCTACATATGATTAAAACTCACGAATAGAACTTATTTTTTGTATCATTACTTGTTGTATGCATTCTCAGTTTTTTCCTATTTAAATTTAATTTCATTTATTTATGAAATGATCACCATTAGTGTCTGCAGAGAACCATTATCATGTAAACATTTTTATATACATTCTAAAATTAATATATCAGTCCAGAAGGAAATATAATCTATTGTTCTTCTATTCTTACTGGACCTGTTTTATCATTGTTAGAATACTAGCTGACTTAGCCCGTTTCAGAAATTCTAGCATTTAGGAATCTACAATTACGTTTTTTTTGTTATGGATGTCAGTGCATTAACCACGTAAGATAAAGAATTTCTAGGACAAGTCGAAGAATCTTTTAGATTGGGCTTTACTATGACGACCATGACGACGAAACTAAACCATTATCATAACTTAATATACAGAAAATAAGTCATTGCATTTTTATGAAATACCTAAACTAACGGTTTATAAATTCATTTTTTGTGAATACATGTATTGCAAGCAAGAAGTCTTCGTATCTCATTATTCAAGTTGTAAATGTCTTGATTAAATGACTCGTAACCTTTAAAACAGTAATTACTTCCTGGAAAAGTAATTATGTATGCGGTCAATGTGGTTGATTGATTTATAGCTCCCATAAGATTTGATTAGATTATATGGAGCGTAAAGTTCGTTTTATGAGATCATTCTTGTAGCATCATCTGTTTTAGTATTAGATGAAAGTCTACACAACGCTGACGCAGAACATGTGCTTGTTACTAAAATAATTGTAGTTGGTAAGAATGACTTTATTTATTTTTTATAATTATGTTAAAAGATTCACATTATTTGTCGTGTAAGAGATGTTTTGTGTTAGAACAGTTTGTTATGTAAGGATGTATGTCACAAAATGAGTACTATTCATGCATACGTTTTTATAAATTCAAACACAAATGAATAATCTAGTTTTATTTAGTTATACAGATGATTGGTTAGTTCATGTTAAGATTTAATTTTTAAAAAAGTATATTATTATACTTGTATGGTGTTCATACTTGTTCCCAACTGTCAGAGTATATCATACTTATATATATTTAAAACAGTAACTGAAAATGCGCCCTTACAAGTGGTGAGCAGATTATTAATCGATATTAGTCACTTAAAAGCTGATATTTGTATCGTCTAATCGTATTTTGTTCCAGTCTTTGCGTACAGTCAAACATTTGTTGTTCAATTCTATTATTTTAGACAGATGCGAGTTATGGTAATATAAGAATACATTCATCAAAACATTGCCTACTTTATTATGAAAATTACAATTACTAAAAATTGGCAATTGACAGGTTTAATAAGTTATTTTTTTTACATTTTGCTTATGAATGTATTTTTACATTTTGCTTATGAATGCACTCGACTTAATGTCTTATTTTGTCACATGTATTTTTGAAATAAATGTAGCTACACATGTATGTACTTACATTTATATTGCATTGTACTGTATTTCATTGCACTGCACTTGAATGCAAAGTTTACGTTACACTCACAATCTTCAGAACTTTGGACGGTGTTCACAGATTTCTCTAAATTTAAATGAAACATATACAATTGATATGTTTGTCTAGTTCAGATTGTGATAGGTCATTGTTAAGAAATGTACGAGACAATACCGTCTGTAAAAGTAGCAATAATGTAAACTAAGAGTCATTTATTCCATTATAAAAACCTTATAATGTTACAGATCTTGATTTATTGGGTTATATCACAACAGGAATGTGTCTCGGTCTTGAAGACTATTGACTAGAAAGTTTAACACATTTTTTATCAAATAAGTTAATACCGCTGATTGTCTCAAATACAACTGATCTGTCGTAGCTAAGATAAATCGGGTACTATTCAGTTACTATTCATCACCAATTAATTTAAAGCATGTTTATATTTATGCTCGTATTATAAAGTGACCGTAGGCAAGATATATCATATTTTAACAATGTACCAATTATACCATAAATATATAATAACAATTACAGTGTCTGTAAGATCAGATTGAATTTGACTCTCATATAATCTACAAGTTTGTATATGTCAGTTAATCCCTTACATTGTATAACGTAGAAACGGTCAAGTATTTTTCAAACCCTTTTAGTCAACCTCTAATGTGATCACATACATTGCTAATATAAATATGTTTGAATATATGTTATAATTTTTTTTTCAAAGCAAGCCTTTTGACCAGTCATTCGGAAAATTACCCATGTTAAAAGCAGTAGTCAAAAGACTCTCTGAATATGGCAATAATTTAACATTTTAAAAGGGCACACATATCTTTGGGGAAAGATAATGTAGATTCGCCAAAAGGACATCCGGTTAAGTAAGAGCAGTGACTGGTCTAACATTTCTTTAAGAGTATGGAATATATATTACAATGATAGTTTAATTTTACCTATTATATTTATATTTCGTTGTTTCTAGTTTCTTTTTTTCCAGATAAAGCTTTTTGAGTCAATTTTATTTATTGATTACTGAACGTGCTGTTTTACATTAGTATTGCCTTCTGCTAGACAGAACTAGCTTTCAGAAATTGAGGAAGGAGTGTTAGTATATAAGGGCGAATTATGCACTGCATTAATTATGTTCATGTAATTTGTTATGGATGATGATTTAGAAAGTTTACATTATTTAAGTGGTCGTGACAATTTTTTGCTCTTTTTTAGCTTGTTTATTTCGACATGATCGGTGGATTTACTTTGAAATTGTATTGTTTTATGAACCGTAAGTTTTATTTTTTGTCGATATAATTACTTTAGTTTGTATTATATCCCTCATAAATACATTCTATTTCTTGTTTTAGCAAATAAATTGTTGGTTACTTAATAATTTGCATGAGCGGACTTATGTAACAGGTATACGATTACAATTTATTAGGGAATGAAACATTAAATTGGCTTAGACGCAAAACATACACTTGTAATTACAAAAGTTTTGTTTGCATAAACAATAAAAACATGCATTTATATCAAAACTGAAGAACTCTATACGAATGATTTATTACAAAAATACAATAATTACGTTTATAATGCCATATCATATATCGTACATGAACCATTATAATGTTACAAACAATACGGTCAGAAATTGTACAATTAAACCAGAAAGCACAGACAAAAAACACAGATGCTCATTTCGCTTCGACTATTTTAAAAATAAAACAAATTAAATATTCTACAATGCAGTCCTCATTTACCAATCATCATTAACTTCGTTCATGTGAAAGCAGACTTGAAAAGAGCTTAAAATGTTCAATTTTTGTAATAACATGCTCTTGAAGAATTGAAAATGACAATTTGTCTGTGAAAACTCAAATAGTTTTTTTTTGACATGGCCACAACAAATTTCTGTTTGACTTGTGAAGTGCTTTTTAACTTGCCTATTTGAAATGCAAGAAACTGGTTGACATTGAGAATAAATTGTTGTGGCCAACAGCTGCATTTAAAACATTAACACTATATACCTAAACTACTGTTTAAAACAATTCATATAGTTCTTAAAGATACAGTTATGTAATCATATATTGTTCAAGCTGATATGATATTTGGCAATCACGTTTTTTCCATCAAACAGTTTACAAGGCTGACACATTGTGTTTACGAAAGGTTTAGTTAGTCACATTACCTATTCTTCCAAGCTACAATAATAATGTTTTAGCTAAAAAATACAAATTAGTAAGGTCGCTTGTGCAATTGCCTAAAACTGATTAGGAAATGGCGAAAGACAATTTCCTTATTACGGCGATATCTCGTTTCTTTGCAGACCTAATTGGTAAACTGATTACACAAAGACGTGTCTAAAGCCCCTTAATATTTTTTATTGGATATCTAATTGCTATGGTCAACTAACTAGGGAAACATGTGTTTTGTTTGCAAGAACAGTAAAACATCTGCATCACGAAAGATGGTCAATGTATTATATGAGTTTCATTATAAAAAACGTACATTTTAATAGCAAGGTTGGCTCGTATAAGCTTAGTGACTAATATGAAAAATAATAATGAACAATGAAATATTTAATTGATCAGTTAACAATGAAATATGTTGTTACTAATTATACATTTAAGGGTTTTGGTAAATGCATATACTATCGAAAGTATGTTTCTATTTCTTTTCGCAGTTATACCATTATATTCAAGTAAAAGATTAAGATCTTAAGTAAGCAATAAAGGTAAGTAAGTCAAGCAAATGATGTGAAAAGACGCATTTTTGATTGCACTGCTAATCAAAGTGAGCTTTAAGTATCTTATCTTAATTTTGGTATAAAGTTTTAATTTGATGGTATCGGTTAGAATGACTTTACGATAATTATTTTGAATTCATATGGTAACAAAGCTTGATTAAAATGAGTTGAAATAATTACGTTGTCGAGTTCACTTTCTTTAATACTAAAATATAAACCAATATCAAATATGTAAGCGAATAGCTTTAATAAGTTGCAAATAGCTGTAACAAACATGACAAAATTATGCAAAGTAATCAAAAACACTTAACAGAACAGAACAGAACAGAACAGATACTTTATTAAAGGGCTTGAGCAGTGCTCATCACCCAAATAAATACAATATACATATATATACAATTACATACGACATGTCAACATATTTTTAACATAAACATACAAAAGGAGGGGAAAATACAGATAAATAATCAGTATTCAATAAAAGAATTTAAGGATAATAAGTCAAACGCTAACATGAGAGGACCTAATCATAAGTGCTTCTTTTACGTATTTAGATAGTTTAAAAAGAATACATTTGTTTTCAGAATGTAATAGTTCAACAAATTTATACATTGATGGTTTGACATAAAAATACTTTTTCAGATATTTTTTACGGATAGATAAATACTTCGGACATATACAAATGAAATGGAATTCGTCCTCTATATCATTTTTATCACAAGAATTACATATGCGTCTGTCACGAGGAATAAAGTTTTGTGCAGTACGGCCTGTTTGAATCATTAAAGGATGAACAGATATCCGTAGTCTACAGAAATAAACTCTAAGATCTTTCGGTAAAATATCAAGATAATTTTCGTACTCGAAAAGTGTTTTAAAATGTTTATAGTTACTGAGCACCGAGCTACGATTTAAATTAGTGGCCCATTCTTGTTTATAACAATCAAGTACTCGATGCTTGAAAATAATGGGGAACGATTTGGGATCTACATAAATATTTGTATCAAATATGTACGAAAATCCATAAGTATCAAGAAGAGATTTCACATTTGTGACCCAGTTTGTACGACCTTTTTGTAAATCTTCCAAACATTGTAAATACATTGTTTTAATTAAAATATTATCGGTATGTTTAATTTTACACCAATACTTGATAATACGGATATAACGTGAAATATATAGTGGGTATCGACCGAGTTCTCCATAAATACCTAATGTACATGTATTCTTTTTAACATTTAAAAGACGACGACAGAATTTTAGATGAATTCTCTCAATCTCTTTATTTTTTGAGTATCCCCAAATTTCAGAAGCATATCCGAGGATAGAGCCTACGAATGAGTCGAACAATTGACACAATATTTTAGGACTTAAATCAAATTTCTTACAATTGTACAATAAAACATTTAAGGCTTTCAATACCTTACCGGTTAAATGCTGTTGATTAAGAGCAAAATTTCCAGTATAGTTAAAAACCGTTCCAAGATAATTGAAATCATTCACTACCTCTATGTTTTGACCATCGTACAGCCATTTCTCTGTCGGCAACAATCCGCCACGTTTTCTGAATACAACTATTTTTGTTTTTGTAGTGTTAACCTTTAAACCCCAGGTTTTACAATATGTATTGAGTAAATTTAAATGTGTTTGGAGTTCTGCTGGGGAATCAGCTAGGATAGCCATGTCATCGGCAAATAAAAGAACGATTAAAACAATATCATTAAAATTTAAACCGGAGTTAGGAGACGACTGTAAGTATAATTCTAAGTCTTCAATGAATATAGAGAATAATAAAGGGGACATAACTTCGCCTTGTCTTAATCCAACAGCATATTGGAAATAATCAGAATACTTAGAACATGATTTTATACAAGATTTGACTTTATCGTACATATCTCGGATAATCCGTAACATTTTACCTTGTATGCCTTTATTATACATTTTGTACCAAAGTGCGTTTCTATATATACTATCAAAACACTTCATCAAATCAACAAAACATACATACAGTCTTTTATGTTCATTAAGAATTTTTTGTATTAATGTAGTTAAAACAAATATTGCATCAATTGTAGAATATCCCTTGCGGAAGCCGAATTGTGCGTCAGAAATTACATTGTTGGATTCACAAAAAGATTCGATTCGTTTATTAAGTATAGAGGTGAATACTTTCGAAAAGCAACTAACAAGACTTATCCCGCGAAAATTATTTACGTTGTTAGTTTGGCCTCCCTTGGGTATAGGAATAATTATACCTTCAGTCCATTTTTCTGGGTAAAATCCAGAATTTAAAATTGCATTGAATAAGTCACAAACGTGCTGACCAATAATATCAATACTTGAACAAAAATATTCATTCATTAAAAAATCATTACCCATGGCTTTACCACGTTTTAATAATTTGACAGCAGAATGTATTTCATTCAACGTAATAGGATAGTCAAGTTCTTCAAAACAACATTTTGGCTCATCAAAATTATGTTCAGAACAAAAACTTTCAGCACTTTCATTATGACAATTAAAGTCATTATTTCCAATTTTAGAGAAAAAATCTTTAAAGTCGTTCAATGATATACCACTGCTGTCATTTTTTGATTTTTTCTTAAAATAATTCCAAAATTGCTTCGGATTACCATTTTTTAACTTTTCTATTTCAATCATTTTTTTGCGATAAAACTTTTTCTTTTTATATTGTGTTAACTTTTTGTATTCTTTTTTGTTTTCACAAAAACGTATTCTATTAAGATCTGATTTATTGTCATTATAAATCTTTAAAGAATTTAGATACTTATTTCTAGCGATTATACAATCATAATCAAACCATTCGGTTTGTTTAATACAAGATTTGTCAGTAAAATAAACATTAGTATTAGGATAGACAATCTTTGAAAACAAAGGATCAGCTACATCACGTATAACACACGTGAACTCATTTAATGCATTATTGATAGAATTTCTGTCACTACAGTCAATATTATGTACAGTATTATTAAGATCAGTTAACCGTGAAATCAACCCTGAACGAAATAAATGTACATGTTCATCATTCCAAATAAACTTAGTTTCACCGGTAGAATCACATACTGGATTGATTGTATTACATTTAATTGACATACTTAGTGGGCAATGGTCACTCCATTCATTGATTGATTCGATGTTAAAACTATTTATACATGAAAAATTATGTTCGTGGGTTAATAAATAATCAATGGTTGAAGCACCTCTAATAGATAGAAATGTATGACCATCAGTGCTACCGATTCTACCGTTAACTATACGTAACCGTGTAGATTTACACATGTCCAATAGCTTTGTACCGTGACCATTACTTAAATTGTCAACAGAGGCTCGGTCGAGGGGACGATCTGGAACATAATCAATATCGTCAGTAAATACATTATTTTGATCATGAACAATATAATCGGGTTTCAAACCGACGCGACTGTTTAGGTCGCCAATAATATAAACTGAGCCAACTTGTTCATATAGAGCAACATCGCTTTCTAATGTATCAAATAGATCAACATTTACAACATCGTAAGCTGGCGAGTCTTCACACCAGATATAAGCACCACATATATAAATATCATCAGGAATATTGAAAAATGTTTTATCAAGTCTTAACCAAATAAGAGTGTCATAGTGATTTTGTACAATTTCAATACCATCCTTGATAGAGTCTTTGTAGTATAAAACAACACCACCACTGGCTCGTTTGGCATTACGATGTTGAAATTTTCTATAGAAGTTTATCGATTGGTAACCATTTAGTTCAATATCACTGTTTTTGGTTAACCATGATTCATATAAAAATATGACGTCATATTTGTTGATAATATCAATAAAATCGTCACTACTCTTTTTAGTATTGTTTAAACCATTGACATTTAACATTTGAGAACACGGTATGCGATTGTTTTATAATAGTTTACCATTTGCATTGTACAAATATTAAGATTCGTTTAGAAATAATTGTAAAAAACAAGACTGTTGCAAAAACACTAGGCATGTCCTTTTAGTTGCTCCCTAAGTACTTTAAATTGTTATTAATAGTAATAGAAGTTCTTTTCGTAAAACATGAAACTGATTTGTTAACAATCTTTCGAACATAGGTCGTGATAATTGAAGTCATCTGCAAGGCACCAACTAAACTTATCTTGTTTGTAATTTTATTTTTATGTTTGTAAAAAACTAGTCGGATCGTTAGTATAACATGTTAAGATGGTACATGCCCAATAATGAGGCTAATAAATGAAACTATAATAGTATCATATGTAACAAATTAAATCGATTCCATTTCCTTTTGACACCAAAAGTCTTGCTGTGATGTACGATTTAGTTTTTTTCAAAGAATAATATTCTTTACATGTTTACTAAATCTTTTTCCATTACGTCTTTAATACCAACCACTGAGAATGTAGAGATATTGTATGGAATACTAACGTAATTAACTTTAAATCGGTGGTATTAGGTGGAAGAAGGTCTAGCACAATGATGTAAAAGGTTTAAGTGGTATTATGAGTATCATTACATATTTCTCAACTTTAAGGCATTTTGTGAGACTAACTTGAAAGAAATAAAATACTTCATCATTGGTGATAAACTACAAAAACTGTACCACCATTGAAAATAAGGGTGCTAATTGAACAAATAATTAGCTTTTTTTATATCGCATATGAGCTCTTTTGCCTCTGCCTAATTACTTAATTTACATTGTTAAAGTCTATCTTATTATTGTCTATTTGAATGTTTAGATATTTCACAAGTAAAAAATAAATTTAGTTTGCTCATATCTTTGCGAATTGTAACGAAGGGAACTTATTAAAAGAGAAAATGTTTTACAAACAAAATTATCGTTACAAAACTAGCGATTGAATTAACTAAATTATTTAAATGGTCCATTATTAAAGACAATGTAATTAACAACAACGGACTGCTGAATCGTAAAATATAATCAATGGAATACTTTTTGAATGCAAAGATACATCTTCACACGCGATATTGTCTTATATATAGCATATATATTTTTCTTGTATTCTGATATTTGCAACTTGCATTGGTGTTTAGCTCCAGGAATACATTTTAGCTTTAGATGAAAGTAATTACTTACAACAAATAACAAAACAAGCAATTATGTATAAGGTCATTGTTGTTGATTGATTTATACTTCTTAGAAGGGCTCCGATAATAACGTTAATTGAAAGTCTAAACATTGGCTTTGGACATGTGTTCGTTCCTATAACAACTTGAATGATTACGATAGCCACATGATTTTCTCAATTTGGCTGGTATTGAAGCCTTTATTTATTTATCGTACTACATCAGCCTTACTAGCAATGCGTTTATGGGTTATTTCAATTCAGTTTCTAAGGAGTTAGTTTGCCCTTAAAACATCTGACTAATAATTGAATTACCCTATATCCCTGCATATCAGTGCGTTTAGAATATTCTTAATGTTTTTTAAAAGTGCTTCATCTAAATAAAGCGATGTTAAAGATCTCGTTGCTTTTTTAATCAAAGTTTATCTTGGGAACAGATGTCACTTTTTTTTTAAATTAGATATATCAAGTTATTTACTGTTTAAAGTTAACTGCAATTATAAGGTTGGTAACATAACACCACATAACGCCAATCACATTGTAACGGATACTAATTTAATCAACAATGCGCCTTTAATACCTCCTGTTTTCTCTGCAAAATATAAAAGTATAGTCCTGTCATTATTTATGGTTTCACTTGTTGTAGAATGCTTAAATACCAGATAAATACTTTATTAATGGTATAACAAGTGCGATTTATTTTAAATAGACATTAGTTGAATAGCGTCTGAACTTAGTGCTTGGTAAAAATGAAAGTGTTTCCTTTACATTACCTTACTACTCCAGGAAAGTTTGACATGGACGAAAATATGCTTTAATCATTTGATGTTTGCCTTTGCTAACACGTGTGCAACACGTGCAAACAATAAAAAAAGTATTTCCAGCTTCTTCATAAAAAAGCTACTAATGAACTAACTAAACCATAAGAGAATCGGTAGTCGTGGTTTGAGGTGTTTATGTTACTTTGAAGCATCATTAAAAGGTACAACAGTAGAAATAAATCAATAAAAGAGCAAGTTACATGTTTTATCTGTCATTGATATATTTTTTACTGCTTACTGCCTTACTGTACATGCTATGGCGATGTCGATAACCTGCTTGACTGATTTGACTTGCAACTATTACTTACTACTTTTATTTTTTAACCGATGCTTTTGCCCACTAATCATTTGAAGAAATAATGCGATGATATACAAGACGGAATATTTTTTATGATACATAAAAAGTTAATATTATTGTTGTTGTTACTATTTGGTTCAAAACATTTGTCATAACCGAAGTTTCTAAGCAACAAAAAAATTTAGAGTGCAGTTTAAGTTAGAAAACTACCCATAATCTACGAAAAAAAATCTAGTGGAAACAACGTGACTTTTATCATTGATTTGTGGTTCATTTAGGGGCAAACAGTCTATCCACACGACGAAACAAACGAATAAAACAATATCAATATATTAGGAGTTTATACTAGAGAAATGGTGATACGCAATGCCCTTAATTATGATGTTGTCGTTCCTTTGCAATGTTAATTGATATAGAAATCCCTAGAGATGTGTCTGCAGACATCTATCGTTCTTAATTAATTATGTGATACCACATTGCTGTAACCAACTAATTAAAGAAAATACACGACGTATAACTAGTAAGGAAATACATCCATACATTGTTTATAGACGATCGTTTGTGCTTAGAAAATTCAAGTTAATCTTATTTTGTCATACGATATGTTTGTTTTAATAGATATGATTAATAAAAGAACAACTGGCATGCCATATGAACTATAGTTACACGCTTTAATTGAGAAAATAGTTATGCACAAAATTAGGAATTGTAGAAACATAATTTGAATAAGAGCAAATAAAAGACAGTTGTCACCGCTACAGCAATAGTGTGCTGATGTTGATCATTCTATATAAACCTAATTTGTTTGCCTCATTATGATTTAAAATGGACATTTAAATATTTGAGCCGTACAAGGCATTTAGTACAGTTGTACAGATATAAATGAAGACATAAAAAGGGGATAATGTTTTGATTTACTACAAAATATCAACATATCAAGGTATCATATTGAACTTTGTTTCCTAAGTGAATAAACCGAGGACTCGTTGATGAAACCCTGGTTTACTTTCCTCTTGCCAAGTATTTACCAAATACGATTTAAACGTCAATAAAAAATAATCTGATTAAAATGTTTCGTGGAGAGCCATAATATAATTAAAATGCCATTTGAAATAGACAATAACAAATCTTACCACGCTGTTTAAGCAAACATTTACACGCATAATTGTTCATTAATTATTATATTGGCAAAAGTTTACATGCATAATTGTTTATAAATGATAAAAATGGCAACAAATGTCTGTTATACACTGGTTTAATAGTCTATGAATATTATCTTAGACTTAAAGACACCAAGCACGATTCCTTTCAGACAATTTAGTTTAAGAACAAATCTAAGATGTATTATCAAATATAATTTACTGATTTTATCGGTTTAGAGGGATACAATAGAGAAATAAAGCAGACGCAAAACATCCGTTGTGAAATTAGACTGTTTATTGACTGTGAATCGACTGATTCTAAAATAATGCTTTGTCTTAGAATAACTTCAAGGTCATTTTATACAACTTATTCAATTGAAATTGCACATACATCTGTTCTTTGCAATTAAGATTTACTGAAGCACGATTAAATTACTTTGTTTTTACTGTCGTAAACCTGACATAGAAAGATGAATACAACCCCCCATAAATAATAACAATACTAAGACAGGTGTCCATGAATACATACATTTTCTGAGACAACGGCAGACATATCATAGGGGCAGATGATCCCGCAGATTTTGAGATGAAAATGTTGTCTCCTCAATGAAGATTGATTAACAACCTGAGTCACAGAAAGAACAATATGTTGTGAACTTGTATCGATACATACAATATGTTGATGTAAATTTAGGTTATTTGCATTGACACCTCTCAAAGCTTAATATATCCACCTTTGTTCCAAGTAATAAACGCTAATTTGTCCTTTGATTGTGTAATAATGATATCAAGATAAGTAATTATAAAAAAATTGAATTGTATTCCAAATGTATAAGAAATGTTAAAAATTCTTTGCTTTTTATTATCCAACACAATTCCTCAGAGATCTATATATAAATCTACATTGATAACGTATATAATTGCTTAACCGAGAAAATTATTGACGTTTAAATGCTTCTAGACATGAGATGAAGACATGTTTTAACAATAAAACATTGGATCAAGGCGTCTGGTATTTCTTTCTAAAACATGTTCGTAAAACCCGGGTCGATAGCGCAGTTGGTAGCGCGCCGGGATTTGGAATCTCGTGCCCGAGGGGGTACGGGTTCGAATCCCACCCGGGGAGGTTATACCCTTCCATGAAAATTTGACAATAATGTCGATTTTCCTCTATTGATTAGATAATATAGAGAAGTTTCCGGCCTTGTGGAAGGGTAGGTGAGTACTGGTTATAGATAATGGTCCAGGAAAGCTAGGTTAGGTGCGCTGGACGCCGTAAAATGACCTAAATCGTGTTGACACGGCGTTAACTCCAATAAATAAATATAGTAATGTTCGTAAATGTGTGTCTTGAAGCAGATATGCTTATGTTATGTCACAGTCATTTGATACATGAAATTGAGTGACATTGTACATTATCTCCTTAAATAAGTATTATTATAACTCTAAAGTCATGTGATGTTAAACAAGCCTCAGCTTTCAGAATATGCTTTTCCTAACAACGTTTTTTTATCGTAAGTCGAATTCATTTGCAGTTCAAAGTCAGAATGATGTAGTGGCATTTTTAATTGCAAAAAAGTTAAGCCATAAATTACATGTTTGGCAATACTTTACATTACTGCGATATCGTTATTGCAAAACTATTACCACATGTGTACTGGTTTTAAAATAGACATACTCAACACAAGAACATACATGTACAGTGTTTTTTTTTTAAAATAATGAAGTTTTAAGAAAAAAACAACAACAAATAAATAATATCTAAAGTACATGTATATATACTTTAAATAATACTCACTGTTACCAAATCCACCTTTTGTGCCCTTTCTTGTAACATCTATTTTTGAAAAAGCTTAATACGTGTATATGTAAACTTATATGTCACGCGGTGAGTAATTAAATAATATTGTATGGTAGCTTGATGTATTTCATTGCATTGTTCTGCATTGTGTATTTTAATTTGCATCGTACTTACGTCACGTTATGCTCAATTCCTCCAAAACACTGTGCGGTATACACAAATTTCTTTCAATCTAAACGAAACATATATAATTGACGTGTTTGTCTAGTTCAGATTGTAATAGGTCATTGTTAAGAAATGTACGAGACAATATTGTCTGTAAAAGTAGCAATAATGTAAACTAATAGTCATTTATTCCATTTTGTAGGACAGTTTAGTGTTACACAACTTGATTTATTGGGTTATATCACAACAGGAATGTGTCTCGGTCTTGAAGACTATTGAGAAGTAGTAAGGTTAGATTGTCACAAACATAATTGATACACTAAACGTATCTAGAAGACTAACCTTGGTTGGGTCAGGTTCTTTTCCATACGATGCATCACATTTTACTTTGAAGTATGTTTTAATTGATGCTCGTTATATAGATTCATCTTTGGGCTAGAGATATCATTAGGCATATTTCAATGATGTTCCTTAAATAAGGGACCTTAGGCAATTATCTCCCCTTGTATACCCTTCAAATAGGTTGGTCGAATCAGTTGAATTACGCGGATTTTACCATTACTTTTCAATGTCAATTTGGCACAATTAATCTTAAATAACTTTTTCGTAAATCATTCAATTTGATTGAAAATCAAACAACGAATTGTTTTGTTGAAGAACTATCTACATTTTATCACTTTTTTCATCACATCTTAATTAACAAGAAAGATATTAGATTAAATATTTTATAATCCTTATAAAGGACTTCAACGTTAGGATTCCAATTGATAGGACCTACTTACTAATCGGATTGCTTCAGATTTTTGAAGGAAAGATAACTGACAAAAGTTCCTCATGCCGATTATAACTTATTATACGATTATCAAATTGAAGCAATTACAGTGTCTGTTATATCAGATCAGGTTGACTGTGACTCTCACACAATCTACTTATGTATAATTTAGTTTATCATTACATTTAATAACGAAGACACATTCAAGTGTTTTTGTATTCTTTTAACTCTAAGGTGATTACAAACATTGCTTAAGCTCATGTCCTAATCAGTTTATGAAGTGACTTAATAAAGAAAGCCTTTTGTCTAGTCTCTAGGAAAATCCGTGATTAAAGCAGTGTCCAAAAGACTATCTAAATATGACAATCCTTGAATGCTTTTAGTAAATGGCCCGCACTACTTAAAGACAAGATATTATAGAATCGCCAAAAGAGCATCTGTAAGAATAAGAGCATCAACTGGTCTAAACTTCCTTCTAAAATGTGGCACATTTTTATACGATGGTTGAAGGTTTACCAAATCTATTCATCTTACGTTGTAGTTTCTTGTTTTCTATATAAAGATATTACGGGACAATTTTATATATTAATTATTTATTGAACTGTTTTATAATAGTACTATATATTGTGCTAGGCTAAACTAGTCTTTGGTAGAAATCGAGGAAGGAGTGTTGCATGGTAGTATAAAAGTGCAAGTTATGTACCGCATCAATTTTTGTTGTAATTTGTTAAGGTAATTAAAATTATTCTAGTGGTCGTCACGTTGTTAATCATAAATTGACTTAGTGTAATTTAGCTTGTTTATCAAGACATGATCTGTAGCTTTTTGTGATTGGAAGTTTTTATGAAAAGTAAGTTTATTTGGTTCCTTTTAGGGAAAATTAACATGATTAAATTAACGTGTTATATGTCCGATATAAAAACATTAAAATGCATGATTCGCAAAGTATTGTTATCACATAATTAATTTGCATTACATGTACCTGGGGACGTGTGGTACATTAAAAGGGATTTGGCACTACAAAAATACAAAATATGTGGTAAAATAAAGAATAACATGGGATTACTTCAAAAATTAAAATCACAACACACTAAAATATGAATTATACATACTATGTATAATTCGTATTTTAGTGTGTTGTGATTTTAATTTCTTGCAAGAAATAAAATCAGGCATATATATATATATATATATATATATATATATATATATATATATATATATATATTTAGACATACGACGACCTACGGGGCCCATATATAAGACCGACTTGTGTGGCATTATTTCACATAGTCAGAATCCATATATGCCACTATGTACGCAAAAAATGAACATTATCAAACGATAGACCTAAGGGGTACTAACTAATATATATCAACTATATATTTAATTTCAAAATAGGTGACTTCAATATGACAAGAAATGTAGTGCCCCATAAAAATTATACACATTAATGGGGCATATACCATTTACTATTAAAACCACCTTATGCACACTATTTTAATAGTATACCCTACACCCCCCTACATCATTTAAAAGGTGCTAGAATTGCGAGGTTTGATATATGCCCCGTACGAAATATCGACCCCACAAGTATGGTTTCAAATAGACCGATACCCCGTAGATGGTCATATGTATTAGTATATATATATATATATATATATATATATATATATATAAACAAAAGGTCAAAAGAACCTTTTGTTATATCCTGAACGCACAGACTAATAAACCAAATGCTCCTAGTCATTTGTAAAATTTTTCTTCATTGCAGTCATCGATTATCAATCATCATTAAGTTCTCAAATGTGGAAGGAGGTTTTGAAAGAGCTTTTCGTGATGAATTGACATTATTACATGTTCTTGAAGAATCCAAAATCCTCTTTTTTCTTTGTCATGTCGACAATACAATGTTTATTTTACTACTAACTTGCGTTTTTGAAATATCAAGGAGTGGTTGAAATGAAAATGAAATTGTTTTAGCTGATATATGCTGCTTTTAAATATCAAAAGTTCTTTTAGATGTTCTTTAATCTACATTAAATCAATGTCAATTGTCAAGATTTGATTTTGTTATTTGATTCTGTCATTTTACTTTTAATAACAACATTTTATAACTCTTAAGTGTTTTTGCGCGTACTCTTACCTTTAAGCTATATTACTGTTGGTAATTCACAATTTTTTTCTAGTAATACGTTGCTAATAATAAGGCTGACATTGTGGGTAAAATATTTAAGTAAGCGCAGGCTTGTCCGATCAATTTGTGTCACATGACTTGAATTATTATTAAAGTAAATAAAGCATAACATTTAATAACAAGGTTGACTCGCATACGCTTCATGACTGATTGAAAGAAAATCAATTGATAAAGACTTTGAAATGTATCTATGTGTATTATAAATTGATAGTATTTTTGGTAATGTACATACACACGTACTTACAAATGCCTACATTATCTGAAATATGTTTCCACATCTCTTTGCAATTAATGATTATATCAAAGATCTGAAATGTTATCATAGTAAGTAATTTTTGCTGTGAAGAAACTTCATATTTATAACATCAGATTCACTAATATAATTAGCTTTCTTGTCTAATCTTAATTCTGGTTTGCAGTTTTATCCGGGTGTCATGGTTAACAATGACTCTACTACAATTACTTGAATTCATATTGTAACGTATGATTTTAGAAATATGCTGAAGTAGCCGCTTAGTTATCAAAATATTATAGTAATACATGTACTTACATGCAACTATTTAGAATTATAAATATATTCGATATACGATTTACCTTAATACTTATTTACATCTAATTGAGATACCTTTTTGGCTTAATTTATGCCACAGCTTTACTGTTTCAGAGCAAACATTGTATTACGCGTTGTTTCATCACCAAACTACAAGAAAATAACGCTTGTTTCTCAAATGGCTATCAACAAGGCTTCTCAATTTAAAGATGCAATATTTGTCAAAGTAAATTATCATTGTTATGCGTCTATTAAGATTTAGACATGGCGTTGTTACAACTATTGAAGTCGCTATCGTTATATGTCAAGCATTTATAAATGAGATGGTCAGAAATGAAAAATCTTATATTTACGCTACCTGTATTCACCGCTGGCGTTGCACAATATTAAAACACTGCCTATAGGTGAAAAAATGCATATCATAACATGCGTGTTGTCTATGATGGATTGTGATTCACACTAACTGGTCGGATGGTTACATGTTTATCATAGTGGTATAAACTTAAGAGAGTGACGCTTATATGTTCCTTACCTGGGGATGGTTTGTTATCAAATAATTTATTTGCACGAACAAGCATTGTTATAATCTAAACGGCATACAATGGAACTTTCCCAATCACACCCATAAAATTTTATAATGTATTGAAATATATCACTTCTTTTTCCTTTGACACCAAAAGTCATGCTTTAATATGAGATTTAATTATTCAAGCAGTGATATTCAACTTACTGTATAATCTTTTTCCATAACGTCTTAGGGATAAAAAACTGAGAATGTTGAGAAAATGTTTGGAATACTAACGTACATACTTTTAAAACGATGGTATAAAGTTGAAGCAAATTTAGCACAATGACGTAAAAGCTTAAGTTGCATTATGAGTATCAATAAACAATTCCGAACTTCTATTTTTGTAAGACATAACAAGCGATTAGAAAACATTAACTGCTTAATTAGCGATAAAATACAACGACTGTACTACCATTAAAAGTAAGGGTGCTAACTGAACACGTAATTAGATTTTTAGAATGAGTTCTTTTGCCTCTAGCTAATCACTTAATTGACTATTGTTCAAATTGATTATTGTATATGTTAGCGTTCAGATGTTTCACTAATATACATAAAATTAAGTTTCTTCATATCTTTGCAAATTTTAAGGAGAACCACTTTTGAAAGTATAAGTGCAAATGTAAAAGTAAAGATGATTCACAATCATAATTATTGGCATACAACAGACAGCTCAGTTTATTTTAAGTGTTCATTGTTAAAGACAAAACCCGGGTCGATAGCGCAGTTGGTAGCGCGCCGGGATTTGGATACTCGTGCCCGAGGGGGTGCGGGTTCGAATCCCACCCGGGGAGGTTATACCCTTCCATGAAAATTTGACAATAATGTCGATTTTCCTCCATTGATTAGATAATATGGAGAAGTTTCCGGCCTTGTGGAAGGGTAGGTGAGTACTGGTTATAGACAATGGTCCAGGAAAGCTAGGTTAGGTGCGCTGGACGCCGTAAAATTACCTAAATTGTGTTGATACGGCGTTAACTCCAATAAATAAATAAATATAAAGTTAAAGACAATGCAATTGGTAACAATGAATCACTTAATTTTCAATTCAAATAAATGTTATACTTCTTTATGAATATTTGAAAAAAAAACAATGCAAAGAGGCATCTTTGCGCGTGATATTGTCTTACATAAATGACCCATTAATGGGATATTTTTCTTGAATTCTGATAATGGCGACTTGTGGTGATGTTAAGCTACAGGAATTCTTTCTAGGTTTATGCCAAGTAATAACTTACAAAAATTGGCAAAACGTCTTATCTCGTAGATATAAGAAAGGAATTATATTGGTTAACCATGAATTGACCATAATGTTTCACGACCTATGAACAACAAATTCTTCCTGGATAAGTAATTATGTATGTGGTGAATGTGGTTGATTGATTTATGCTTCCTTGAAGGACTTGATAAATTGGGTAACACGAAGGGTAATAATACGTGTCGTTGAAAGATCTTGTTAAAGGTTAAAAGTTGTAGAATTTCCTATTATAATGTTAATCAAAAGTATATATATAGACTGGCATTGGGCATGTGTTCGTTTCTAACAAAAATATTAGTTATTACAATAGCCAAATAATTTCCTTATTCTTGCCATACGGTTGGTAGCTGAATCATTTTTGTATCTACATGTATAAGCCTCCGAACAATACTTCTTACTAGCAATGTATTGACAGGACTGTTAAAGGACTGTTTCAAGCAGATTTCTAAGGCAATTACTTCTTAGGAACATATGTCCCAATAGTCATCTAATCCTACATCCCCATTAGTACGTGTTGAATGTTCTTTAACCATTTTTTTAACTTCTGTTATTTTCTTTTCCAAAAATATATTGGTAAGGTTAAAAAGAATTCGTTTTAATTATTATGTAAAAGTGATTTGTAAATATGAAACAGTTTAACTTGTGTTCTTTTGAAAAATAGTTTGTTTGAATAATTGAAAATGGAAAAACAAATTTTAGAATGAGATTTTAAGGGCTAAACCATGCAAGTTTAAATCTAATAAGGAATGTGGGAATTTTTGTTATCTTTGTTAAGTGCTGTTGAACATACATTATTGTATAGTTAAGTGTATTTGACGCATTCGTCTCTGTTAAAAGTGATTTGTAAGAGTTCATAATGGCTTAAAGACATGCACTAAACGCTTTAACTTGTTTCTTACTGTAAATATTTTCAATGTAAATATAAAATATTTGAAGTATACTGTACGCATTTTTAATACATCAAGTCATTTCTTGTTAGACGTTTTGTACCAGAACTTTGTCGGTAACATAGTACCACAAAACGCTGATGACATTGGAAACACATACTAATTGATCAACAATGCACTTTTAAGAGACTTCAATAGCTCTAATTGTCTTTTGCAAAATATACGCTTGTATTTGTATAGTGCTGCCTTTATGAATAGTTTCACCTTTAGAATGCTAAAAATACCACATATGTGCTTAAATTATGGTAGATTTGGTACGTCAAATTTTCAAAAAGACAACTGTGCCGGCTTGACATCTCTTGATTTTATGCTTGTTGATGGCATTCCCTGTGCCTTATACTACTTAATGTTTTGGTAAATTTTAAATGAGTCAAGAAAATGATTTAATAGATAGATGTTTATTTCAGCTGACATGTATGTCCACACGTTCCTAACCTATAAGAAATCAATATAAATATCGTACATGAATTTCAACACGTTTCTCAGCTACAAGAAATCAATATAAAAACATTAGCAAGCTTCTCCTTAAATAAACGCTGCTAATAAATTAGTATGACATAAGAGAATCAGTTGTCGTGGTTAGAGGTGTAATTATGTTTCCATGAAACATCATTAAAGTCAAACAGCATAATATAAAATTAATACAAGTACAAGTTGCATGCTTATCAACTGCATTAACATATTATTTAGTTATATCACATAATATTTGCCTTTTAGTCAAGTTAAAACAATGTTGTTATATGTATGAAAATTGAAATAAAGTTATATCTATCTATCAGTGCGCTAAAATAGTGTGTATGATATAGCAGTGTTTGTTCGGTTGATCTATTACTTACTAATTATTGATATAACTGATGATCCACAGGTGACAGACTCAATTTTTCCCTATTATAGTATATATAGAGAAAAGGTCTCTAACGCCTGTTCAACGGTTGTAGTTTTCAACTCGTCACCAAGCTCACAAAAACGACTCGATCGTCAAATCTTTTTTACTATCAGCTCTAGAAAGGATTATTTTGCACAAAAATACTTTTTATTTGAAGAAAAACGATCAAAAATTGATGAAATGGTCCCAATATATCCCCAAAAAGCCTTAAAAATCGTTCTATGTCAAACAAGTCGTCCATATAGAACGTATAGTGAAACGGACTGTTTCGTCCGCTGTGAGCAAATAAAACAAAAACTACCATAAAATCTACATATTTTCAATAAATAAATCCATTTTCTATCGACTCACGGCGTAAAAACTTTCAAACAGGTCTCTAGGAACACTTAAACCCACGAATATTGTTCCACATGCCTACTATTTTGACAGATGACCTCCATTTTGTTACATTTACAATTGACGCGTTTTGATTGGTCGAAAATCACGTTGACCAATCAAAACGCGTCTAGGATTCACTGTGGAAATCTAACAAAATGGAGGTCATCTTGTCAAAACAGTAGGCATGTAGAACAATATTCTTGGGTTTAAGTGTTTCTAGAGGCCTGTTTGAAAGTTTTTACGCCGTGGATCGATAGAAAATGGATTAATTTATTGAAAGTTTGTAGATTTCATGGCAGTTTTTGTTTTATTAGCTCAAAGCGGACGAAATAGTCCGTTTCACTATACGTTCTATATGGACGACTTGTTTGACATAGAACGATTTTTAAGGCTTTTTGGGGATATATTGGGACCATTTCATTAATTGTTGATCGATTTTCTTCAAATAAAAAGTATTTTTGTGCATAATAATCCTTTCTAGAGCTGATAGTGAAAAGATTTGACGATCGGGCCGTTTTTGTTAGCTTGGTGACGAGTTGAAAACTACAACCGTTGAACAAGCGTTAGAGACCTTTTCTCTATATATACTATAAGAAGGAAAAATTGAGTCTGTCACCTGTGTGATGATCTATCGCATGAACCAACATATGAAGCCATATAAAGATAAACACAACGGAACATATTATTAAAGATCCATAAATATAGAATGAAATATATTTAAGTTAGCTCTGGCCAAATGGTTAACTACCTGTGAAATATCTTAACTTTTCAAGGAACATAACCATGTATTGAAATGACTTCCTCGAATTATTTTTGTATAGGAGTACACACTATCTGGTAGTAATAAAATGGAAGACGCACACTTTTATCATTATTTGTAGTTCATTAGAGGACAACCAGTCAGTCAACTCGACGAAGTGAAACAACATAATTATGCAATGCGTTTCATAAACAATTACGAAATGGTGATAAGGAATATCCTGAAACATGTGATGAGGTCGTTCCCTTGCAAGTTTAATTGAACGTAAAATCCCCAGAGATTTGATTGCAGACATCCATCGTTCTTAATTAATCATGGGATATCACATTGCTGTAACCAACTAATTAAGGAAAATACACAACGCATAAATATTAAAGAACCATTTTATCAGAAATACATCTTTATACTTTGTTAATAAGCGATCGTTTGTTCCAAGAACACTCAATTTGTTTTCATTTTGTCATACTGTATATTTGACTCCATTGATCTAAATGACGAACGGACATTTAACACTATATTGGACTTATGTTTGATACATGGTGTTGTGAAACACTTATGTTTGATTGATAAAACAGTTACACTCAAGAATTGGGAATAAATAATTTTAACTGTTTTGACATGTGTTCTTAAAGAGAAATCGACGATTCATTTGAAATTTACAAGGTAAATACAGTAGATTATATTGTAATGTGTCTACATTATACATAGACTTTAAAAATAAGTGCAAACCAAATTTCAAGTTGCGCCTCATGTTATAAACTGTAAATTCATTTATGGAACCATTGTTCACTGTCTTACTAAGTAATTGCCAAATATGATTTTAACCCTCAATGAAACAAATTCCTTTGATAATGAAATTTAGTCGGTAGCCATTATTGGAACAAAAATTCATAATAAAACAGACAAATGCTAATTCAAGCACACTATGTAAACAATAGTCTAGAGACATAATTTAAAAAAAATGATATAATGACACCAAGTTTCTGTAATACATTGGTTCAATAGGCTAAGATAAAGTTCGTATACTTAAATATACCAAACCCGTCAACTCTCAGTCAACTTGGTTATAGCAACAAATGTGAATATTGGCATCCATAGAACACTGATTTTACTGTGTTTAGCGGGATGCAAGAGAGAAGCAAAGCTGACATATAACATTTGTTACCAATATTTAACTGTATGGAAAATCAGCTAAAGATGCGTCTTGCAACGGGAAAATGTCAATTAAATACTTTCAGTTTATAGTACACAACAAATATCTGCTGTTTGGAGAATCAGTCGTATGTTCAGGATTAATAAGCCGTGCAAAAGCAACTTGTAGAATGTTTGAACAAACAAAATCTACAAATGTTTAGCAAATGAAAGCAATTGTAACATACTTGTGAAGTTTATAACAATGAAAGTTCTAAATCACCAACACCCGCATACCTTACATGTGGTGTTGTCTTTTATTGTTCTTATTAAAGTTGCTTGACAAATGAAATTTTGAATAAAAGGTCATGTACACCACAAGTAATTTTTCTATCAAAAGTACTTATTCACGCAACATAATTTGAATCATATGCTTTAAGAAAACAATACTGATTTTTGGAAGTTGCTTAGAGCAAAAGTAAATTGATTTATCCTAAAAAATTGTTATTGTCCTTAGTGTTATAAGGGTAATTGTATATTACTTATTCATAAGGCATTGTGCCTACATATGTTCTTTGCAGTTAAGATTGGCAGAAGCACGATTGGAAACCCCGTTTTTTTCAGTCGTAAACGGGATCTGGGATGCAGGCCCTCATAAACAATGAGAATGACAATACTCAGACAGATGTCAATAGATACATAAATGTTCTGAGATAACTGCAGGAATATTATACAAGCAGATGTTCCCACTGATTCTGAGATAAAAACATTGTCTTCTCAATGAAAATTGACATTTACCATTTCTTATTATTTAATATCACAACAACAGATGATATAGAAACTATTCAGTATTCACTTATTAACATCTTGGTACTATGTAATACTATTATGTTGGTGTGCCGTTCAATCCTTAGATAAAGTGAGGTGACAATCGTGGTAATGGGCAAAACAATCATTGTAATTTCCTAATGTGTCGATCTTTTGATACATTTAACGAATAGGAATGTATGTGTTTTCCACGCGAGCCAATTTATTAATTACACTACTAATACCTGATTCGTCTTATCGACTGGATACGTTAATTACATGTAGTGGGTCAGATGTTTTAACATACTGCGGACAAAGATATGAAATGTTGACAAACAAATTTAGTCAATGTAAACATATATACATAGTTATAACGATAAATATATTTAGATAAATTGAGGTAATTTGGCACATGAATGATAAAAGAACACTAAAAACTTAAAACGGCCATATTGATTCCTGATGAAAATGTCCCGTCTAAAATTTAGTAAACTGTTCCATCTTAACTGATTCTATATATCGTCCGTAATAGTAAAACGAAGATAACTTCCTAGTTAAGGCTGAAATAAATATTTCAAATTGTTTTCTAAAATGTCTAACAAATGTTAGTCATTAAGAACGTTTGGCGGACAAAGCATTTTCTAGAGCGAATGGTACAGTACGGCTCCCGAATAAGTTGAATTAGTTTGCGTATTACGTAAGTATATCGTGCGTACGTATCGCATCAATATATTGCTAACTATTACAAAACACATTACATGGTAATGATAGAAAATAAAAAAGATGAAGCTGATGTGAATCAGTATTAGGCTTTGTGTTTTGTAACATTTAATTATCATGTATTTACCGGATAAGAAATTATGTATGTGGTCAAAGTGGTTGATTGATTTATACTTTGGACAGAATTACAGGCAGGAAAATAATTAATTACTACTCCTTGAAATTTTCTCTGCAATCAAACATCTGATCATTTCCTTAAAGTATATTTATTGGAAGGCATAAGGAAATGACACCTGTTCGCTCTAAATATACGTGTTATTGGTTTATTTTTTTTAGGGACTTTTATGACTGAATAGTAATCGACTAAATAGCTGATGAGTGTTTTAGACCATGAATGATATATCTTGGAAGGTTTCGTAGAGGGTCCACCAAAAATCCGATTTTTCTACGTACGCAACGCCAAGCGCAGATAAAACAAAGGTTATGCAAAATAGTTACTATCGTTAACACATAAGGCGTCATAAACGCAATTTCTTTTACCATAGATATGACAAATACATTTTTGTTACATAGTCAAGGATCGTATTGACAGAGTCCGGACACGATAAAACACAAACTGAAAGCGGAAATTGTGGACGGCTTTCAGCAAAACTTTTTTTCTGTTGAAAAAACAACATTTTAATCATTTAAAATCATGGCAATAGAAACGAATGAACTCAAAATTTTAGTATTTGAGCATAAATCGGATGAGAAAAAGAAAACGACGTTTGTCAGTTCATGCAATTTAACAAAGAAGAAATGAATTCGGGAGTACCATCACTTCGTTTAAGCATTATATTTTCATCCTGAAAAAATTCCAGCAATACTTTCGAATGAATGAAGAGCAATTAACTTTATTTTGCAATTAATTAAAGACGATTGTAAGTGTCAAGCCTGTTTTGGGGGTACAGTCAGGTATAAAAGTTTCTATTTATAGAAATGATGCTGAAGCAGCTCTTGCTGATTGGTTGACGGCAAAAAGGTCGCGCGAACATCTAAAAGGCAATCAGCACGAACGTTAGCGCGAACAAAAATTTGTTCGCGATCGCCCTTGCACTCCATTTGAACGGTTCATCTACAAATAACTAACCTATTTCCGGACGAAAAAAACATACGGTTACGGGTTCGTGTTCGCGCTCTGTATAAACGGATCTTAACAGTTCAAATAGCATAGCATGACGTCAGCGCACGCTCAGTAATCGGTCGAAACTATTGCCTGGGCAAAAGTTTGTGATTTAGAATTACAGAAAAAGTTATAAATATCAAGCAACCATTATATAAGGAATCAGGTACAAATGTAACAATATGTACTATTAGAGACTAAACCTAGTAAATTACTTTAGCGTGTTAGAGTACAAGTAAAATGAGACTTGTAATTATAAAATAATAGCCATTTCTATTTTTGTTTGACAGTATGATGATTGCTCTAGACGTATTTTATTATGTTTCAACACGAAATATAAGACTTTTTATTGGTGCTTGGGAGGCAATTGATAACTAGGTTGACACGCCATATTTCAAACTAGACATCTTAACACTAACTCTGCTTAATGCAACAACTTTCATATTTTTCCTGCGGCTCAGGTTTACTATATTATACACTAATTTTCGTCTAAATAAGGCAATTATTTACTTTGTTTTTAATGAACATATTCAAAAACACTTTAATGAGAGACCAATTACGTTGTTTAATAATTTCTGCGAAGTGAAAAAAAATCATGACTTTTTGAGATATTTCGTAATAAATGTGTTTCTTATCAGCCATAGTTAGATTTCTTTTAATACGACTAGTTTAACTATGACTTTAGCATTCAGAACACCTCGATTATTCATTGAATGAATTATCTCGGAAGGATTCGTGGGGGTCCACCAAGAAAAACATGTTTTTGCTACATACGCGAGGCGAAGCACGTACCGGTTATGCAAAAAAGTTCTTGGCGTAAACACACAAGGCTTTGATGAACATGTTTTCATTTTATATAGGTGACTATTATTTGACGTTATCATTGAAACGGGGTTTTTCAAATTATGTACTTAAACCGAGACATTATCAATAATTGCTTATACAATTGTGGATTTGTTAACTTCGACACTGGTAAAAGTATTTTGTTTAGACATGTGCCACGAAGGTAGTTTTAAAATGGCGTCTAAATGGCGTCCGAGGTTATTCGGAGTGAATGGTCGAAGATTTCCGAATGTGACTTTAGTTGATCATATTTTGTAAAACATATCTAACTATGACGATCATATTATAAATAAAAAAATACCATGATGGTATTATCAATGATCTCGATCAATATTCTTGATAACCTCTGGGTACAAAAACGGAAATTATCAAATTGTACAGAACAGAACATATCTTTTATTTCGTCAAAATTTACAGTGTAAATACATGTGAACAAATTCAATATGAATACAATATGACGGTACAATATCAAAAGTCAAGAATTAGCTATCAAATTTGCAATTAAGAATCTGGCATCTCTGTCATAAATTCATAAAAGACATAAAGTTATGAGCTTGTTGTAATTACAGAAAACTAAAAATATGGAACTGTATGGATCAATATAAAATCATATATATTTTACTAGTACTGCACAAGCAGATTTGCACGCACTTGAAACGCACTACGTGCCTAGCTTAGTTTGATGGCGTTTTTGTTGTCCATTGATAGAGGCAAACAACTTTTCTGTTTATCTTAAACTAAGACGGTCAGAATATTTATCGACACGCGAGGTATGTTATTTTGACCGACTTGTGAGGACTTTTTCTTGGTACACTTGAAGCTGTTCCAATGTATTGAATATTATTTTGTGATACTGAATATTGTTTAAGATTGTTTACCCGAAAACATACAGAAGAACTAAGTAATCACTCTATGGTTTTGTTTAAAACGAGATTGTACCGTTATTTTGAAAATATCAGCCAATATCATAATAATTCTTCTGTGGTAGCGATTGCTGAATTGCAGGTTTTGCCAATATTGTAGTTTGATATATAAAGTGTAATTATGAAGTAGAAATCTTTAAATTATTTATGCATGGCATTTTGAAACTTGCTTGAACTTAAGTGTATAAAAATCTATATACTAATATGTATATTTGTCAAAATGAATAATTAATGTATAATGGTAACCGCTGTTGTAATGTCAAAATATCAGAAACCAAAATGTAAATGAATGCACACCTTGTACTCCGGCTTTATTGTTCAAACCATTCTCATATATGTATGTATATGCCTAAAATCATTTGTATGTATATGCCTAGAATCATTTGTATGTATATGCCTAAAATCATTTGTATGTATATGCCTTAAATCATTTGTATGTATATGCCTTAAATCATTTGTATGTATATGCCTTAAATAATTTGTATGTATATGCCTTAAATCATTTGTCTGTATATGCCTTAAATCATTTGTATGTATATGCCTTAAATCATTTGTATATGCATTAAATCATTTGTATGTATATGCCTAAAATCATTTGTATGTATATGCCTTAAATCATTTGTATGTATATGCCTTAAATCATTTGTATGTAAATGCCTTAAATCATTTGTATGTAAATGCATTAAATCATTTATATGTATATGCCTTAAATCATTTATATGTATATGCCTTAAATCAATTATATGTATATGCCTTAAATCATTTATATGTATATGCCTTAAATCATTTGTATGTATATGCCTTAAATCATTTGTATGTATATGCCTTAAATCATTTGTTTGTATGTTCCTTAAATCATTTGAACGTGTAGCATATTTAAGTGAAACTTTACACTGTCACATTTCTGTTCTGTAATAATAAATATTTTATGTCAAGGTGAACTGCATGTTACGCCACATATAAATGTTTATATAGTCCGTTTTTTCTCAACTGTCAAAGCTTGAATAATTTCACGGTGACAGAATGCATTGTTTTAATAATGGCGGCCTAATTGTTATTAAAAATATCTTGACTAAAACATATCAAACGGCATAAGAAGCTTTACTCAATCATAATACACACTTTCGGAAACTCATGGGTGTATTACGACAAAAATTTTAACATTTTGAGAAAAAAAGAACAATACGTACCTTTCGTTAGGCTATGGTCGTAAGACTGATATACCAATATAGTTGTATTTATTTTAAAGGTACTCATTCACAGATTTCAACTTAAATATCAAGTTTTATTTAAGACTATCAATTTTGTATGGAAACATTGTTGGAAGCAGGAAAGTAGTATTCTGATTATGACAATTTTAGTGCAAAATGACATACAAATAGAAATGATGGTGTTTCATGTAGTAAAAATATACCCCGTATGTAACGGTATAGTCCATTTTAGGACTTTTATTGTATACTGCTTGTAACCTTTAGGTCTGTTTGTCTTAAAATATTAACAATCAATGTTTTGACACATTTACAGACACTGAGTGATATTCTGAAATTACAGCAAAAATTAACCAAATCTGTGAACTAGTATCTTTAAAGTTTAGATTGCAAATTCTTAAGTAAAACTGGTTAACATTAAAATGGTTCTTTTGTATTTAAAAAGTTGTCATAATGCTTTAACCTATATCAGAAATACATGTACTCACTAAGATACATGTATTATTCGAAGAAGTATGTTAATTTGAGGGAATTGTTGAAAAACGCCAAACCGTGATAGAACTTACGATATCGGAGAAGTAATAAGCGTCACTAAACAACTGCTAATTGGCTTGACCAAGTAAAATAAAGCCTTTATATAAGCGAGAATGAGACAAGATGCACGCGCATACGTCTAATTTACTTTCATTAGTAATTGGCATGGGCACGTTCCTTTGCTGACAGGATTCGGCATTAACATTTCATATTTTGCAATAATTGGTAACATTAAACCAAAACTGCGTCATTCAGATCTCTTAATTAGTTATAAACAATGCAGAAACAAAGAACGCACTAGTTTAACTGAAAGCTTCAACGGAAATATGGCCGTATTATAACTGGACGTGGGCGATTTATATTCTAAAAAATCTTTTTTTAAATGAACGTAAATAATGCAAATGGATATCTGTAATTATGTAAAACTTGTATATCTTTAAACTTCGTATAATTTGTATCTTGTTTAAACTACAGTATGCGGTAGTTAGGATTTTGATCAGGTTTGGAATAATGAGATGGTTGGTTCCATGTGCGTAATTTAATTGTGCGTAATCTAATCGTCGTATATGTCGACTTTATTCCATTGAGTCAAATGATGCATCAGTTTCAAGGTATTCAAAAATTCAAACACACAAAGCCGTCAGTCGTCAATATTACAGTTTATAAAACCAACCATGTGATTAGCTTAAATGTCAATCTTTAAGAACATACGACTCTACCGTTTACCCAACTTTGTAACAAAGACACGACAAGAGGCGGGCTAAACTGAACTCCACTCGACCCAAACTGTGCCCAAACACTTAGCAACAATATAACGTTTCTTTTAATTTATACAGCAAACATCTCCAACGCCATGTGTAGTTCAGAAAGTCTCGGTTCAACATCTGGCTTGTCATTTTAATTTGTTATAATTCCTTGTATTACAGCTCAGTCCGCATTAATACGACACCTCTTGCTCAGACGCACCAAATTAGAAACTAACTATGATATTATGCTTAATCATTGCGCCACACGACACTATTGTAGGGTGACAAAATATCATCTGGCATATCATCACTTGAATTAACGCAGACAAACAGCAGCTGATTACTAAAATCAATAAACTTTCTTCAGCAAAACTAAGTTCTAGTGTCTCAACCTTAAAACCAGAAAGGTTACCATATCATAATATAATCGTAGGAATAGGGATACGAGAAGTCATTACATTGTATGTTTTTGTTACCTTTGATTATTTTCTGGATAATTTTGTAGACGTGACATGCATTGAAGTTATGAACTTGTCATTAAATGAAATTGAATACTTGCTTTTATATGACTTATCTGACGTTAATATCCTTGAAATGTATTTGTACTTTATAAGCATTAATATCTAGCGTATATAGTGCGTACATATTGACCCCGACCTGACCTTTATGCAAGAATATTCATTACATTGAATACGAATGAAGTAATTAATGCTCGATTACACATTGACCGTGAGGATTATGAGCTAAAACACACAAACACACTTGTATAATTTTACGATCGCTGCCGAAGTGTAGAATATGTGTGGTACTGATTTTCGTCGGGATATGTGTAGATAATTATTAGATGTAAATGTGAAAGGTCAGGTCGGGGTCAATATGTACGCACTATACGAATATGTTATCACTATACACGTAGATCTCTCGACATCAGGCCACAGTTTCACACACACACTTAAGTCCGAACTCAGTAACAGACTCAAGTGTTTTTGGTCTCTAAATAGCATGTCAATATAGTTGGAATGGCTGTTATTAGATAATCATAATAATAAAATTATATAAAATTTATCAACATACAATATAATGTGTTTAACTATAAATTTAAAGCCACAAACTCGGATTTCAATAGAGACTAAACTTAACAGCTCATTAATAGATTCAAGTTTATACAATTTAATTAAACCTTATCAAACATGCTTGTCCCGTTATATGACCTATACATTGTGTTGCTACGGCGTTAAACGCAACAAAAAAAAACATGCTTGTCAGTTTTATTTTATATGATATGGCTTTTAAATCACTATTTGGGTTTGTAATGACACTACATTTGTTGTAACATGGATTAAATAAGTAAAATTAGTGATCAAAACATTTGAGTTCAAAGTTGAGTTATTTTTCGTGAAGCTGGGACCAGAACAATAATAGTGCTAGCAGCTTTAACCTTAACCTTGTTGATACTGGGTAAATGGAAAAAAACATCGAGGTCATTGGGAGCATGTGCATATTTTTAGAATCTGAAGCGTAGTTGCATTTTAAATCTTTGAATGTTTTAAGAGTTTAAATTCACCTTTAAACATTCTATCAAAAGTGTATGCATTTATTATATTACGATTTGATATTTGATTTCAATATGCAAGAGTACAATATTTCAGGAAATGTTTTAAATGTTTGGTCTGTGTGAATTTAAGTCAAAACAGAATCAAACCACTGATATTGTAACCGTCCAGTGTTTTCAAGATAAGCATCGCTTCGGGGCAAGTAGCCAATACAACATATACCACAATGAGCATTGGCTGCTATATACATGTAGTACATTGTAAGTGGTCTTTGAATAGTTTAAGTCAGGTAATAGCTTTGTCGCTTATTTAGATCAGAGCGCAATTCATTTGACATTCTGATAGAACTCTTCATGTAGTCTAAACATGTGAAATTAATGTAAGACAATACGGCTGCCGCTGATTTTAACATTTATTGTATAAATCAACATTTTAACAAGGTATTGGAGTACGGCTTTTTAGTATTAAAAAAGTACAAGGCCTTATATTGTATGAAACAAAATCAAATAAATGTTATAATGCTGAAATAAAATGTATTTAGTCAATTCTCGCTTGAAACTTAACACTTACTATAGTAATAAATGAGATTTGAATTACCAAGCATTTATATTTATGTACAGTAAAGTTCCGCTGTTAAGACCAGGAAAAGCGTTGGCCTGAATAGCGAAATGATATTATTATAGAGACCCATTTGTTCACAAATTAAACATTTGGGTCTTAATTATTGTCCAAAATCGCATGATTTTGAAATAACAAAAGTGGTCTTAATAGCGGAACTTTACTGTAATGTTCTTTTTGTATCCATGACAACAGTCCATGCAAGTATGTCTCACACTGGATAGGTTGTTAATGTAATTTTTATGATATTCTATGAATTGTCTCAGATTATACATGAATGTGTCACTAGGTTTTTAGTTCAAAAAATTCTATACTTTTTTCATACTGATACACCATATTCTGCTAAGCCTCGCGTAGGCATCATTGAAATCTAACAATAATTAAAATACTTACAGCTCTTTAAAACAGAGTCGATGCTAACTTTTCACTGTTTCCTACTTCACACTGTAACATTTGTGATGTTATATTTACGTGGTATTGCCGCCGTGGTCAATGGATCTATGACAATCCATGGACCGTATTTAGTACGATTGACCTTCGGCTTTGCAATGAGAGTGCAAAATGTTGGAATGCGGCATCAATGATCATACATACTGTAAAAACGTGCATATTAAGTAATTAATGACCTTCTTGTGTTGTTTTCTTCTGGGAAAAGTCACGAGTGATGTATGAAAATATTAAATATTAATCTGTTCATTTAAATTGTATACGTTGAGGATATTAATGTCAAACATAATCCTTTGTATAACTTTCTGTATATAAAATAAATCTTATCACTATTATAAAATTTTCGAGATCAAGATGATTTTTCGTCTTCAAAGTTCCTTGTCTTTGAACCAAACAACTTTGAAATATTATTTAGTATTTACATAGACCAAAGTTAAACGTGCCGAGAGTAAATTATTACTATAAACTGGAAATCTGTTTAGGATTTGTAGTAAAATCTCGGAAAACGTATTAGTGAAGTATTAGAAAAAACCCATTTCATAATATATTTAACACATTTATCACTTATTCAAAGATTGTCACAATCTCACTTTTAGATCGTTTACAATTTTGTTTACTAAAATCGAATGCAAAGTGCGTTACACAAGAGTAAATGGAATGAACTCGATAGCTCGTTCGAAAATTTGATTGATGAACTTATAGTTGAAATTAATTAATAAACAATTTACTCTTCACAATATTTATCACAGAAATACTATTTCTATTTCAATACAAGTTTGATATGATTGGGTTTACAGTGCCCTCCGAAACTCCTTGGACAAAACCTTGTTTCTAAAGTAACTCAACTTATATTAACCGATGCAAAATACACAATAGGTCATTTGATCCAATCAAATAATCAATTTTAACATTAGGTCATCAACATATGATTAAAATCATGTTATAGTTCGTTTCTTTCTCAACTGTCAAAACATGAATAATTTCACGGCGACTTCATGCTCTTTGTCTAACACTCGTAATAGTATGACAGTGTGTGTTCAATCACCGTGAAATTATTCAAACTTTGAGAGTTGAGAAAAAATAGACTATACGTACTATAATTTTACAAAACATTACTCGCGGCAGGCTTATTATGTTTTTCTTTAAATTTCAAAAGTCCCAGACCTTTTGGAGGGCGCTGTATATTGTATGCAGAACGCTGTTGTTATGTTAATCAATAATCAAATTGAAATTTCTCCATTCTTAATTATCAGAAAATCAACATGTTCTGGGAGATAAGATTCAAGAATTATTCTTATTTTAATTCAAATTCCGTGTTTTGAAAATCCAATGATATCGTCCTTGTTCATTTCTCATAACTATTATTCAGCAGACGATATTTAACCGGATGACGGAAATAGAAAAAACAAGTTCTATGTAAAAAAATATTTTGCAATATAACAAAACAATTATGTTTAAAATTTCTATACCGCGATATGTTAATTTTACAGCAAGTATAAAAAAGTGTTTCTACCAACGTCTTTTTGTATGTGATTTATTGACTTAAATAAAACTTTTCCGATCTATCAAAATTTGAAAAAATAAATAAATAAAAGAATGATTTACAAAATATGTTCATAAATTACCTCTGAGTACAAGAACTGACATCGCTCTTCTCATGTCATTCTCGTTCCTAGAGGCTATCAAGATTCTCGATACTAGCTCGAGAATCTTGATAACCTCGGGGTACAAGAATGTCCTCATGTATGGGTGTATGACACTCGTTGCCTATATTCCTATACGGAAATTAATGTTTCTCCAAAATTTGTGAACTATGGACACTATATGCAATATGCTATATAGACGAATATCAAGTTACAGACTTCACTTAAACTAGTACATAAGAGGTTACAAGTCCCAATTTGGTTTTATCCCCGTTTTGTTTAATACCCTAACAATCTACAATCTCTAATATTTCGTTTAAATTAACTCATACAATTTAGTCAGTTACATCATGACATGTATAACAACTGATTATAGATAAGACTACAATAAATTGATTCTATGGGTAGCATTCAATTAACGTTTCAAAACTTGGTACTCAGCACATCATTGCTGGAGAGTACGCAACACAGATTGAATCCTTTATAATTGTTCTTTGTGGTATATTTGTGTTTTAATTTTTTTGCGCATGGGCACATCAGATACAAAGTTTTCAGCGGGAAAGTCCATTAGCTTGAGTACCAAATCAAGTCTAATATACCGTTTTGTTGTTTTCATCATTCGTTTGTTTACATATTATTTTACCACATAGTCTGCGACAAAATAAATGAACTGTGACGTTTTGTCAATGCAGGTGAAAATTTCTAAAACAATTCATTTTGACATGATCATAAATTTCTTTTATCTTGATTTCACGCGATATAAAATTTTTATTACGGAACATAGCATTTCATTATAGGTTTGTTTGGGTTTTACGGCGCATCAACATAGAAAGGTTATATTGCGCATATTTCATTATAAGCATGCTCATATTCTATAACATTATTACTTCAAGTAAGCAATTTCATCAACTATCGTGTCATCCAAACATTTTAGACATATGAGCTTTTAAAACAATGATCCTGCCTTGCCCAAGCTATTAAACAACATATAAAACTAAATCACTTAACACAGTTTAAATTATACGTTGATGAAACGAATTGCTCAGTTGACTTTTTCTAGTATTTTGGACATGTTTTTTATTGTAATTTATTTTTAATTATTAAAAATCATTTGGTGTAAACAATTTTGTCTTAGGATTTATGGAGTGCATTGTAGTAGTACTAGTTGACCTAACTGAAGAGATTCTACTGTCATTATAAGCAGCTTAAGTAGCTTGTTAATTGGTTTTAGCTTGAGCAATTTCTTTACATGCATTCGCTTTATCGGTTACTTATTTTTGTTTTGGAGAGAAAAAATGATAAAACAAAGTATCCCCACAGCTAAAGTAAAAGATAAATTTTGCAACTTCAATAGGAAAAGGATTTTTTGTATGTCTTTAACAATAAACAAATGCTTTGCACGAACAATAATGGAAGAGCCAATTAGATACTGAGAGAACTGCTCATATTGAAATGAGTCAATTTAACAACGAACCTCGCTTTGGTTATTATTTGTACAGTTTATTTTTCGTAATAAATTGTCATTAACACTGACACCTTAATATAAATAGTGTCAATAAGTAAACAGGATAAACAGGAGAGTATATAGAAAGGTTTATTAACGCTAATTCACACATATAGATCTACTGAGGAATATGGCAACCATTTCTATCTAGTAGTTGAGAAACAAATATAATCAGCAGTGAAACACACAATTTATGTTGTTTTACACTAGCCAAGTATAAATTTAATTAGTTACATTTATATGTAAAAATAGCTTAAATAAATTTAGTATATTACATACGCACCGGGGAGCAAGCATGTACATAATAACCAACTCGTCGCCTCGCTCTAAAAATGCTGTAACGACCTAATTTTTATTTTCCGGAAATCGACTTCAAAAGTTCTAAGGGTCATATCTTCATTGTTTCAATCTGTATTGACTTGAGACTTGGCAGGCACATTAACAATGTATAGAGTCAAGAAACATGTTTTAGAAGATTGAATAAGGTCAAACTAATCGCTTGGGATGTTTATCTCATTTTTTCAAAAATTGAAATAGGCCATTGTTACATGTAGATTGATGCGACGAATTGTATTGCATAAATTGACTTGTAACATACACTGAAAGATATATACATCTTAACAAAATAAAAAAATACATGTGCATAAACGTATCGTTAAAATTTAAACATCTGTCAGCGATGAATACATTAACCTACATGATTTTAAATAAATAAAAATAAATTGCAGTATTATAAACATATTTTTTTCATTATTGGATGCTTTTGCGCCATGTAATATACATGAGGCTGATATCAGTTTAAAGCTAGCCAACATTTGCAAACAGAAGATTAAAAAAAAAAGACAACAGTTTCATTTAAACAATATTCATAGGTACAACAAAATATTTTGGATTTTTATGTTAGTTTCCGTGCGACTTCCATGCCGTCCTTTCATAAATAAAATTTGACGAAGACAATATTTAAGATTTTATACAATTTCCTTTTTTCCATTTATGATTAATGGACTTTTTGGTTTGGTTAGCAAGGCGTAAATGTCATTTAAAAGACAGCCGTAAATATCCATGAATTTGTAATTACCTAATTCTGTGGCAATTCTGATCATTTAAAGTTCTTCTGAATACAAATACTAGTCCAATACTCTACTCTACTTTCAGAATTTTCCCCAGTGTGTGGCGAAGAATTGATTTATTCATGAGCATGTACACCATTTAGCGCTTTCTACAGATGCGATAATTGAGCGATAAAAAGTGTGCTTGGCAACCATTGCGTAAAGATGCGTCAGGCTACAAAAACGCTTGCATTCTTCTATTACATGGTCAATGTGTACTACAGCGCCGCTGTAAAAGCTTCAGAAGGACAAGCTTTATGGAGGATCAAGAGTGAATTAATTCTGTGATTAAATAGAATGTATATTTTATAACTCGATGAAAATGGATAATTTCTACGACAAAGCTGCTTCTAATACGAGTAGTGACCAGCCGGAATATTTGACTGAAGCAACAGACGTGAACAAATACAAGCCTGCTTCTGATATTCTACAGACATACATTGTGCCAATTATTATTATTACTGGATTCTTTGGTAACTGTGTTTGCTTCTTGGTGTTCATAGCTTCACCGTTAAAACGTATCTCAACTAGTGTTTATTTGGCAGCGCTTGCCTTCTCGGACACTGGGTTTCTTGTGTGCCTTGGAATAGGATGGCTCGAGTCCTTAGGAATACAGTTTTTTCACAAAGAAGGAATATGCCAAATTACCGTATATTGCTCATTTGTGTTTAGCTTTACTTCTATATGGTTTGTGAATGCCTTTACTTTGGAAATGTACATCGCCGTATTTCATCCGCGAAAGAGTCCTAGTTTATGCCGACCAAACAATGCTCGAAAGATTGTAGGTGGACTAACAATAGTTGCCTGTTTGATATATGTCTATGCTTTCTGGATTGCCAAGATGGTACAGAGGTCAGAGACAGGCAACAGGTTTTGTTTGATAGTACAAGAGGATGCAATGACAGCTATGATTCTTTCTGTTATAGACACAATACTAACTTTGGTGATTCCATTTACAATGATTCTTTTCATGATAACAAGATTGTTTGTTCACATATCCAAGTTTTATCAGGCTGAATTCGACGGAGCTGCTCTATCGTCTAACACAGAGAATTCAGACGGCCAACAAGGGGACAGTACCGTGGCGTGTTGTAACAATCCAATAGTGCGTCAAGCTAATGAAGCATATACTAAACTAACTAGAATGTTGGTGGTAACGGTAATTGTATTTCTAGTTTTAAACTTACCAAGTCATGCCATTAAAGTACAATTCCTGTTTCGTTCGTTCTTGTCCGAAAATGTTCATTTCACCCCAACTGAAGGATTTATACAAATAGTGTTTCAGATGCTTTATTATGCTAACTTTTCTGTTAACTTTCTGCTTTATAGCGCGTGTGGAAGGAGTTTTAGACACGCTATGTTTACGATGACGCTCAATTTGCAGCACAGGCTATTCCCAAGTTTAGCAGAATGCAGACGAAAGTTTCAAAATAAGAGAACGAAAGCGGCTGCTATAAATGACAGTCAAGACCGTCCTTCTGATGGCGGTGGGCCAGCACAGCAACATTCAAGACTTGTTGATATACATTTAAATGAGATGAGATATTCTCAACTTCCGTCCCTGGAGAGTCAGTTCGTATGTAAATCTCCGCCATGCCTTCTTGTCTGTGAATCTGAACATCTGATAGAAGAAGGGGAATGATGAACAATAAAATGTGTGTATTACGTCATCAATTATTGTGATTCTATAAAGGTCCGTGAAAAAGGTTACATTCGTGATATTTGTTGTTTTTTAAAACATGTTTTTATTATCGTTACAAGTGTACAAAATGTAAATTATTAAAAGCAAATGTTTACCGTAGCATATTATTTTTATTCATTTGTTAATATTTATTTATATATGTAATATTTCTTATCTAAATGCCAACTTGAGCGTTTTACAGTTTTTTTCGCAAGGGGCGTATTATCAAGCGTCTTACGACCGATTTTAGTCGTAAATCCATCTATATTGCTTTGTTGAATTATTGTAAGATTTTTGGTAATATGCTGACAAAGTACTTATTTCAGTATAGGGTCTTGCTTTGACGTGCAAAAAACGCAAGTTGTTTAAAATAACAAATCATTGGAACATTTATGTTGTCAATAAATACATACTTGTTGTAATAAACCTACCCCTGATATAAAATGTTCGTTTTCTTACGAAACAAAACAACTAAATAAAATTCTTGTAGTGAAACGGGTTTCATCTGTAGCTTAAATTCTATGTTATAGAAAATAATTACATTGAATTTTGTTTTGGAGGTATTGAGATATTAAATACTGAATCTTATAAATGCTTTCAAGGAATTTAGTTTCAATTCATCAACAACCATGTAAGAATTAATATATTAACAAGAAATGTAATGTGAAAACCACATTAAAGCTGGATTTAAAGAAAACTTTAACGCAAAAATTACAAAGTGAAATAATCCATAATGAAGGCAGGTAGAGTTGTGATTACTTTATAATTCTTTTCATCACATGGTATATTATCATTGAATGAAGTTTCATAAAGATCTGACAATAAATGACAGAAATATATGTTAAAGAACTTTAACGCAATTGTTAACGACACCGGACGCCCGTCCGCCCGACCGCCCACCTGCCTGTCCGTGTTTCGCCAAACTATAAGCCGATTATTTTTTCGTTGAAAAATCCGACTAACAATAAAGGCTCTATCAAAAACAATCAATTAAATTTAACTTATTTTTTAAAATTAAATTTCCTTAGTCTCCAAACATTTGGTGGGTACTGCATTTAAGTTATTTGCGTTGCCTTCTTGTCAGTACAGAAACTAATCTTCATTAACTAACATGTACTGAGTCATATTGTATTTCAAAATGTTTTAAGTCTCAAGTCTAATACAAGTCATACACTGAACTACTTATAGCCACTGATGCTGGTATCTTCATGGTCATGTTAATATTTAATATTTTGTAGGTGTTTAAACTATATATTTTATAAAACTGTTTCACATATAGTTTAACAGTAGTCTAAGCTCAGTAATATACTGTATGTAGCGGACTTTCTTATATTTTATGTTGATTTTCGATGTTGAGACAAATCCAAATTTTTTAACGCCACTAAGGCCATTTTCTCTGTTTCTACATTGTATTGCTTATAGTCATGATTGTTTGTATATTAATAAGATCATAGTCTTTATTTTATTTTCATTTTAAATATATCATGAAATAAAGTTCAGTTAAGTCTGAAATTTTGAATGAGTGCTGTTGGTGCAAATTAATTTTGTAGCATTCCAATTCCATTAATTTATCTGTTAGATTTAATACGATCTTCAAGTAAACACGTATATTGAGCTCCTGCCTTTTAAATAACAATGAATTATACCGTGTGTATATAATTGTAGGTTTAAGAATAGACTAAGTTTCATTTTCCTTTTGCACTTTAGTATGCTTTTCACAGTTAACGTACTGCACTTTGTAAATGGTAAACTTCCTTGGAATTTTATCCTGATTAGAACATAATTAGACTACAATAACAGTTTCCAAATTTGAATATTTCCCAAGATTCCAATCGCTTTTATAATTACCCTTTTATTGTTATAACATCTTAACCGTCTGTGACTGTGTACTTTTACGACATTTGCACTTCTGCGATGAAATTGTCAAGTTGCCTAAATGATCTCATTGATTATCAGAGGAAATTTATAATCGTCTTTTTATACAGATTAATTTCCTTGAAGCATGATATTTAATAATCGAAGTAGCAATCTATAACTGCGTACAATTGGTGAAAATTACCGGAGACTTAAAACAATCTAAGTGTCATTTGAAAATTATGTTCAATTAAATTCAAATAGTTTTGTAAGCTAAGCATATCCGTCTCAGGTCAATTTGCACAATGTATATTAATGCAAGACTTCTTAATAACCTCATTTGGTTCCGCTCTAGTTTTACTGAATATCAGAGTACTACATGTATGATGGTCGCTTTCCGTGATAGTGCTTAGGTAAAAAGTATTTTCTGAGTGTTTTATCATTGTCTGGTGTGATATTACGCAGTAGTTTGACCTAATGAAGTGTGGTTTAGTCATTTTGTAACAATATTAACAAATATTAGAGACACATTAACATTGTATTAGTAGCAGCGTAATTCGGATGTTGAAACTTCAATTATATTAATGGACTAAAATTATTAATTGTTAACTTGACCAATTAAAAAGGGGGAAATAATATTAATATTATATTAATATTGAATAATTAAATAAGTTAGGAAAAGACCCCGCTACATAAAAAAGCAGTTTGATGCGTTTTTGTCCACGCACAAGAATACACGTGTATTAACTGGTAACAAAAGTCACGGATAATCATTTTGACCTCGGAGTGTTTAGTACAATATTTATACGGCAATTAATTCATTATTATGAATGTTATCAGATCATTTACAAGAAAATAGTTTTATAACTGTATTTTCTGGTTTAATTGAGGACTACATAGCGGAACAAGATTATTACGCGAGAAGTAGTTCCAGTAACCTGACTACTGTTGCCTGTCACAAAGTGTGCGCTGTAAAGAAAGTAACAGATAATTATATGTAATTATCCTGGAAGGTGATAATAGTAGTAATAATTGTCATTTCTAGGCACGATAATATGGTTTTTTATAGAAACAACTTTTTATCAATGCGTTCTGTGCTTCGGCTTTATGTATAAATTGTATCAATCTGCGAAACATCGTTGTATGCTCTGTAAAATCAGTTTGATGATTAGTTTTATTCTATTTTTTTCAATTCCTTTTTCAATTTGGAGAGTTTTTAGATTGCAATTCTTATGATCAAAAAGCGAGAATTTTATCTGCAATCTACATTTGCTTTCCTTTCGCAAACAGTTGGCCGGATAACTTTATAATATCATTAATATTATTTTGTATTCTGACATTAAGCGGTCAGTTTTTTGCCTAAAAAATTAATGAAAAATGTATAAAACTCCATTGATGTTGCATTAGAATGATCTGTTTATGGAGAACATTTGTGAAATTTGTCTCAACAGTACGATGCATACGATTTAACATTATTTCAAAATAAAATATTCCTGAATAGAAAATTAAGATAATAAATAAAAGAGTTCACACTTCTGCATTATATGTATTGTCAATAGTTATCGATTGTATCCCCTTGACAGGAACTGATAAAATACCCTAAACCTAAAACAATCCTAAATCGGTCAATGTACATGACTTTCGAATTCTTCATGTCAATTTATGATACTTAAAATAAAATGTTTAGTCACATTGTTTTGCACGTGATATGACAATAATTTTTTTTCCCATTAAATGAATCTAACTAAATTTTTTTTCCTTCATACATGAAGCCGTTTTGTGTTGACGTTTAGGGGACAGGCATGTCTAATTTTATTAGAATAACATAAAACATATTTGATTCTGATCTCATGTGCGCGTCCACCATGACATTTGATTTGTATTTCATTTTTATTCATTATCGGCGTAAATAATATACATTTATATAGTCCCGATTTCAGCGAAATGTAGAGCATAATTGTGATTTGTATAAAATAATGTATTTATTTTTCGTTTCATGTTATTGAATGTGTCAATTACACGATAGCGGAACATGTACCACAGAACTACGGCGTCACAAATGCTGCGGTTTCAAGAAGAAGAAAAGTATGCAATCCGTCTCAACTAAGAGATTTAAAGATCTGGACATATTTTAATTATACTCAGATTTCTATTAAACCTACGTGAGGCTAAGCAGAAAAGAGTACACTATATGCTGCGCATCTCATCTCATACGCCAGTTTTACTCTTTTTGCAAACACTCTGATAAACCTACAAAATTTTCCAAACGCGTACGATTTTAAGAAATGGCGACAACTTGGAACTGTAGCGCGCTGAAAAGGGGGCTCTTTGGTAGCTTTTCCGGTGTGTTAACAGAAAGGCTAAAATTGGCGTTGGATATATGATGCACAACATATAGTACTGCATTCTATCATGGAAAGCAACCAAGAATTAAATACTAACAACTCTTTAAATTACTTAATCGGGCACTTAGTTGACCTTCTTTGCCTCTTAAAACCGTAGCATTTGTGACCTCATAGTCACGTGGTATTGCCAATCTTAAAAATGAGTTATCATTAATTGTTTTTTATGATCTGTAGAAACAAGATGTAACTGGGAGGCGTAACACGTGGCGGATATTTTACTCGATTAAACCAACATTTTCATAGATTTGTTGCATTTATTACACTTTTTCCAAATATTTTTAACATAATTATGCTCGTTCACTTCTGGCGTATTTTGCTTTACTTAGATCTAAAATGTTTTCCTATTTTTTTTTAAACTCTTAATAAGTTTGTTTGATTTGAAATAGACAGACCAGCGGGTGCAAAAACGAACTTACCAAGAGTTCTCATTTAAAACAGCGCACAAAAATCAAATTAAGCTTGTCAAAATAAATCCACAACCTATCGCCCAATGACAATTGACAATACAAGTTTCGTCTACAACAAAAAATAATTGAATAAAAACCTAAAAAAATGTAGGTTCGCTCAAGTAAAAAGCCGCTTTATTGTTTTCATTTTGTTCACGTGTCACGCCGCCCTCTATAAAGACGTCGAATATATAAAGTATGCATGCACAATAGACACAATAATTAAAGAACAGTTCACCAACCACACAGTTTGGCTTGTGGTATTGGTGCTATGGTTCTGTTTGTGTCATGGTCAACTAAAATGTATCAGCAACTCACTTTTTTTCACTCGTCTTTCTCCAAAAGGCAATGACGAACTTGTCCATTCAAACTGTGATTATACGTATATCCAGGCATAAATGGAATTCTAACTTTGACAACTATTTATATAGTTCGTTTCTTCTCAACTGTCAAAACATAAATAATTTGATGGTGACTTCATGTGTTTAAATGTTTATTGTCTCACAATCGTATTAATGCCAAAGCTTGTAGTCGGGCACCTGTTGAAATGTTCACAATGGATAGACTATAATAAAACACAAACTCAGCTCGTGAGGTGATAATTTACTCTTGTAAATTTACATTAATGATGGCGCACTTCTTCTGATACAAGCCGGTGTTAACATACAATTTACTTTTACGTCAGGGACGCTTATTAACTATTGGAGAGCAAGAGTTAGCTCCGATGTCAAAACACTGCAGCACCGTGAGATTATTTACATTTTGACAGTTCTATATTATACTTATGTTGAACTTCTGTAGATATTTATATCTTGTTGAATTAATTGTTTGTCAAATAATTTTGAATGTTTATTGAAATGAAAAATGTTATTATAAACACGATTAACCATAATTATATTGTCTTATTTTGATATTAACCCTACATCACGAATGTCTGTCGAACGTAAAGAGGTTTAGTCGACGATCTAAACATGGGCATGGCCAAAAACTAACACATAATTGATCTATATTTCGTTTTTTCTTTGTTGGTAAAACAGGAATGATTTCACGGTGTCTTCGTGCTCTTTGTCTAATACGGTTGCTTGGTCATGAAATTATATCTTCGGCCATTCTCCCTTCTACCACTGATTCTAAATCATGTACGACAGTAGTCAGTCACTGGCGGAAGTATGCATATAGTAGTTGGTTAACAGCTAAATCTATAGATTTGGTCTTTCCAGGAACAGAGAGTAGGTGGACTGACAGCCGCGATATAACCTATACAATGTGTTGCTACGGCGTTAAACCAAAAAAGACGCAAAATCGAAAATCCTAGAACACTCGATATTGCGATAGTGTGTATTCAATCACCCTTATGATTCAAACTTTGACAGTTGAGAAAATATAAATAATACGTGTAAACAAAACAGAAACGAACCTTATAAATCCGTTCAGCATAAACCAGTGGACCAGCCTTGCGTTCAGTTACCGCGAACGTTACATTCGGAACTCCTCGACCATTTGCTGCGAATAATCTCGGACATATTTAGACGCTATTTTGAAACTACCGGTGTTAAAGTTAACAAATATATGATCGTTTAGGCATTGAGTGATGTTTCGTTTTTAGTCCGTTAATAATTTTGAAACATCACTAATTGCCTTAACGATTTCATATTTGTGTATAAGATTAGGTTATTCGCTGCGAATGACCGAGGATTTCCGAATGTATCGTTATGTAACGTTCTGTAACCTTTTGTGTAATTGAACACGCTACAGGAATAAAGCATATAGATAGATATGAGACTCAAACCTCACATTGAAAACTTCCAATAAACAAGATTGCTTCTCGCTACCTTGATGTTAATATGGTAATTTTAGGGTCATCGGCTTGAAGGAAGGTGATAGCAATGATCGTGGAATATAGTACAAATACAATTGAATTAGATTAAGTATTCACATTAAACTGAACTTTTAACTACAACAATGGAACAAGCAAGAGAATTGAAACACTTATTAAACTCAAAGTATTTTACTTTTTTTTGGGGGGGGGGGGGGAGTTAACGCCATTACAATAAGTATACAACGTGTTGCAGCAGCGTTAAACACAACAGTAAAATATATGGAATGAACAGATGTGTTTTTTCAGAATGATAAACTTTTTAATAGACAGACAAGAATTTAAAAACTTTGATTTTGATAATCCATGTATATTGTCTTATTATTTGTTGTATTCAAAGTCACCATAGGTAAAAACTTTCACTCACAGCACTTAACCACACATAACCTGAGCATAAATTGATGATCACACGATTTATGTAATAAGTGACTCAGTACAGTTACTTTGTTTTACCATATATGGTGTTGGAAACCATCGTACCAGCATTTATTTATTACAAAAGTTATTTATGTACATTTAATTTAGCCCTCCCGCATTGTTAGAGCGTTCACCATAACAAATTAGCAGTATATAGACTGTATATGTATACTTTATATATTCGTCTTGTTTTCTTAAGGCTACACCACTGATACAAGAAATTGGTAGATATATTAAACGAACATGTTTTACTAGTATACTGTGTCCTGCAGCCGCCCGGCTACCTCAGTCGGTAGCACGCAAGTTTACTGATCGAGGGGTCGTGGATTCGATTCCCGCCGATTCCTAGGCGCGGCATACTTTTGTGGAGCTTGGTGATGAATTATTTCTACGGACATTCTCCCTCTACTAATGATTTTTTATTTGGTTTGGGAGTTGTCATTCACTGACGAAAGTATGCGCTTAGTAGTTGGTTAACAGCTAAATCCAGAGATTTAGCCTTTCCAGGAGGAGTGAGTAGGTTGACTGACCACAAACAAACTGTGCCTTGCAACGTATCTTAGACTAGTGCAATTTTGAGATAAACTGGACAAGCCTACCGCAAGTAATTTTACTAAAATTAAAGCCTTATCAAGTAGCATAGTTGAAATCATATGTTGATAAACTAAACAATGATGGTTTTAGAATTTGCTCAGATGATTCCTTTTCAATGTGAAAATTTCAACATATTAATCATAAAAGCATAACGATGTCATTGACCTTTGGATGACGCTACATTTACATTATAAATAGGAAACGGTTTTTAGTTAATCTTGCTTAATTTTAAGTTCCGCGTTTTGTTATTCCAATAAAGAAATACCCAGTCTAAAAAATAAGTATACATGTAGTAAATAAATAAACACTTACTGAAACCTACATTACACGGCTACTTGAAAAGTTGATAGACAATTACAAATCACCACAACTGGAAAGTAGCATTATACCAAATTGAAATTCTTTAATGTGAAATTATCAGACTTGCTGCTATATTTCATGTGAGGCATACCTAACTTCGTACTTGTACATGTCCAATTGTACCTCTAGAATTCTTATCCTCTTCACAGACGGCTAGTAGGTCAACTAACGGTAAATGCGTGTTAATCAGTAAAAATGCCAATCATATTGTTCTCCTTTAAACAGGTTTACATTTGACTGTTTCACTTTCTTTGCAAATATAAAACCAATGACCAATTCAATATTATTGTAAATGGCCAAAGGCATAGATGATGCCGTTTTGTGCCAAATAAAGAAAGAAAGATTATATATTTTTCATAACAAAAGTAAACAAATTCTCAGCAAATGTCAAAATCTTTCTGTTCGTATTATCCGGTTGTTAAAGGAAAAATAAAGAAAAACATAGAGGATTTTCGAAAGTCAAACTTATAATTATAGTTACCAACTTCACTACTTCACTTACAAACCTTGTGAACTGATTTAATGTAAACATGGCGTCTAATCAATCAATAGCTGCAATTTGGTCGTCTTGCAACCAGACCCACTGCCACTTTATCATTATTATATCATTTAATTTCCGCTTATTAATGTCTAAGTATGCAACTGACACACATAAAATATAACAATTAGTTATAAAAGCTAACACTTAGTTTGTTGCAACAGCTGCAAAACAGGAAATCGGTTTTATAATATACATTATCTAATGGCACATTCACACATTTGTTTGGTTGGGTTTTACGCCGTAGCAAAACATTGAATATGTCATATCACGGCGACCATTCCACCAACTCATCATTTCTGGAAAGGCTAAATATCTGGATCAATCTTTGTTGACAATCATATAAATATAGACGCATACTTTCGTCAGTGACTAACATTTACGTTGCACGGTTTAGAATCAGTGGCGGGAAGTGGCGGAGAATTTTTTATGACCATAGTTAATAAAGTATGCACCCGCACTGGAATTGAACCCATGGTCCCTCGATCAGTAGAATTGTGTTCTACCGAGTGAGCTAGCAGGGCGGGCTTATCAAACATTTACAGATGATCTCCCCGGGCCGACGCGCATTCACTCCGGCAGCGTTAGTAACAATTCTATTTGATTTAGGATAATGTCTAATTTTGTGGTGTGAATAGTATGTACCACTCAACAATATTTAATAATCAAGTTCCTTAACAAAATACCATGACCTATTTAAGATTATGAACGAATAAAAATTTGAAAAAGAAACACCTAAAAATGCCTATTGCAAATAGTTTTGTTACCTTTAAACTCACTTCATGTATACTCCGTTTGTTGATATACTAATAAATGAATGTTCCATTGGCAAAGCTTTCTTTCACTTTTTTCAGTAAATGTTGATCAAACTTTCCTTAAAACGAAATTGAGTCCAAGGTCTTTTAGAGGACATTGTGTCACACCACGTGGGATGTCAATACCATGTTACTCAATTATGGAGACTAAGTTACAAAATGATACAAACTTAATGATGTTAATTATATAGTGAAATTACAGATGCGAAATTTCATTTTGTAATTTTATAGAATAATGATAAAGTACTAAAAGAAGACTTTAATGATGCTTTGTGGTAATGATCACCAAAAGAACATACTGAATTTAATATTTAATAGAAATTATTCGCCTACCTATTATACCAACGTTATTACGCATCCATATAGCAGCCTCTACAGTCTTACTAAGTTACACTCGAACAACACTATAAAACTCATTAATGAAGTTAATGGTTTGGATGACACTCATTGTTACATCAGAATGTGCAAATGTGGTTCTCAATTAAATGGCAGTTGCTGCCAGAACGCTGTATGGTTGTTAACTTCATATTTTAAATAGCGTCTTGACATAACAGAACAGAATTTTATTTCACAAAGGTGTACATAGTACATAGTTATGTTATCATACATATAAATAAAAATTACATGTTTAGTAGTTGGTTAACAGCTTAATCCAGAGATTTAGCCTTTCCAGGAGGAATGATTAGGTTGACTAAGTCAGACCGCCGTTGTATGACCTATACAATGCGTTGGTACGGCGTTAAAACCAACAAAAACAAAACAAACAATGTTTCTATTTATAATCGGGAATGGATCCCTATAAAAGGTAATTAACATATAAATGTTACAAATATATCAATGAGTGGAAAATGATTGGAAACATATAAGAATACATACATTTAACCTAGAGGATTTAAGGTATTGTTTCTACTGTATATTGCTTTCTTATAGTATAATGCAAGATTTTATAAAATATCTTGCATTATTTCGCGACTGATTAAGTTCAATAAATTTAAACAAGCTAGGTTTATAAAGGAAATATGGCGTAATATACATTTTACGAATATTTGAATAGGCTGGACAGGTAATAACAAAATGGTATTCATCTTCAATATCTAAAAGGTTACAGATCCGACAATATCTTTCATTTCTAGGAATATTATTGTGAGAGTACCACCCAGTATGTATTCTAAGTAAATGAGATGAAGATCTTAATCTTGTTATAAAATAACGTAAATCAAATAGTAAAAAAGCAATTTTCCATAACATGGTCGTTAAGGGGACAAAGTGTTTTTTATACACATTAATTGTGTAAATACATAGGTTAGTTTATGTGTGTTTCGGTTAAACACCGATTAAGTCATACCAAGGCGGTCAATCAACTCCTTCATCGTTCCTGGAAAGACTAAATATTTGGAATTAGCTGTTAAGCAGTTACTAGGGACATACTTCCATCAGTGACTGTAGCAACTTTTCATGATCAAGCTCCACAAACATATATCCAGGTTAGTTACCTTAAAATAATACAAGTTGTTTCAAGTATTTAAGTACGCACATTTAGTTGGCGAGTCATCAAAATAAAATACGTGGTCGTACTTATCCATGACTTCATAAGTGGTAAGTAGATCTTTACGACATTATTTCTTCTGTATTCACCACAGACAAGCTAGCAAACATATCCGAAAATAGCATAGTATCTATATGTAAATGCAGAATGTCTCATGTCACCCGATTATCAATTATCTAAAGTGGAAGTGTGTAGGAAAAACAATCACAATGACTCGATTTCGATAAATTTCTAATATAAACATATTTTGTCATTTCTAGATTTGATTAGAAGCACATTCAATTACTTACACCAACTTAATATAAACACATTAAAAAAGATGTTGACACAAAAAATCATGAGCCATTAAAACATTTATAAATAGTTTACATTACAATAAAAACGTCTAGAAAATTACTCTGGAGACCAATATCATTTTTAGAAGTTTTACAAAAATTGTGACTTTCTGGAAAAACGACATGCAATGCAATTGAAACATATCGTGATAAAAAAGCGATTATACTAAGTGTTTTGTACTCTATTGTCGTATTGGGAATTGCCACTTAAGTATTTTGATAAATATATTCGATTGCAGAAGTATCAAATGAGGACATGGTTTCATTTCAAATTGCGAAAAGGTTCTTGTCTGTTTTATACAAGTATACATGTATTTCAAGATTGATACACGGCGTTTTTAAAGTAATTGTTTAGTCCTTTTTATCGTATCATCGTTTCTTAAAGAAGTCATAAATCTATAACAGAAAGATCCTCTATTTCTTAAACATTCTATTTACCACTGCATCAGGAATGTTAGTAAATTCGTATCTGCGATCTAATAGACACAATTAAATGTAGCAAAAGTAATTGATATGTTGTCTACAGAAATTTGGCTATGAATGATTTATGAATTATGATACACATTTAAAATGAATGTATTTGTTTGTGGTCTGATGTCGGAGTACATAAGTAATGCTAATCTTTTCTCACTAAAATGGTATGTACAGGTTTTCCTATCATTATTCATGTACCACAAACAAATTAGTCAAAAACTATATATTCAGGAATATATGTATACACTTCATCTAATGATATTTTGAATACCACTAGTGCGGAGTCTTAAATTCTTCTATTGTTTGATGACAAACGAATTAGTCAAAAAGTATATATTCAGGAATATATGTATACACTTCATCTAATGATATTTTGAATACCACTAGTGCGGAGTCTTAAATTCTTCTATTGTTTGATTACAAACCAAAAAATGCCAAAAAACAACAGTCGACATGATTGCTACAGTATTTGCAAGTGTCTGTAAGAATTTCTGTCATAAGTTTTACATTTGCAATGCTTTACAACTACTAGCAGTGAAGACAAAAAAGTAAGTTACTTCTTCACATTTTATATCCAGACATGTCAGTGAGATATTTATTTTTTCCAGACAGTGTCAATGTGTTACATTTTGTAAACTAGTGTCAGAGACATTGATGTCAAAAGTCGTACCTTTCGTGTCTACAACGCTAACACTTGAACGATTACCTTGATGTTACGGAACTTACTTATTATTCACTGTCACAATTAGACACGTCTTGTTCTAAGTTTATGAATTAGAAATGTATGCCTGAGATATTTTGTCATTGTTTCACTGCTTTTGTCAAGTAGGTGACAAAATAATATTGAATTGAACGTGTAATTATTCTGAATATATGACGCAATTAATCTGCTTTGAGAGTTGTGGTACAAATGAAGTCGAAACCTTAATGAGAGTATTATAGCGACGAGAAATGCCTTTCTTTAATAAGCTAATGACATGTGAGTCTTTCTTTTTAATGTCTAAAGATACAAATGTTCATTGAACTGAAAATTTACTCCAAATAAGAATATTCCTTACGTCGATGATAATTATGGTACAAAAAACTCATTGGTGCAAACGAAATATACGAAAATAAGCTTCAAAAGTTCCACTTTGATAACACATTGTTTAGACAATAGATTTTTCCAATGTTGTCTTTCAGGCTTCTGATCAATGAGATCAGTACCATTCGATGTAGAGAGTTTGATTCTTGCAAAGATGGAGATGTAAGAGTTTTTCTGTACAATGTCAATGTTTTTTAACGACTTTCATTGAAGACGAAAATGACTTCCCGAGAATTCTTATTCAGATTTTTGACCGATATAAATATACAGTCATGTATATACATGTATATACAAACTTTTTAAACTTTTTACAGTCACGCCTCGCGGGACAAAGATACGACAGATTCATCTGTCGCATGCTTGTATTTTCGCTCTTTCGACTTCCGCTCACACATGCGCAGAAGACTATTGAAGATGTGCGCATGTGTGAGCGGAAGGCGAAAGAGCGAAAATACAATATACGACAAATCTACTCTGTCGTATCTTTGTCCCGCGAGGCGCCACACGAAAACACAATCATACGACAAATATCTGTTTGTCGTATCATCGTCCCGCGGGTTGTGAGACGAAAACACAAAGATGCGACAAAATTATGGCAAAAACCCGACACGAAAATGTGTCGTACCTTTGTAAAAGTTTTGTCGTAAAATACATTGTTTCTTTGTGCTTCCTCAGGCAAAAACATGACAAATGATTAAAATGTCGTATGATTGTGTTTTTGCATGGCGCCTCGCGGGACGATGATACGACAAAAAGACCATTTTGTCCTACTTTCGTGTTTTCGTGTGGCGCCCCGCGGGACAACAATGCGGCATGGCATAAATCAGCCACCATAGTTAACTAGATACAGAGTGTGTACACACCATGAAATTATATTCATGTGTGACAGTTTAATAAAATAGGACTATAGAACTATCCAAAGATTTAGTATACAACATATATAGACTAACTTCACTGAAGTTATCACAAAATTAAATGTGATCATGTCTAAAATAATGTCTAACATTGGATACTATACGTGCATAATAATAATAATAATACTTTTATTCCTCCACAATATAGGAGAGCAAAGAAACATTACAAGATATAACTACAAAGATAGTAAACACAAAGTTACATAGCACAAAGACAATTTACAGGTACATGTAAACATAAATAAAAGCAAACAACATCATACTTCTATAGTTCAAATTTCCTCAAGTTCATTTACAGTAATATTTCAATATATCATCCAGATTTAAAATATTCAGTATATAAAATACATTCATGGTAAATCACCATACAACGGATTTAGAGATGATGAACACATTTTACAAATGCTCTTAGCAAGTTCTAAATATTTAAGACTACCAGTGGTTTGACATGTAGTAGTAGCTAGAGACAGCAGTGACTCACAGCGGCGTCTAGAATCACTGAACATGGTGTTCATATAATAATGTATACCTAGAATATTTATACAATGGTCAATAATTGTATATCGCAATGACTCATTACTTGTACAGTAACAAAGCCAATGAGTAACAATGTCGTAAGTAAGAAGAGAGCATTTTTCACATGTTCTTAGAAAATCCCTAAAGTAAAGTTTAACTATAATAATAAATTGGTTTTTACAAATAGGTAAGCAGCTGTAATGAGTTTTGTCCATTTGCCATATTTTACATGGAGAGTCAATCTCAAGTATATTATATCTCAGATCACTTTGCATAACCTTAACAATGTTGTCATATCTTATAAATTTATCGTACATGATTACATGTTTATTTATAATGGCCTTCCATGTTATTTTAGACGGGAAAGTTCCAGTGGTTACATAGCTGCTAATAAAGTCCGTTAGACCGTACTTAAGAAGTATCCGGTATATGTCGGGGACGAAACCGTTATGCTGACTGTCATAGCTTAAGAATCTAGTGAGTCTTTGGTTGAACATGTGTTTAGCCAAATAACAATTAGACAGTCTACACAATTGGCCCAAGAATAATAATTTACGCTGGTCAATAATGCACTCAACACAGGTGATGTCCAATGCACTAAGTGCGATATCAGTAGAGCTGTTTTGAGGTAATGACTGAATGAATTTCACACAGAATCTATGTGAGCGCTCGAGTAGCTGGATATCAGTAGTTGTAAGCATTGACCATAACTCGCAGCCATACAGGGCTTTAGGAATCACTATAGAGAGGTATATTGATCTGGATGACAGCGGGTTCAACGATTTTATGGACACGCCACTACCATTGATACTTAACAAAGTTCCACGAAGTTTGGTACATGCTTCTGTGATGTTTGCTTTCATTGAGAGATATTTATCACATTTAATACCAAGATGGACATACTCTTTAGCTTCAGATATAATATTATCACCAAGTTTAAATTGTCTTTTTGTAATTTGATTGGATTGATTTTCATTGAAAACAATGACTGCACACTTAGAAGAATTGTAACTATATCTCCACCTATTTGCATAATTATTACATAAGTCTAGCATGGCGTTTAGACCGTTCACAGAATAAGAAAGCAGCACCATGTCATCTGCAACAGTTGGGCATCCCATAGATAAGTTATATACACATATACCAAATCCACTTTGTTCTAATTCACGAATAAGACCGTTTATGAATAACAGGTACAGGATAGGCGAGGTTATACCCCCTTGTCTGGTACCTTGATGTATGTGAAACCAATCTGAGTATTTTCCTATATAGTTACACAACTAGACATGTTAGTATATAGGGCTTTTAAAGCCAGTATAGAAGTTATATCGATATCGGTATCATGTAAAAGTTTATACATAAGGCCATTGTGCCAAACAACATCAAACGCCTTGCGTCCGTCCATGAAGCAAACATATACCTTAGAATTATTTTCACTTGAAAAATGGATTGACTCTCTTAAAATAAAAGACGTCATCATACAGGAGAGTCCGTCTTGGAACCCTCCTTGTTGTTGACTAATGGACGACAGGAGTGGTTCTTTAAATCGTTGCAGTAGAATTGATTCAAACACTTTCAAGATTACAGAAGTTAGGGTGATAGCGCAGTAATGATCTGGATTGTCTTTACTTTTGTTACCACCTTTGTGTATAGTAATAATAACACCACGTTTAAGTTGAGTAGGTACGTAGCCAGTTCTTAACATTTTAGTAAACATATTAGCCAATATTGGGGATATAAAGTCTATGCAGTAGATTAGATGCTCGTATTGTAATTTATCAAAACCACCAGCTTTACCTCTGGGACAGTTCTTAATAGCAGTGCTGACAGCATTAGGTATAACTATTGCTGTAGGATCTGGTGACATATCATGGAATGCTTGATCAACTTTAGTAGAGACAAATTCACACCATTCCTGGTTATAACTATTTTCAAGTGTTGGTGTGTAAATATTTTTAAAATATTCAAACCAATGTTTAGTTAATTGATCCCTGTCTCGAGTAACCGTTCCATTAAAGTTAATACCGGCACCATGTTTGGATTTACCATTGTTTCTTCTAGCATTAACAAGCTTCCAGAATCTGCACGAATCTATTTCAGCACAACGATCAATGTCATCATTTAATGATTGAAGATATTTGTTGACAGCCTTTCTATGAAGACTTCTAAACTTGCATTTAGCTGATTTATACTGTTTGTAAAATTCATTTTCTGACTCACGTGGACGACCAGCACAGCACCATCGCCATCTTAATTGTTTCATATTCTTATTAGCTGTAGTTAAGTCTTTATTCCAGTATGGTTTCAGATAGGTAACATACTTTTTACCAGGAAAAGACCCTCTAGCATATTTTATAACCTTACTGGACAGTAAATCATACGTCTTGTCAATGTATTCAACAGTGTTATTTCCGGAGTTTGTAAGGTTACAGAGATCATGATCAGACAATAATAGACTATTATAAGTTTCAATATTCTGGTGAGTTACTTTCCTCCAATGAACACCTTGGTAATCGTCTATGTTTGTATGGTCAACAGTAATAGGAGGTAACGTTAATGTTACTAACAACAGGACGATGCCTGGATACATTCAAGCAATTATCATCAATAATCTCACATGAATAAACAGAATGCAACATGTCACTAGGCACACATATAAAGTCAATTAAAGTTTGATATTTATCATCATATGAGACATAAGAAAACTTTGCCCCACTGCACACTGGTAGTGTTTTTACAGGCACCGTATTAGTGTTATAAAGAAGTTGATACAATAGTATATCACGAGTACGGGTGCTATAGCAATCATATTTAGAGTTAAAATCTCCAAGAAACAATACACTGCCACATACAGAATACATATGCCATATATCATAGATTTTATCTATATATTGTTTGTATTTATTGATTGGCGAGTTAACACATGGTAAATACACTTGAAATATAAATGTAAATTCACCAGGTGATAGTTGAAGCTGTATACCAATGATTCGGTCATCATCTATTTGCAATGGTACTATGTAGTTATCAAAGCGTTTATGCCAGATGAGACCAACACCACCTTTACCTACTCTTCTAGAGCTTGGAATTAACAAGTCTCTATCACAACTTACATGAACACGATATTCTGAGTGAAGAGTAGACATAAAATGTACATTGTTCGGGTATAGGTAATGTTCAGAGATTCCACACACGTCAATAGCTCTATCGTTAAGAAAGTCACACAAATACGCCGCACTAGATATAATGCCAGTCGCGTTCCAAGTAGCAATAGTAATACTCATAAATATAATACTAAAAAGCAGTTTAAGTGTTTTATCCATAGTTACGTTTATAGTGATTCAAAGTTTTAACGTTAATCAACCGTAAGGTCATGGCTACTGCTATATACATTGTTCACTAAATGATCAAATCTGTTTGGTGTAAACCCACTTTGAATATGCGTGTTATTTGTCAATTGTCTCCTGTATACTGGAGACTGGGTATATCCACTGATATCCCTGTCTTGAAACCTTGGGGCTATGTATCCCTGTGTAGGTCTCCTAGTATTTCTACGATGGTATCGATCACTATTGTTGTTACGAGGCTTCCTGCGGGCCTCGCGAGAAAGCCAAGGCTTACAGATTACACCTTCTGGCCATAACTGGGTTTGGAGAATAGTGTCTGCAAGAGCATTGTCTTCAACATTAATCCGTACAATGACATTATTTCGTGTTTTTCGCAATGGGAATATACGGACATGAGTGACAGTTGGACCACAGCTATTAACATACGCTGTTAACTCATCCACACATAATGAGTCAGTATAGCCTCCAATGAAAAGGCGTTTTGCTTTACGACGTTTGAAGGCACGAAATCCTTCATCATCAGTAGGCATTTTGTTTACTATAGAGCGATCCTGTATGATAACAGGGATCTTATTTCTTCCAGTATCCGGCTGTATGGATTGTATGTTGACATTGCTGTCGGCACTGGGTTGTTGTGACGTCAGTACGATATGTGACGTCCTAATAACGGGCGGCGAAATCGAATGTGTCGTATTTTCAACCAAACCAATGTCGCTGCCTACACGAGTTGCTGTATACAAGCTATCATTTATTATTGTCTCTTGGACTTTTGGAGTATTTAAACTGTCATGCTGGTCATTATTAAGTCGAGCTTCTAGGTCGCTGACACGTTTTAAAGTATCAATCAACGCACTACATACCACTCTAGCATTATGTGCCGAGTCCATTTCTGTGCTTGCACACTGCTGAATATCAGACTTAATATCCTCAACAGATTTATGTATAACCTTCATTTGGTCTTTACGAAGTTTTTCAGACGCACTTAAAGCTTGTTTTACGTTCAGCATTTCAACTTGGAGATTAATAACAGTGTCCTTTAACATTTGAAACTCAGTATCACTGACAGCAGAACAAATTCTAGCTTTCGGTGTTTGTGACAAACTTTTGATCTAGCATTACTTAATAGTTCCTTAATTGAGTGAAACTCTTCACCTTCAAGAACTCCTACAAGTTTATAAATGTCAGTTGCTAGTTTCACTGCTAATTTAATCTTACGAGTGCCAACTCGCCGTTTTAGCTCAGAGTCAAGATCAAAGGGAAAATCATCATAAGCTTTCAATGCATCAAAAAGTAATTGACGGGTTTCACACATGTCTGTTTCTGAATCATATTCACGCATTAGTCTTGATATAAACATACCTTCTGGTAAGTCTCGGAACCATGAAACTAATTTTGTATATACAGACAGAAATGGATCGTCGTTAATATCTGAATTGTTTAGGACGGTATATTCATCGGCACTGTAAACGTCTTTAACATACGTATTTTCATCATTATTACTATATAATTGTGCAGGTATAATGTTCCCATCACCACCTATAGGGGGACTGTGTATCACAGCACTCTCAGGAATATGACATTGAATGTCACAGTTTCCAGAGTTAATGACTCCATCACATTGAATTAGTTCACAATGTTGACCTGGTACAATATCTCCTTGTTCATTTATTTGAGGGCTATGAACGATAACTCTTTGTTGATTGTCTTGTGGAGCATGGTTACCTCCCTTGTTATCTGGGACAGGTGAATTAAAAACCTGAGTTAAGCCAGGCCCACTCTCTTGTGATGATATTTGTTGTCTCTCGGGGGTTGAAGGCATAGTTAAGGAAATAACATCATGACATTGGGATTTATTATTTTGAACAATAAGATTGGATGTATTTGTAAAGGATACATTTTGATTATCCATGCTAAGAATCACATAGATTTAATACATTCAATACAATATCATAATTACTGTCCATTCACAAATGGTCAATTCCTAGTGTTAAGTCATGCGTGACGAAAATTTGGACGTATGTCCCCTATATTGACCACTTGTATTGATTATGTATGATATAGAGTCAATCAATACACAATAACACAAAGAGAAATAGCGATTTTTACATTTTCATAAATTCACTAATTTCATCTGAGTTTTTTATAACTAACTTACAGTCAATGTTGTAAAATCACATTATATCCAGAAAAATATTTTTAACTATCCGGAAAACAATAAAAAATCCACTTTTATTCCTCACAAAAAATTCAAACTTTTACTACCAAGGGGAGTAACTCTCCGATCTAGAATCTAAAATAAATCTAGATATATTGCTGATAAATAATATATCGAACCATTGTATAGAGTAAATATCTACCAAGTATAAGAGTAAAATATCTTGAGACTATACAACTTGATCATGTAGTCATATATATGTATGGTTCTATTACATTAACTTGTCACAACTTGAATAATTACACGGTCACTGAATGTGTTATTATTTAACCTCTTTTCAATCATCGAGCCACCAATCCATAATAATTATTGATAATCTAACTATATATATGCGACGATTTTGAATATCGGGGAAATAACAAGTTCGACAGGGGTTTAAACTGTCATATGAATGTGTTGTTTTGGTGTTTTTCCACCACCTATTTACTTACCTGTTCACTCATCATCCTGTTTTACAGATGTATGTTCATATTTTGTATTTCCTAAATATTCAACCAAATACATGTATATAAATTACCATATGGTTGAATTAAAGAGTACATGTATAAATGAATAAATAAATATAAATGAGACCTATTATCTGAAAGTGTTTGGCCAACTTTTTGTAGTTCTATTACTGAATGTGTTATTATCTAACTTTTTTAACCATTGAGCCACCGATCCATATCAATTATTGATCACCGATCCATATCAATTATTGGTGATCTAACTCTATATGCAGCGATTTTGAATATTAGGGAAATAACAAGTTCCAAAACAATTAAAAATAATAAATTCAGTGACCGTGTAATTATTTAAGTAGTGACAGGTTAATATAACAGAACTATAATACACGTTAAAATACTTGTTAAAATTTAGTGGCCTACCACTATATTCAATCTTCGACTTTGCTTCATTTTCAATAATATATTTAGCATTTATTTTGATATAATCACAATGTCCAGACCATAGTTAAGTTAGCTGTTCAGAGAATGCAAGTAGAATCTATTGTTTTCAACTTTTGTAATGCAGAACGAGAACATTATACCATATTGAAAATACCACAGGTTTTGCCCACACAAACATTGGTTTTACAAGCAATTAATCTATTATTTATAATCAAGTATCATCATTGTTGTTTTTGTACTTGTAACCCGAAGCTTTACTACTTTCGTTATGCTATTTTTATGAAAGCTGATAGCCTCGCGTAATCTTTCTTTTACATGAAATTTCTAGGAAAGAACAAAGGGAATACAGATAATACAGAGGACATTTGTACTCACTGAGCCACGCGTACGTTTCTTTAGTCTTTAAAAAGTTTTGTGCCAACGGTCTTTCTTGCTTTTAAGTTTCGTATGCTCAATTGTTTTCATTGCTGCATTACCGCTTATATATGCTTTAATGGATATTGTATTTGCTTTCGAAAACAAAGAGACACACGAACATTTTAGACCGCGGTTAGTACCACTAGTATGGGATCTTTTAAAGTCAAGTCATAGACAAGTCAAAATATTTTATTGGCATAAACAATATGTTCATCGCCAAGAAAAACTTTGGCAGTATTTTTTACAAATAACATATATACAATATTAAATATAAAAGAAAAGCATGCACAATTAATATAATTATTATATATAATAATTTAAAGAATTTGTCGAATATATTGCTTACATTGCTTGTGTATCAATGTATTATTCGTTATTCAAGCATGTGTTTTCATTCACCTAGAATTAAATGTAAATGTAATTTTGGATGACAATGTATAGCCTAATGCTATGACTGTAATGCGGACCGTCATGTAGAGCATTTAATTTAATAATATTTTATTGCATAATGTCTTTTTTTACAACACAATAATGTACATGCATATACAAATCAGTACAATGAAAATCTTTAATTCAGAGTAGAAAAATAAACTTATAAGTATGGATATATATAACATTGGCAAAAGGGTATTGTTCGTTTTTTCTCAACTGTGAAAGCATGAATAATTACACAGCGAATACGTTTGTTAAAATTTAAGTCGAAATACATCCATGAATTTCCGAAAGTGTGTATTATAATCGAGAAACGCTGCTTATGCCGCATGATATGTTTTAGGCAACATATTTGTAATAACAATTGGGCCGCCAGTACAAAAACAATGCATTCAGTCACCGTGAAGTTATTCAAGCTTTGACAGTTGAGAAAAAACGAACAATAGAGCATTAAGTAAAAACATTCGTTCACTCTGGTATTTTTGTCGCCTGAAAACAATTTGTAGGGATTACTTTCGGCGTCGGGTCTAGAAATACAGAGCAACAGTACTAAATCTCTCTGCTTTATAGATTTTGAGTTTTTCTCTGTTTTGCATGTTTTGTCCTTAGCATAAATCCATAATTATTCAAGCAACTGACTCATAACTTAAATAGAAGATATATCTCTTGCAAGCAAGCACAGTACATAAAACCCTAACTATTCGCTTTATAATTTTTACTGTTGACAATAATCTTTTTCAGGCGACACATCCGTCCCGCGAAATTAGAGTTTTCAATAAGAATGCAAGAATAGTGGCGTAAGCAATTGAAGTTTGCTATTAAGATCGAATCTTCAGTCTTTTTACACCAGTTATAAGCTACATATATAACATTTCTTATAATATACTTTGTGGCCAGATATCTTTTTATCACATTATCAATTAACATTTTATTACGCCTTGGAAGCATGTAAAGCTACAGTCCCATAAACATAAAAATAGCCATGAGGACACCGTACGGGCGCCGTGCGATCAAGCTCCGCAAGGACCCATACGACTCTTGCGTACCCGTACGGACTGTTACGTTTTTGCCAGAGTCCGTGAGATGAGCCCAGGACACACGTATCAGTTTCAGAGTCAAAACGTGAACAAAATTGTGGCCGAGATGGATTAAACATGCATATCTTCCAGCTACGGCCCTGTACGGGTGTGTTGTTTTGTATCATGTGCGTACCGTCACCTTGATACGCAAGGCTTCCAATGGCCTACGACTGTCTGCACGTACGGGTCCGTAACAAGCCACGATTTTATGGGACTGAGGCATAACAAAGTTTAGTTAATTTCAATTTTTTTACTAGGTTATTTTCCACAGATGATGAAGGAGGTTATATTAGAAGCTCATACGAAAAAGAGGATATCAATGACTTAATTAAAAGATCCAAGTTAGAATTAATGGTTGATGATTAGCTGATTTTCATATTTTAGAATACATGTATTTGATGAACTGGTCAGATAAAAGATAATAACACAGTTGGAATATGACGTGAACACATAACATAAGCTGTCATGATATATCTGACAGTGTTTAAAGAACACAAATGCATGGATTACACAAGATAAGAATATTGAATAATACATAAATTTGATACGATCTATGTAAAAAGTGTGAAAATATGTGAGTAACATCAGTAGTTAAAGCTGTAAAATTTACAGAGAATTTTATTATGAACAAATCCACAGAAATCGGCTCGAAAGTGTAACATCTAGAGCATTAACAATGGTTTCCATTTATCTCACCTAGTGACCCAATTTTTATCCAAGATGGCGGGTTATCTAACTCGTCCAAGATTGCCTTAAGAGTTACAGTTAAACCAAGTTTCTTTGACCTTTGTTACAAAATGTGACTTCCAATCTAGAGTTGTCACAAACTAATACTTATTGTGGACGGACGGACAGAATGATGGGCGGAAGAACGGACTACGCACAAATGCGATCACAAAAACTCACTTAGTCACTACGTGACAGGTAGGCTAAAACAAAATGTGAAAATATTACACTGTATGAAATGTGATAATTAAAACAGCAAAGCCTCAAAGTGATAGACATGACATAACAGACTGTAAAAGCCAAATATAAACCACAATAAGAGGATAAATAAATACGATATCAAGATAATTGACTCATAGAAAGCTCCACAAAAGGAGCAAGAGTATGAATTGATGCTTAATCTAAGAATCACAAACAAAGCAAACATGAAAATACATCAAACAATTTGTAACATGTAAATCGTTTTTCAAATCTTTTTTAGTTTTCTTTGTTTGGAATCATTTGTAATTTGCCAAAAAATTATTTCTTTATGTTAAAGTAAAGTACCGGTCAATTTAGCTTACTCTGTTAGGCGTCTAACTACTCGTACAGTGATACTGACGTAAAAATTACGGGCGGATGCTTCGCACGTAAAATATGTCATGAATTCATTTTGGTCATTCTCTTGTCATCTATTTCATACAAAGTATGACAATTACAGCTTTTGGCGAGGTTAAGTGCTAAATTCAAGATCAGCTCGCAACCAGGAACTATGTGAGACAAGTAATAAAACAAACTAAGCATGCACTCTGTATCCTTGGTAAAGTTTTAAGAAAAATAACAAGTTTTAACTTTTAACTTTTAAATTTGTATAGATGGATGGCATCGAGGGTTTGTCTGTAAAATTACAGATTTTCTTTCTTCGATGGAGAACTTGTTTGTACATATACATGGAGAATGCAAAGGTCGGACTGACATTATATAATTGACGTCCTAATGTTTACAAATGGAACATTTATAAACATAATTGAAATTACTAATTGAACACGTGCTACTTTTTGGAGGAGTGGTATTGCGTGTTAACCATATGAGGGTAGCGTGACTTATATCTTCTCCCCCGCAACATCACTCCCACCCATTAGACAACTGAAAAGCAACACTATATACCAACACAAGATAATATTTCACTAACATATAATTATGTTGATAAGACAATTTACCCAAGTAAACATTTCTAGCAATTATCTGGTGCGACTAAAGATCAGGGGTTCGTATTATTAAAGGTCTTACGACCGATTTTTGTCGTTAACCGCACGATATTGTAAAGCTAAATTATCGTAAGATTTTTAATAATTCGCTGTCCTAGTATTTAGAAATATGACATTTCTCTGACAGAATTTTTAAGTAACGTGATCTACAACAACATTAAATAAGGTAGGCAAAATTTGTTTTTCGTCTATTTGTTTTTCGTCTATTTGTTTTTCCAATGACAAGAAATAACTACAACTTTCTTCCCAATAAAATTCATTTGACCTTAAGAGTGTCGCATAATGGGCGATCCTAAACAAGTCTAATTAATCATATAGACATATCTAGAGTACATACATACATTTGACAGATGGTCAAGTTGTGAGTTGATATCGTTGCTTGTCAGTAAGCTTTTGAAACTCAGTCTAGAAACATGTAGTTTTGGAGAAATAATTATTAAGATGTTCGAGCGCTGTTAGCGGCTCGAACATATAAGTTAGGAACATTGCTTTGAATCTGGACTTATAAGTTATGATAATAGATTTAGAACTTTATTAAGTATGTTTGTAAACAATAACGATCATTGAACATTATTAAACGTCATATACAAACTTGTGTTGTTATAAACTATATCCTAAGTATTAATGTTGGTGTTTGTATACCAAACACATGATTCACACAACAGTGTGGCAACGTAACAATCCGTAGCATCCGCTACGCCACAAGAGATGTAATCGTTTACTTTAAATATTTCGCACGAAAAAACTATATCGAGCGGTGAAACTAGGGATTTAGGGAATAATTTTGTGCAGAAGAATCAGAGTAATCAATAACAACTTACGGACATTTTCAGACAAAGAAATGTAGCAGTTAATGCATGTGTTACATAAATCGTTCCTATTTTGACTACTACAAAAATTTGACTAAAAAAAGTCTTTATAAAGTTTATTTTCATTCTGAATGTCACGTGACTTTATACCCTGCCTGTACTTTCTAGTTCATATCCATGTGTGTGGCGCTGTATAGCACATAAACTTTATCCAGATACCCCGACCCCTAGCAAAAGTACCCTTTTTGAAATGTCCGATATTAGTGTTAAATTTTCCTTTATACATTAGGCATACATGGAGAATTGGGTAAAATATGTTAATGTACTGATTTAAATCCAATAAAAAACGCGAGTTAAAAATCCCGACCAAATTTAAGTCAGGAGAGTAGATATCCTTATTAAATGTCTGGCTCAGTTGGCAGCGCGCAAGTATACTGATTGAGAGGACTGGGTTCGATTCCATACTTTCATGGAACTAGGTTATGAAATTATTTCTACGGCCATTCTCCCTCCTACCAATAATTCTTAATCATCCAGAGCAGTTGTCGGTCACTGATGAAAGTATGTTTCCAGTCGTTGGTTAACAGCTTAATCCAGAGATGATTCGCCTTTCCAGGAACAGTGAGTAGTTTGACTGACCGCCTTTATTTGACATATACAATGTGATGCTACGGCGTTAAATCCGCCACAAAAAATGTTCGAATAAACAGATGTTCAGAACCATCTTATTAAACTTAAGATATGTTAGTTATATTTTTGTTTATAAGACACACAAAACTATTACGATTTTCTTTAAACGAATACAATGTAAAAGTTTTGTAGTGTGCTTATTTATAGTTATTCTGTTAATAGAATGTCTTTATTAAGGGCCCTATACAAGTTCAAAAAAGTCGTCAAAATTTTGTACCGAAATTTTGATATCAAAATTATGGTTCAATGTTTTTCCATCAAAAACCATTATTGTCAAAAACTTCGACATGGACGCAGCAGTGGTCGTACGAGTGGTCTTACAGTTTGTATATTGTCTGTAACGTTTACAAAAAGAACACAGGCCCAACTGTTTCACTGAAGGTTAATTTCTTCGAAAACCATAAATCTAAGTCGAAACAAAATAAGAATTTAACAAGACAGGGCTTAAAAAGGTATTTGACATTAAAGAAATCGCGAAAACTTACAAAACTTACGAACACATAAAAACAGATTTATTGAAAACAGACATATTAACGCATTCTATAAGCATAAGCATCTTTTCTTAACATAATAAAATACAGATATAATCATAAAAATTAAATTCTAACCTCTTCGGGCCTTTAATGACTGAACACGCACGCAACTGGCATCAAAAAGGAAATCAAACGCAAAACGTATACTCAACGTTTGCAAATGTCGCACTGATAAAAAAGGGCGACAACTTTGTATCCCTGCAGTTACATATATACATAGCATCGAAACGGGAATCAAACGTAAAACGTATATCCAACGTTTGTAAACGTCGCACGGATAAAAAAGGAAGACAACTTTGCATGTCTGCGGTTACATTGGCTTCAATGCAAATGTAATTATTCTGCCTATCTGAGAGCAACATGTATAAGGACATCATACTTGTGTTTGTTGTGTGGGACAAACATGATAGCATGCTTCGAATGATCCGATATTGCTCTTAAGTCGATTTTGAATCAATTAGATAATTTGTTTGTTTGTTTGGGTTTTACGGCACACCAACACAGAAAGGTCATATCGCGCCGAAAGTAATTAATGATACTATTAATTCAAACGAAATTAATGATGTAAAGCTCTAATTAGATAATTAAAATTGTATTACGTGATATAACGAATAGGTTCAATTCCATCTCCAAATACATACTTAGAATGGATTCAACTATTCCATGTTCTGTAAGGAATTGTATTGTAATTGCGTGTCTTACAAGAACGTTTAACGTTCTTACAGACACAAGAGTTAACTACGACATGTCATTAAATGAAGAGATTGTCACCTAGGGAATATGCTCCAGCTGCTTTTCGTTGCTACAACTACTAATTGGACAATATAAAATGTTGTAAAAAACTTCTGAACTTCCAGAAAGATTGTAGAACGGACATCTATTGTAGGTTTCAGTCGAAGAAATGTTTCTAAAAGGTTTTCTATAAAATATACTTATATTATTACTTTATGGAATAATGATGCGCGATCATTTGATGAATCGATATTTACTGAACAATCCAGTTTATATAATAATTATGATGATGACAATAATTATCAAAAGATGGACTACGGAAGCGAAATGCTGTAAAACATATGAGATGGAACTATTTTGCTCTCCAAATCGTTCTTAGTGCGTGGGCTACTTACTTAAAATTTATTTTTTAAGTTCAAAATTATATTTTTGTGCGATTTGGTTATTTGCAATTGTCAGTAGCATTATTTCGATGGGCTTTAAATGCATAACTTTTATGACTTTATTTCAAGGTTCATACGTTTTTTAACGTGCATACATGTATTTAGAATTCGATAAACGGCGTGTTAGCACCAAAGGCAGTATGTAAATTTCATTCAAGTACGATTTACTTTCAGATGCGTTTATAATTGAAACATTACATAGCTTTACGCTAACAAACTTTTTGCAAAATCTTCAAACGTTTTGGTTATCCGATAAAGTCGAGGTCAGGAGTCACATTGAAAATTGTGAGATTTATTTCAGTTTATTTATTTATTGGAGTTAACGCCGTATCAACACAATTTAGGTCATTTCACGGCGTCCAGCGCACCTAACCTAGCTTTCCTGGACCATTGTCTATAACCAGTACTCACCTACCCTTCCACAAGGCCGGAAACTTCTCCATATTATCTAATCAATGGAGGAAAATCGACATTATTGTCAAATTTTCATGAAAGGGTATAACCTCCCCGGGTGGGATTCGAACCCGCACCCCCTCGGGCACGAGTATCCAAATCCCGGCGCGCTACCAACTGCGCTATCGACCCGGGTTCGATTTATTTCAGTGATTATATTATTAGTGTAGAAACGTTCTAGAGTTAAGACCATATTTCATGCTCTAATAATATTTAATATAACGACAAAGAGGCGAAGTTTAAGCGTAACTTCTAATTTTGTTACAACTAGGCCAGCATATCTTATCGCCCTTTGACTTCAAAACAATGGTACATTGTCAAAATGAATATTGTCGATTCGAGTATAAAACAATGAGAAAAGTAAATGAAGGTTTAACATGGAACAATTGTTTATATGACAAAAACATTATAATGACAAGCAATAAGGTTGTGTCAAAAGTATTTGTCACCATACTGCAATCCATATGAAGAAAGTATCGCTAAAATACTTCTATATACTGTATAGCGGGTATTATCTGCGGGGGTTTTATTTTGGCTTTATTGGCGGAAAATGAAAATGCGCCAAATATAAACACCGCGAATACAAACCGCCGCAGTATTAAGTCGCCGCCATATTGTTTACTAAGGGACATTACTCTTAATGAATTTTTTATTCATTAATATGTGCATGTATTAACTCCCTTAAAATCAAGATTTATGTAGTGAATTTTGTGGAGATTAGTTATGTAAATGAACAAAATTTAGTATTTTGAATAACGCAAAGAAATTGATTAAAGTTATGTTTGTAGAAACGAAAATACAGACAGACAACGTGCAGTCATTCTAACAATAAGACGACAGGTTCAATCAAATCTCGGTTACGAAACTCGACGACGGTGTCGCCATTTTGTTTTCATTATAAACCCGTATGTCGGTCATTTCCGAATTTTCACGAGTTTAGCTTAAACACTTGTTTGATTGTCGTAAAAAACAAAGTCATCTTTAGTATTGCAATTAATTTCAGTACTTTCTAGCGAACCGAAGACAAACTTCTCATCACATAATTTAACAAATTGAGTAAAAAGAGCGGAGTTAGTGTTTATGTAGCTTTTTTATTTATTGATATTCAAAAGAAAACTATTGTCAAATTTCGTCACGTGACAGCGCTTTATAATTGATTTTGTCCGTTTAAAGCCTCCACTAGGTGCGTTGATGATACATTGTTTGTGACAAGCTCTTTATTTCAAAATTTGTTTGACTTTGACCAATGGATTCAGGTAAATATGCGATTTTCAAGGAATGTGTAGCCGCAAACTTCAATACCGGTAATTTTTAACAAAGACAAAGGCGTTTTCCACGACTATTAACAAACATGCGAAAATTTTGATTGTTCATTACAACAAATTGTTATTATTATAAGACTCTCGCGAGTTGGGCTTACTGATGCAATTTGTCGAACGATCAATCACACTTAGCGGAACCCAGGTAATATTTTAACAAAAACTTTCACATTATTGGCGATTCTTATCACATGATTAAACTTGTCCCGTCAATACATCGTCATAGAAATATATAATCTGCTGTGTAAGCGTTGGTTTTTCACACGTCCGCTCATATTATGCAACTTTGGTGACACTTAGTTAATTCAAAAATTTGAAAAGTCGCGGTCGGTAGTGACAGCTTATACAGGTGAAATGACAGAGTTACGTACCTTTGACCATCTTTCACCGGGAGGTTTAAAATTGGCGCTCAGAGTAATTTCCGCCAATATTAAGCATCGCCAATACAAAACTCTCTTGTTTACGCGAAATTTTTGCCCCGCAGAAATAACCCGCTATACAGTAAATGAAACAAAAGGGACGAAACGAAGCTTTAAATGTATAAGTATGATTGGATTGTTATAATAATGCATAATTTCAAACTAAATTTGAAAGTAACAATATAAACTACAAAACTGATTTAAAATGAAACTTGGATTTATAATTTTGAAGATATTATAACAAAATATGTCAACCTATCAAATACGGTAATTTCTCATCATCTCGACTAGGATCATCGAAAAATAGCTTTGAACTCAGTTTGACGGGTTCCCACTATTGTTTTAATACAACTCATTATTAGGACTAATTCTAGATTTTTACTGATGCCAAGCTTCTGTCCATGTGTTTTCATTTGAATCGATTTAGTTTTTACTAAACATTAATGATAATTGAACTCGTCCTAGATTTCAATAATATGAATCTATGAACATGGTTTGATGAAGATTGGAACAAAATGTGACCTCTAGAGTGTGACCTTACATGTTTCTCTTATGATTTGATCTGTTGACCCTCATGTAGTCAATCATCAAGCTTATTCATGATATGTATTGATATAAATGTTCTAACCATGTTTGGAGAAAAATCTAAGAACAAATGAGGTCCCTAGAGAGATCACAACCAAACCATGACGACTAACGATAACGAACGTCGGGCAATCAACCCAGCCAGTTATATCTCACTCCAAGCACGTTCTACTAAAAGCAGACGTAAAAAACAATCAATTAGAGACAATGTCGAGTTTCTGTGTAAATTTCAAAATCAACATTATTTAGTTATACAACATATGATGCCGACTATGTTAAATTAATGAACTTTGATTATTGCAATATCACTTACAGTACAGTACAGACTATTTTTTCTAAATGTCCAATAACTTGTTGAGGGCATAGTATATCGATAAGTAACTGACATTCATTAATAGCGAATGCAAAATATGGAATTGAACTTTTGTCGTTAAATCAATGTCAGTACTTTATTCAGCACCTGTAACCTAACAACTTAATAATTTGAAAGGTTTACAAGCAGTTCTTGACCAATCATTTATTTAAAACAAGCAGCAATATTGTTCCATTTATCAAGTTTTATTGCTTAATGCTTTCGTAATCAAATATGTATTCATTTTCCAATTACAATATTTTGATTGTTATGTAAATTACTTTAAAGAAATCCTGACAATGAGCTTTTCAAATGGCCATAGATACTAGTATCAGCATAATAGTTACGCACGTTGACAACATCACCTTTACTAAGTTGTAGTACTATGGTGGCACTAACTGAATCATTAGCAGATTCAACGCCACTTGCATACATATAGTTGATACGTTCATTATTTCTAAAAAATGAGGTTTCTACGTTTTGATTATTAAGTGCAACTGTTGTAGTCGAAAATACGTAGATACCATCAACAGGCGCAGTGAACGCCCCTAGCACACCATTGTATCCATTACCAACGTTTGTTACGATATCGTCAAACACTATAACTTGGTCCATTTCGACATGTAACACATGATGCCTGCCGATACGTGCGTAGAATGCTACTGGTGTTTCAGATTCAGTTTGTCGAGTACGAATATCTGGTTTCTCTGAAATTATAGTCGCTTTCATCCTAAACAATAATCACTGATGGTAAATGAATAATAAAGAACAGAACGTTTCATTTCAAAGTTGCTTGTCCACAGACTTCGACTTACGCTTGTACATGTTTATCTTAAACTCACTAAATTCTATAGAAACATATTATAAGTAATAAAGCAGTGTTTTGATAATAATAGTTCTAGTACAAGATGATAGTAAACTGTACAAATGGTGATTTTATGTATAAAAACATACCATAGATGATTTTTGTGCGTTTTTGTGATCATTTAATGGCACGTTATTTAGACTATGGAAATAACAAAAAAGCTTTTTAACCAAATAAAACGTCCGTTCTGAACTTCCTTACGAGTAAAAATATAATGACTGGCGGACACGGACTTTGCAATTAATCATTACTTCTGATATACACGACAGAGTGTAATAAAAATAATTGATTGAAGAAAAGATCGCACCAACAATAATTGTAAACACACTATTTCTATTTTAATGTTAAAAATTTACCATCTTGTTTAACCACCTAGTTAATAAATGTTAGAAATAAGGAAATATATTTTTCAAAGAAAATACGTTTAGGTTAGCCACTTTTAATCCTGTGTCCTTATTCCCTTACTTCTTCATTTGTAAAAATAATAGTAATAAGCTGTGATTACCTTTACCAGTCGAGATGGAAAGAGATCTTTTAACACTGTTGCGCTTGTCTGACCACGTTGAATCATCGGAAGTTTTATTGGTATTTGAGTAGTCAAAATTATGGTCGTGTAAGTCTAAAAGTTTACGTTGTCTCTCTACCTCATGATGATAGCTTGTTGGGTTTCTTCCATGGATTCAATCAGTTGACGTTGTTCTTGTACCACATTCTCTAATTGACCAATAGTAGCTTGTTGAATTTGGTCACGTCTTTCAAGGTCATTAATTTTCTGAAGGTGAAGTTTGTCACGTGACTCTAGATGATCTACACGATGTGATAAAGTCTTAACAAGTTCTTCTGTTGCTTCAAGACGTTGTAGAAGTACATGGTTATCTAAGAAAACAGACATAGATCGTCAGACCACCGCAAAAACGTGTACTAGTTTAAAAGTTTTAAATGCACATCACATAGATAATTTGAACAATCTACCGACATAACTACTATATACAAGTCATGCATATTAGCAGATATATTTATACACGTTATGTACATGTAAGGTTATTCAATGAGATCTAGATAAAACTAGCTAGATCTAGATAACTACTTTAGTAATAGTGTGTTATTCTGAAATCTATACATATTGAGATTCAGGGGAGAATCCAGAAACTTTCAAAAGTAAGTCCAAAGGAAAATAAGACTAAATGTGTAATTTCAGCTATAATACTACTTAATGGCATTTAACACAATACTATAAAAGCTTTGTACTTGCATCCAAGGCGACCGACTCGGTTTCGTTTAACCAAAGATACAATATATTATTTGGGACAATGCCGGTCGCATGCGTAATCTTTGGATCCCCATATGTTTTTCAGTTTGATCTTTCTAATGCAGATACAAAAACTTATGCCGTCTGATAATCAGAAACTTAACCTTAACAAGAGACAAAAAATATCAACGTGAAAAATTACCTTCTGCTTTAACGTTGTAGCAACATAAAGTCAACAGTGATATAACCAGACACCAAAACCTTGACTCCATTGTTTGTTAAATTATAGTTGTCTGATGTTAAATAAATGTAGGATTTTATGCAGTAAAAAAACAACGATTTATCTTATCAGCACTAAGGTCGTAATGTAACACATACAGTTTCTGTGCAATGATAGTTGTTATATGGTGCTTAAGTCTCGTTTTTTAATAATTTTATATGTCACCTCAAGGCGGTTCGGCGTTTATTCACAGTACCTGGAGAGGCTTAGATATGTGGTCACAACTTCATGTATTGCAATATATTCTGGCAAATATGTTTTACTTCACTATGTTTAATAACGTTTCCTGTCTTAATTGTCAATAATTGTGACACCTCACTGTGTTCACACGTTCGAAACAGTGCAATTGGTACGGCGGCATATATGGTACATGGATGTGTTTTATCTACTAATCAACTGTTGTGACACTCTCATGAGAGGAACAAAGTAAATTGGACTATTGTTCTGTACGTCAAAAGCTGCGTTGCAGAAGCATTTTAAGATAAAGTTTATATGTTTCCTTATTTTCTATCTTCTTGCTTTAGAAAAGAAATGGCCTTACAAAACATCTTCATATTGAAGTTATATTTTCTTATCCTAACGTCTCAGGATTATGTTCCACATTCTTTACATGTATTTTAAAAGCATAGAACATAAACTGTTCTATATACATGTATTTAATTTCTTCAGCAACACATGCCCTTCGAAAATGGTCGCTTGTTTACATCATGAAATATCACTCTCATATGTCATCAAGTTCCAAATGGTGGTGCAAGATTGGCACAATTTGGCTAAGGTGTCCAATAGTTTATATATTTTCTTCAAAAAAAGGTTTGTCCTTGGTCATTTCGGTGCTTGTTGCATCATACGTGAGTTTGCATCAGTCGCTAGTGATAGTTACCTTAGAATTCCCAAAATAGCAGACACGCAGACCTGTTGATAACTCATCTTTCATCCTTCACCTTTGATCAGAAATGTTTTGAGCTTACTCGTAAACGTTAAACAAATCTGGGCTAGGTTAGCCAAAAGAAACTGCAGAAACCATGGTTGTTTGTTTACTATATTGTTTGTAATTTTGTATTCTGTAATTGCATGTAAAATATTTAATTATATTACGCAAGTTCCTGTATCCTTTCATTTGCACAAACTTTAATTTATAGAACGTTTTCTGACTGGGCCTATAGCCACGTGATCTACAACAACAATTAATATGGTAAGCAAAATTTGTGTTTCGTCTGTTTTTCGTTCTAGACAAAGGGTTGAATGCTAATTAATAACGCATAAAATTACTTTTACTTTTCTCCCCCATTTATTTGACCTTAAAAGTAGTAAACTAGATCTTTTGGGAAATTATTTTGTGCAGAAAAAATAGAATAAACAATAATTACTCACAAGCATTTTCGGACAAAGAAATGTAGCAGTCATTTTATTCGCTATTTGGTCGTTCCTTGTTTTGACTACAGCAAGACTTTTACAAGAAACAATGGTTATACATGTATACATTCTTAAGGTCACGTGACTTTATACACTATTTGTACTTCCTACTTAAAATCCACGTTTGTAGCGCTGTAAAGCGCATAAACTTTTGTCTAGAGATCTCGAGATTAGTTTCAAATGTTGGAAAAACACATGAAGAATTTGATCGTTCCTTTTGGAATGGTAAGATAGTAAACACAATTAATCTTGAAAGCTGATTAGGTGAAAAGGCTTACAAACAACTTACAAAAAATGTAAAACATAAAATATGTTGATGTACTGAGTTAAGGGTGCATCAGCTGTTAATATTGAAAAAATCCATCAAGTGGGTCGGGTAATTAGATAATACCAAAATATCCATAAATTTCAAAAAATATTTATATATTTTTAAGTGATACATCAAGTGTATAGACATGGCAGTGGAACTTTAAAACACTCAACAGAATAGACATTTAGAATGAGAACATTTATCCTAACCATGAAATAGCGTACCTTACGTCAGTCCAACCACATTACTAAAGTACTCTTTTTTATAAATCCAAATGTTGGTATAGGATGTTCATGTAACACTTTACAATGTCTTAAGGTGAACCACCCATAAATGTTTGAACACAGTTTTATCTGCTTTGCAAATTCAAGAAACGTTTGTGCTTTCTAAATTAGGTCGCGACCAAGAGTAACATTGAAAAGTTTGTTCCATTATTTGAGATATTAGTGTGAGGCGATTTGGAACAATAACTCTATAGTTCTAAGACAACTCATTCATTATTAGGTCTAGTATTAGATTTAACTGATACCAAGCTTCTTACGATGTGTTTCTCTTTATTTTGATTTAGTTTTTACCCACACTAGCCACAGTCGAATTTGTCCTAGATTTCAATAGTATTAATCTATTAACTTGGTTTGATGATATTGGGTCAACGCGTGACCTCTAGAGTGTGACCTTAGAAAGTTCTTGTATGATTTCACCTTGTTTCACATTATTGACTCATACATAGCATCATCATGCTGAATAAAAAAATGAAAGGCTAAGAACAGATTTGAAAACACCTGAGAACTAATTTAGAACTTAGAGATTTAGCAATCAAAAGATGACGACTAGCTATAACGAGCTCCGGACAATCCTACCAGCCAGCTATAACTCACTTCAAGCACATTTTAGTAAGGTGAGGTGAAAGAAAGACATTATAAAATAATCATCAAGAAGTGACAATCTCGAGTATTATATGTTCATTATAGTAAAATATCATTTCCTGTCTGTTAATACATTATGATATGTATGTTTTATGTATTTATAATTGTATATGTGTGCGTGAATGCATGTGAGCTAGGAAGGTAGATAGAATGAGTGTGATATTAGGACATAAGTGTAGTGCATGTGTTGTAAGTATGTGAAAAGGGGAGTATGTGTGTGTGTGGGTGTATCCATGTGTGTGTGAGAGGTAGGAGTGATAGTGTGAGTGAAAGAATGATATATATGTTTAATTATACTGTTTGAATTTGTAAATAGATTTAGTTGTATGTATCTCATTGGCAAAATGGCATATTTGATTTGAAAATAAATATCTTTAAAAAAAAAATCTATATCTATGTAAATTTCAAAATAACATAAATTAGTAATTCAAGAAATGGTTCAAAACACTCAAAAGTTTTGATTATAGCAAAATAACTAGCAGAACACACGATCATTTTTGTTAACACTTCATTCGTCCAAATTAATTTTGAGGGCATGGATTAAGTATTGGTCTATACCCGCCGTGTAAACCACGTTCGTTTTTAAATGTATATTTGTAGAATGATACGAATGTAAAACCGTTAACATTAATACAAACCTATAAGAAAAAACATGCATAAGTTATGGAATGACAATTTTATATTGAATAGCAGAATATATAATATTCAATTTGTTCAGTACATTTAGATGGGATAAAATGAGTGCAAACTCTAGCCACGCGGTTTCAGGTAAATTTATAGTTTTACCAATAGGATGATGATTTGTTAAAGTGAACTAACCCTCATTTTGGAAAAAAACAAGTTATCTGCCCCATAAAGATCTCCAAACTCTCAGCATCAATTCTGTCTAGTTGAGGTGTGTATAGCATGCCTAAAACCTAAGTTATTGGCATAATGTACTAACCCACATCCTCTTCCTTAATAGGCTCATGTTTTTGTCATAGTGAACTAAGTCCAAGATGTATAGAACATTATAAAAAAAGAAATCTAGTATTTAGGCAGGTCAACCTTGAGTTGCACAAGAAAAACAACGGTCATACAATAGGTGAAGAACTTCCACTGTTTAATCCAAAAGGAAGGCCAACAAAATTAAAAGAAAAATGACCTGAAAGATATGTTGCCTATTATGTACCACTTGTGCATCAAAGTTTCTATGGACTTGCGAGCAGAAAGTGGTGTTGTGGATTTTATTTGCGATAATGATCGAATGACTAAATGATATCATTTTAACACATCGTATGATCAATTACATAAAATTGGTTTATGAAAAATACAGCTACGCACAAAATTACAAGTTAATGAAAATGTTACCTATATTTAATATACTGTAACCTTGAACAACATTTAATTACAGTAAGTGTAACCTTCAGTTACTTTTGATATATAGTAATCTATAAATACATTTAATAAACAGACCACTAAACATACATTTTATGTACAGTTACCTTTAAATACATTTAATATATTGTAACAGTAACCTCTAAATACATTAATGTACAGTAACCTTCAAATACATTTAATATACAGTAACCTGCAAATACATTAATATACAGTAACCTACAAATACATTTAATGTACAGTTACCTACAAATTCATTTAATATACAGTAACCTTCATGTACACTAATGTACAGTTACCTACAAATTCATTTAATATACAGTAACCTACTAATACATTTAATATACAGTAACCTACTAATAAATTTAATATACAGTAACCTACAAATAAATTTAATATACAGTAACCTACTAATACATTTAATATACAGTAACCTACAAATACATTTAATATACAGTAACCTACAAATAAATTTAATATACAGTAACCTACATGTCCATTAATATACAGAAACCTACAAATACATTTAATATACTGTAACCTACATGTACATTAATGCACAGTAACCTATAATTACATTTAATACACAGTAACCTCTATGTACATTAGTGTACAGTAACCTACAAATACATTTAATACACAATAACCTACAAATGAATTTACATTTTATGCTCAGTAATATTATTTATCTCATCAAATTAATTCTTAAATTGAATAACAAAGTGAAGATCAAAAATGTTTTAAACAAGTACTGGTTTTGATTCTTCAAAAATATCCAAAATGAACCAGCTCTTGTCTTCAGCAGTAGGTTTTGTAAGTTTATAAATGATATTGTTTCAATGTCAGTTCTTTCCTCCGAGGCAATGAGACAAAAGCTAAACAGCTTCAAGAAGACTTAGGATAGTAATGAATATAATTTGGTTAGAATATCTTTTTTATTTTTAGTCAAAAACTTCTGTTTGGAAGTCAATCTGTTATTATTATTGTTTATGTTATTGCCAGTCATCTCAGGTTGGGACATTTTCTCAAATACAACCATTAAGTAGTAAGAAAATATTTTATATTTTTAAATTTTTTTTTTGCAAAAGTAGATAGTTCACTTTGACTTAACTTCTTATTATATAAAAAAGAATAAAAGTCACAGTGAACTATCCCTCAAAACGTTTGTTTTTAAAAATGCAGTAGATAGTATAAGTTAAAACTATACGGTTTTTTATTCCTTTAAAATGTTTGAATTTAAAATTAAGATAACATGAAGTGAATAATAAATCATTTTTGGAGGGCACGTTTAATTGACTAAAATGTGATTTTCTCTTTACTAGGTTTTTGAGGGTTAGTTCACTTTCACATTATAATGTTAAGCGTAGTCAGTGACCAGAATGGCATAAAAGATAAGTCTAAAACAATAACAATGTGTTTATATACATGTATATCTATATTTATTGCTGTATCTTCATGTATTCAAATAATTACTTATTTGCCAATAACAACATTTTGATTGTTGGGTAAACTACTTAAAAGAAATCCTGAAAATGAACTATATTTATTACCATGAACTGAAGAATCAGACATATCATTATGCACGTTGACAATATCTCCTTTACTCAGTTGAAGCACAATGGTGGCACTAGCTGAATCAAAATACGATTCAGCACCACTTGCAAATAGGTAGTTAAGACGTTCGTTGTTTCTATAAAATGAGACTCGTGCGTTGTTGTGACCATCAGCGAACAGTGTTGTCGAAAATACGTAGATACCATCTACTGGCGCAGTGAAAGTCCCTAACATACCATGGTATCCATTACCAACGTTTGTTAGGATATCGTCATAAACTATGACTTGGCCCAACCCAACATGTCCCAAATGATGACTGGTGATACGTGCGTGGAATGCTACTGGCGATTCAGATTCAGTTTGTCGAATACGAATATCTGGTTTCTCTGAAAATAAAGTCGCTTTCATCCTACAAAATAATCATTGATGGTAAAAAATGATAAAGAATAGAACGTTTCATTTCAAAGCTGCTTGTCTACAGACCTCGACTTACGCTTGTACACGTTCATCTTAAACTCACTAAATTCTATAGAAACATAATAGAAGTAATAAAGCAGTGTTTTGATAATAATAGTTCTAGTACAAGATGATATGCAACTGTACAAATGGTGATTTTATGTATAAAAACATACCATAGATGATTTTAGTGCGTTTTTGTGATCATTTAATGTCAGGTTATTTAGACTATGGAAATAACAAAAGACTTTTTAACCGTTCTGAACTTCCTGACGAGTAGAAATATAATGAATGGCGGACACGGACCTTGCAATAAATCATGACTTCTGATATACACGACAGAACGTAATAAAAATAATTGATTGAAGAAAAGATCGCTCCAACAATAGTTGCAAACACACTATTTCTATTTTAATGAAAAAAATCTTACCATCTTGTTTAACCACATAGTTAATAAATGTTAGAAATAAGCGAATTTAATTTTCAAAGAAAAATACGTTTAGGTTAGCCACTTTTAATCCTGTGTCCTTATTCCTTTACTTTAGCTTATTTAAAAATAATAGTAATAAGCTGTGATTACCTTGGCCATTCGAGATGAAAAGAGATCTCTTAACACTGTTATGCTTGTCTGACCACGTTGAATCATCGGAAGTTTTATTGGTATTTGAGTAGTCAAAATTATGGTCGTGTAAGTCTAAAAGTTTACGTTGTCTCTCTACCTCAATGATGATAGCTTGTTGGGTTTCTTCCATGGATTCAATCAGTTGACGTTGTTCTTGTACCACATTCTCTAATTGACCAATAGTAGCTTGTTGAATTTGGTCACGTCTTTCAAGGTCATTAAATTTCTGAAGGTGAAGTTTGTCACGTGACTCTAGATGATCTACACGATGTGATAAAGTCTTAACAAGTTGCTTCAAGACGTTGTAGAAGTGCATTGTTATCTAAGAAAACAGACATAGATTGTCAGATCACCGCAGAAACGTGTACTAGTTTAAATTTAGTTTTAAATGCACATCACATAGATAATTTGAACAATCTACAGACATAACTACTATATACAAGTCATGCATATTAGCAGATATATATTCAGACGTGTTATGTACATGTAAGGTTATTCAATGAGATCTAGATAAAACTATCTAGATCTAGATAACTACTTTAGTAATAGTGTGTTATTTTGAAATCTATATATACATATTGAGATTCAGGGGAGGATCCAAAAACTTTCAAAACTAAGTCCAAAGGAGAATATGACTAAATATGTGCTGTTTTGGGGGCATTTATCATCGAATACAGGCATTTCAGCTATAATAGTACGGTACCATACTGTCGCATATGTAATCTTCGGGTCCCCATATGTTTTTCAGTTCGATCTTTCGAATGCAGGTAAAAAGACTAATGACGTCTGATAATACAATGTAGAAAAGTTTACCTTATCAATGACAAAAAAAATTGTGAAAAATTACCTTCTGCTTTAACGTTGTAGCAACATAAAGTCAACAGTGATATAACCAGACACCAAAACCTTGACTCCATTGTTTGTTAAATTACAGTTGTCTGATGTTAAATAAATGTAGGATTTTATACAGTCATAAAACTTTTATCTTATCAGCACTAAGGTCGTAAAGTAACACATACAGTTTCTGTGAAATATGAATAGTTATATGGTGATTTTCGTTTTTATTTGTTTGGGTCGTCAGACCAAACAAATAATAATAGCGAAATTTCAGACCCGAATGCTGTTAATTGCAAATGCCCTAAGTAGTCCGCTTTTTTGTAGCGGTTACTTCCCTTTAATTGGACATTAACGCCGAAAATTTCAGGGGAGATCACTGCGTGAAGATTGTCAAATGGATTGGTCCCCTGCGAACCATAATAGGACAGGGAACCAGATTAATTGTCAAATAACAGGCGCATTAATTTTCAAACCTGGTCAGGGAAGAAAATATAGTTCCCGATTGGTCGAAGATTTCTAATATTATGCAATTTTGTAACATTTCCGCAAATTACTGGTAATATATTGAAATAATTTTGATTAAACGCATGTCAATTTTGAACTCTTCAATTAAAAGGCGTTCGTCTATGGGTTAGTTTATAAAACAAATTCAATTTGTCACGTGATCAAACCACGCTGAAGAGTCAACAGAACAACCCACGGAGAAGAAAAAAGGAGGTTTATACCGTATTAACGCCTGTTCTCGAACCTCACCTTATCTCGAACCTTTCATAAAAAAAGTCGTTTACTTTGCTACGAAATTGAGTATGACGTCATCAACTCGTGTGTACAAATGTTTTGTAAACAACAGACGCAACTACAGCTGTTAAACGAGAACAATGAGCAAGAAACAGGAAATTAGAATGAATATTTTGTTATTGTGATCACCTTTCTGATATTCCGAGACCCAAACAAATTCAGCGCCTTCTGTGGTTTGATTTAATAATTTTATAAGTCACCTCATGGCGGTCCGGCGTTTATTCACAGTACCTGGAGAGGCTTAGATCTGTGGTCACAACTTCATGTATTGCAATATATTCTGGCAAATATGTTTTACTTCACTAAGTTTAATAACGTTTTCTGTCTTAATTGTCCATAATTGTGGCACCTCACTGGGTTCACACGTTCGAAACAGTGCAATTGGTACGGCGGCATATATGGTACATGGATGTGTTTTATTTTCTTATCAACTTTTGTGACACTCTCATATAAGGGACAATATATACATGTACTAGACCATTGTTCTGTACGTCAAAAGCTATTTTACAGAAACATATGAAGATCATTTTTATATGTTTTCTCATTTTTTATTTTCTAACCTAAGTAAAGAAAATGCCGTATTTATTTATACTGAGTTTAACGCGGTGTCAACTCTTTTTTTACAGCGTCCAGCGCACCTAACCTAGCTTTCCTGGACCTTTGTCTATAACCAGTACTCATCTACCCTTCCACTAGGCCGGAAACTTCTCCAAATACCTTTTAATAATAATGTAAGGAATTTGACGTAATTGTCAAATATTCATGGAAAGGTATAACCTCCTCGGATAGTATTCGAACCTGTACCCCCCCCCCTCGTGAAACTAGATTCGAAATCCCGGTAGGCTACCAATTGCGCTACCGACCCTTGTTAGAAATGGCCTTACAAGACAACCTTCATATTGATTATATAATATCGTATCACAATGTCTCAGGGCGATATTCCATATTCTTTACATGTATTTTAAAAACATAGAAACATCAACTGTTCTATATACATTTGTATTTAATTTCATTAGCAACACATGCCCTTCGAAAATGGTCGCTTTGGTGCATTTAATGCGTAGTTTAGTCAATTGTCTCGAAAATGTACTAGATACTGTGAACGTGAAACACCAAAAAGACGAAATGCTGGTGCACCATAGGTCCATTTTGCTGAATTGTCCAACATTTTAGTATATTTCCCCTAGAGAACAAAGGTTTGTCGTTTGTCATTTTGATGCACGTTGTATCAATTGGGAAATTGCATCAGTCGCACATGTTGGTTACCTTAGAATTTACAAATAGAAGACACGCATGCTTTCTACTATTCAAATTTATCCAAAGACATGTTACCAGGTAATTCATCGTTCAACCTGATCTAAAATTTTCCACTCGCCTCCTCGCTAATTTAGATCTGGCCATTTACTAACGACGGTCACGTTCAGGTGACCTTTTTCTAATTATAATATTCATGACGAAATCGTTGTTTAGTAACTTGTTAACATCGTCTACATCACGCAATTTTGAATAAGCCGTCCAATCGCAGACGGTGAATAAAACCGCTGTCAAATTAGCTCGCAAACCTTGCACTAAAATTCAAAATGCTAGTATTAGTGTTTCATCTACTGCTTTGTCTCGCATTGATTGATCAACATAAAGGTCATCTCGACGTGACCCTCCATTGAGATCTTAGAGATCCTGTACGACAACGCTCTACAGGATATCTGTTTACGGAGATTGTTCTTCGTTTAACCATTGATTTTCACCTTTTATTTGTAATGTTTTGATCTTACTCGTCAGCTTTAAACGAACCGGTGCTGAGTTAGTCAAAAGAAACTGCAGAAATCCTTATTGTTTGTTTACTATATAGTTTGTAATGGTGTTATTTCATTTAAATCAAAGCGCTAAAAGTAAACAAGATTCACATTACACAAAATACTTCTGATCGAAGTATAAATTTTTTTCTAAGAATGAAATAACCATTAATATGATTTCACTCTTTATTTAAACAATGTTACAACAAATAACATAAAATGATAACAAATACATCATAACAATGTTAAAAAATCACAATGTGTATCAAAGAACAGTTTCACTATTGGACAGTTAAAATCGGTGTTCCTAACAACGATATTAGTCCGGTATATAAACTACAAAAATCGACTGAACCGTGCATGGAATGAAGTAGAAAATGTTTTTGCATTTTCTTGAAGCTAAGACATTGTAGTTTACGAAACTGGATGATGCCACTTCGGCACTCTTGGGCAACTCCCAAAATTCAAGATGGCGGACAAAATGGCGGATTAAAGCTGATTAATGTATAATAAATCCATCTTTACCACAGTCTGATCATTTTAATAGCTGAAATTAGTCTAACATTATCTGCAATTTTATTTCATGCAATTTTGGTACCCCTCGTTTATTATCCAATCCAAGATGGCGGACAAAATGGCGGATAAAAGCTACATTTGTCGGGAATATCAACCCCAATGAGCAGAATCGTATAAAGAGGCATTTCAAAAAAGTTTGAATGCATTTTTGAAGTAATAACTCTTGAGTTTAGTTTATAAAACTGGTTGATGCCACACTGGCATCATTGGGCAATTTCCAAAATCCAAGATGGCGGCTAGAATGGCGTAAGTAACTAACTGTCGGGTATATATAAGTCCGGCATATAAACTACACAAATCAATTGAACCGTGCATGGAAGGATGTAAAAAATGTTTTTGCATTTTCTTGAAGTTTAGACGTCGTAGATTACGAAACTGGATGATGTCACTTCGGCACTCTTGGACAACTCCCAAAATTCAAGATGGCGGACAAAATGGCGGATGAAAGCTGATTAATGTATAAAAAATTCATCATTATCACTGTATAATTTTAAATAGCTGAAATTAGTCAAACATTATCTGCAATTTTATTTTTTGCAATTTTTATTAATTGGTACCCCTCGTTTATTATCCAATCCAAGATGGCGGACAAAATGGCGAATAAAAACTGCACTTGTCGGGTATATCAACCACAATGAGCAGAATCGTACATAGAGGCATTTCAAAAAAGTTTGAATGCATTTTTGTAGGAATTACTCTTTAATTTAGTTCATAAAACTGGTTGATGCCACACTGGCATCAATGGGCAATTTCCAAAATCCAAGATGGCGGCTATAATGGCGTAAATAACAAGCTGTCGGGTATATATCAACCACAATGAGCTAAGTCATAGACTGGGGTATACCAAATAATTTCAATGAATTTTATTTCGTAGTTAATCCTTTTTTGTTTATGTAACCGATTGATGCCATATTGGTATTCTTGGATAACTTCAAGAATTCAAGATTGTGGTCAAAATGAATGATTAGAGTTTGAAAACTAATTTCAATTCACATTAAAAGACATAACTTCTAACTAATGGGTATACAGCATTATGTTTAGGTTTTAATACCTCTTGGTCTTGCGATTATTAAATCGTTGATACTTGTTAGCTTGTCAGTTGACCCTGGAAGCAAATTGTTTCTGAAATGGCAATTTAGAGACACTATTCTGATAATATTTAATTCATTGAACAACATATGTTGTGATATCCTTAGAATAGCGACCACTTTCCCAATATGTTTGCCTCTTCAATAATAATCAATATGTATATAAAGGGGGTTATAAGAAAGAAATGAAACTAATGATATTGTAAGTATTGTGTGCATCTTTCAAGAGTATATTTATGCCAAAGCAATTGATAGAAAATCTGTTAACATTGTAACACATCTTGATAGTAAATAAGAGAAATTGCAATAGGATCATTTCAAGTCCGATCTAGACATCAGATATCACTACTGAATCATGAATGTTCTTTATTTCATAGTAAATGACTCTGGACATTGATAAAAATTGAGAAATAACTAAAGCACATTTCCATCAAAAGTGTGTAGTAGAATTTGGTTTTATTTACAAGGATAGAGAGAAATTACGTGGCGTAGATGCCAATTCTTATTATAAGCGTATACACTGTTATTTTAACCCAGTATTTAGCTCATGATTTAGCAAATAGTGTTACCCTGTACATGATGGTGGTTTTAAGGGATTCATTTATTACAAAACATGGCCTAGTAGAAAATTTAAAAATGTATTGTTTCACTTAAGACTAAATATCTTGAAAGAACACATAACAGATATGATGCATCAGTGCCAAAAGTTTAAACATGTCTGATTACTAAACACATTTGGAGTATATTCATTATCAACTGCAAAGACTCCCCCAAAGAAGGATTGTACGCTGAGACAACTTGTCGATCTCGTATGTTCCACTCATAAACATTATAGACGATGCATTGCAAGATATGTTGATTCTTCATTTTTCGGTAACATTACATTATGTTTAATCGCATAAACCTTTAAGACTTGGTAAGAGAAGCACAGACAACAAAGTTGTTCAACAAATGATCACTTTTGCTGCAATTTGCTGAGCACCAAAAATATCTGACGACATTGGTGTGCTGATACTCTTTTGAGATATCTGTCTTGTAGGAGTGACACTATAACAATGCGGTCAACTGAAATTCGTATATTAACCCAATTTTATTTTCCTGTTTTTCTTTATTTAAATGGCTTACATTTTGGAAATCAATTTAGTTTGTCCATCACAATTCGAGGGTTGCCAGCATAACTGTAATAAGTGCATTGCGTTGAAGAGCGATTATCTTGCGGGCAACCCTCGAATTATTTATCAAATTTTTATTTCATTTAAACCTCGGCTTTTATGAGATTCAGGCATTTTGATTGCTTCCGAATCTCATAGTGACCGAGTTTTCTCATGAAGGCCGCGTTTTTTTTCTTCCACAAAAATGCCGCCATTTTGAATGTTGGTACAATCTGAGCGTTTTTTATTGGGACCCTATCTGCGACAATGGTGAATTAAGTGTTTTCATAACGGCCTGTATTTGACTGAAGACAATCATTATAACCCGAGGCCACAAGCGAAGGCTAATATGACTGTTTTCAGCCAAATAACTAGGCCATTTTGAAAACACTTCATTATTTACAATACATTTTGCTAAAAAAACAGAACTGGTTGAATTTGCTTTGTAATCGTAATCTTTGACTCCACCTTGAATCTTGAGTTGCTAATAGATGATCAGGTGGGATTAACTAGTTTTACAAACTTGAGAGTTTATAAAGATTCAAAAAATAATAAAACAAACATTGAAGCTTAAACCCATGTGTTTGTTTCAGTCCATGTATGCCACGTATATTATATACTGAACTATTAGATCATATCGGCCATTTTAGCCGCCATTTTGGATTTATAATTGTTAATAATAAATTATAACTTAGTGAAATCAATCGGTTTCTTTAATAACATGATTTATTCTATAAGTAAATAAATTTCTACACTACTCGGTCTCTTTCTGCCAGTTTGTTCTTTAGATACTGGGATAATAGCCTTTACCCGCCATTTTGACCGCCATTTTGAATTTAAAAGTTTGTATAAGAATAACAAAATTTAACCAACTCGATCTGTAAATGTTGAAATCACTATTGTCCTTCATTTTATGACCATAATGTGTGAAAATACATTTTGCATGTATAATTTAGCCTCTAGCCGCCATCTTGGTCGCCATCTTGGATTCTGGGAGTTGCCCAAGGATGACAAAGTGGCATTAATCGGATTTGGAATCAGTAAGACCATGTCTACCAATAAATTGAATAACATTTTCTACATCATTTCGTGCAAGGTCATCCTTGGTGTTGGCCGGACTATATGGTCTTTATAGAGGGTCTTTCCATTTTAAGCATTTTGGTTTTCACGATTTGGCGATTACCAATATGTTAATTATGGCGACAATCTACGTATACTCTACAAATAGGTAGGTCCAATTAGTTGGATTACTCGGATTTTTTCCTTACTTTTTAATGTCAATTTGCCAAAATTAATCTTTACTAGCTTTTTTGTAAATCATTCAATTTGTTTGAAATTCAAGCTAAGTATTTTTAGGGTAAAGAACTATCCAAATTTCATCCCTTCTGTAAATATCTTCATAACCAAGAAAGATATTAGATCAAATATTTTGTAATCCTTACATAGGAATTCAGTGATAAAATCCGAGGATTCCAACTGTAAGGACATACTTACCAATTGGATTGCTTCAGATTTTATCAGGGGAAGATCACTGACTAAAGTCCCTATTTCAGTTCGTAATGCATGCAACTAAAGCTATTTCTGTCAAATGTGTCCTTGGAAGATAATGTCAGTATAAATGAAAGTATATATAATTGTAGACTAGAATTTCCATTAAGCAAAATAATATTTTAATATAATACAATTGTATATTTAAATAATATTATATTTAGTCTGATCATGTATTTGTTGTAATATAAATCCGAAGGTAGCATCATAATTTACTTCGAAAGCTGTTTAAGAATCAGTTTTGCGAAAGATGTTTTTGTTTGTTTGTTTGTTGAGTTTAACTTCGTAGCTACACATTGTATAGGTCATATAACGGCGGTCAGTCAACCTACTTACTCCTCCTGGAATGGCTAAATATCTGGATTTAGCTGTTAACCGACTACTTAGCGCATACTTTCGTCAGTGACTGACAACTGCCCTACATAATTAAAAATCATTGGTAGGAAGGAGAATGGCCGTAGAAATAATTTTATGACCAAGCTCCACGAAAGTATGCCCCGCCCGGAAATCGAACCGAAGACCTTGCGTGCTACCAACTGAGCTAGTCGGTCGGCTTTTGTGAAAGACGATTATGTCCTAAGTGTGTATTGTATTGAAATGACTTCATGGTATTTAGACGGTGTTCATATCTGCTCATATCTGCTGCAAATGAACATATCTTTGTGTAGGGACTTCATACATATAGGCCTATTATTACATTATTGTTGACAACATAAAAATTGTTTATTGCAATCAAATCAAGTTTAGACTACCTTTAGTCCGGAGTAGTATGCCTCTGAATAACACTTTGTTAAAAAAATATTTTAAGTAGGACAAGAAACAATATTGTTCTCCTATTCATCTCTATTGTTCTCCAGTAGAATTTTTAAAGAAAGCATCATGAATACCAAAAAGTGATCCAGATATTGGTCGTTCTTCGGGGCAATCAGGAATGCGACCATCTCTCATTTCACTCAAGATGACGTCACGATAACCACGCCTACTTGACTTCTCAAGATGATTAATGAGCTCGGCTTTGGCTGTCATAGAAACATGTCTAGGAGGAATTGTTCTCTTAGGAATTGTAAACTCAACAAATGCATCTGCATCTAGTCCTGGCGTTGAGCTTACAGACGAGACAGAACCGGAAGAAACAGAATTCAATCGATTCAAGCTTGCAGACATTGAAGAAAAAAATCTTGAAATGGGCGACGTCATACTTAGACTATTTCTAGAACCCATCTCTAGCTGTGATGCACTATTCCTTTTATGAAAGTCCTTTGTAGCTATGTTTCTTTTAGACTGAAAATGGAAGGCGTTGCTCATTGTATCTGTATAGCTTCCATTGCTTCTTATGAAATCTTGTCTTTGTACATAATGTACGTCACTAAATGCTATTTCGTCACTAATGACGTCATCTGTCTCTGTATGCATCTGCTCACTACAGCTCAGGCTTCGAGAATGTGCCTTATCTTTTCGTTCCATTGGAATAGACGAGTAACCTATTGTGAAAGAAAAACATTTCTTGCTTACAATTTTACTGGAATAGACTCAATACCTGTACATATACAGGATGAACTTAAAATACAGAGTGTTTCGTTCTTACATAGAGTATTGCATGGCCAATACATTGATATAAGGCATCATTGATTTTATCATATACATGTACATGTATACATGTATATACCGTACTGACACTGGTCTCTCTTATTCTACATTTATTAGTGTACAATTAAAAATGTACATGAGTTTAATTTGATTTAATATGTATGTATATATGTATGTATTCCTTCATGTTTATCTTTGTAATATATGTTGTATATATGTTCAGTATGTATGATAGCTCTCTTTAATGGAGGTCAATAAAGAATCTATCTATCTACATTTATTTGAATCATATGTTGATAAAAGTACTTATTGCTGACTTTGGAATGAGTTCAAGTAACTTAATGCTTCATTATTTCATGAGTAAATGCGAATCAGTTTATTCTATTCAGTCAAAAGAATTTGAAAGGGGGTCTTTGCATTTTATACAGTCTTTTATATTCATAAAATATAAAATTGTTCAATATAAGTAATTATAAAAATATAGTTAAAGAGTTTATAGTATTATGGTCGTCAACAGTTGTAACAAGGTTGTATCTGCTTCCTATGATTAATAAAATATCGTGAAAACCGGGATGTGTCCTTCTCGATACCACTTCACTTTTGGATGCAAACTTAGTTTTACTATCGACCTAGTAGCAAAAGGAGCGCCTTTTTACGGCAAGTTTACAGTTTGTTTCAATAATGATCATGCTTTGGCTTATCAGTGACCCCAGTAATATTTTTTACCGAGTGCTGTTTGAAGCAGGCCGTACTTTCTGCCTTCGCTTAAGTAAAAGTGTCTCACATGCATTCCGGAGTAAACAAGTGCCCTAACTACTCTCATGATGTTAGAGAATTTGGGCCGCTGATATACGCTAGAATAAATATGTGTGGTAAATACATTCCTTTAAGTTATGACGTTCAGTGTATGGGTCTTATACACATATCATCATTAATATAATGTCTTCGGTATTCGGGGATTATAAAATCCTAATATAGAACTTCCGGTAAATTTGCGTGGTTGGAATTTAGAATTGATACAAATAGTAGGTGTGGAACAGTTTCCTATGTTCCTGTACCAAAATAAACCACAAAACAATGTCGCTTTAATCTATTAGATGTCTATCACACATTGTATTTCATAGTCTAAGTATAAAGCAGGTGCACGTTCACTGGCGTTAAAGCAATTAACATTGATCATCGGACTACTGATATCAATCAATCCATTTGGAATATTTTACTCCGCTTATTTGCAGTCGACATTTTGGTGCAAACGAATTACACCACCCTCACAGGTAACCATTTACAATTGGGTGTAAAAAGCAATTGCAGGTAAATTTGTTGCTAAAGGAAGTCAACAGTGCCTATGGTGTGAATCAAGCTGGGCACGAACCCTGATCATGCGTCCTAACACTAGAGTACTTTTCTTTTAAGGCTGTACAAATAACGGAATGGTTTAGTTAAACACAATCAAAGTATTTTCATGAACGATGTAGTCAGAGATGTTAAATAAAAGCCTCAAATATATGGAAAAACAACAACACTTACCTTACGTCTGTCACACTTGAATACGGTGTCTGAATTACAAACATTATATCAGTCTGTCTTTTAGGTATGCATAAATTATCACTTTTAAAATGTGATAATAGAAAAGACGTTATTCGTTACCTTGGAGTTTGAAAACAATTCTTAGTCATACAGCGCCGCCTACTTTGGTATACCTCAGTTTTGGTTTACATTTTTCAAGGAGTGTTGCATTATGTAATAAAATATCTTTGTACAAATGACAGACTTACAACTAAACACGAAGCTTAAATGTATATTATTAGTACTTTGTTTATTGTGATATGTAATTTTCTCAGAAAGAAATACTTATCCAAGACATTAGCTACTGAAGACTTTCTCTTAAAGGGATATACATGTACGGGCAAAAGCTCAACTTCATAGTTCCTGATTTTGAATTTTAGTTTTTAAAACTGTGAATGCAACAGACACACTGTTATATTACTTGGCAATATATTTCTTTATTTTCTCGAAATATTTTAGGTGTTTCCTAACTAGACCCACGTTGGTCAGGTCAGCTAAAAATAGATTAGTGTTAAAATATACATTTACTGATGAGAAAATACAAAAACCTGTTTTTGTATACCATTAGTATAATTCTATTAAAAAGATATCGTAACCGCCTAAAATGTTGAAAAGACAAGAAGCGACCAATGAAAATGTTTAATTTCAGCAAGTACGACTTATAACAAATCTATAAATAGCTTGGTGATTCCCTCAGTATCCTTCTTTTGTTTTCTACAATGTGTATGCCACATGTTTTAATTCGTTCAGTGGAATGTTACATGTGACAACTTTTATTAGTAAGTGATTTTTAACGTTCTTAATACCGTTTTAAAGACTAAACTTGGTTCTATACTTTTGGCACACTCCATTGCCTGTATATCTCTTTAAAACTTCACGCAAGTCTTAAAATCGGTACGTAGTTATTGATCAAGCCTAGCACATCGGCACTCTTTAATAAAGATTTTCGTATCTGTGTAGGGTTCTTTTTGTCAGAAGTAGAAACGTTATGACTTCAAACTACAATAGAATCTCAGTTTCACTTAAGTGAAATGATACATCAAATTATGAAAAATTTAGAAAATATGGGACCGTAAACTATGTCTTTTTCGGGACCCGCGTATTAAAATTTTTAGACAGTGTACGAAACTTATTATGGAACATCCAATGGGATCGTATGTTTTATAAATCTCTTATTACCGGAAGCGATTTTCATCAGACAAACGGAAATGGTAGAGCGAATTGTATTGGTTAAAATATAGGTCAAAAGTTGGCTTAGATAGTTGCACCGAATGATCTGCCAAGTTCTATCTATTTTAATTCTTTCGAGTTGGGAAATGGGCCTTTCACCTTCATACGATGGAGATAATTCAAGAGGCTCAATTTCAATATTATTCGACGTATGGAGATACATGTAGCCAAATCACTCTCTTAACAATTTTGTATACGGAAATGCCATTTGAACCTTGTGACTGTGGCAACTCTGGGACGAAGTAAAACAAATGCAATGTAATGGTATTTTTTAACCCTAAACATAGGCGGATCTAGCGGGGGGGGGGATTCCGGACCCCCTCAGAATTTCCAAAATGTACCTGTTCATAGGTGTATTTCTTGACTTTTAGTCATTTTTAAGTAGTATGAAGCAATTTTTCTCGGTGCATAACAGAGTTTATGGTCATGTAAGTTTATTATTGATATGTTGCATTATTCTGCAGAAAGTGTTAAATGTGGTAGTGGTTTGAAAGTGTGGACCCCCCTAGAAAAAGTTTGGACCCCCTAGAAAAAAATCCTGGATCCGCCCTTGCTAAAGCATTCCATTCCGTTGCATTTTAATAAAAATGTCATCTAAATGCTACCATATTGAAGAAGTAGAGATTGAATAAATCTAATTCAGTAATTATTTTGTATCACTTTTCTGCATTTAATGATTCTGATTTGTTAAGGTGAAATAAGGTGCTACGCCCGTCACAGCTACATAGTTGGGACACATATATATCACCCACGCTGAAAAGATATTGAATAATAACTGAATTTGTGAGCTACGTGACGATAAATATTTCATACATATAATTCCCATATGTATAAGGGTCATAGCGTTCGTGTATTGGCTCAAACAAAAAACAAACTCCAATGCTTCAATTTAGTTTTAGATTCAGCGTCACTTATAGATTGAAAAAATATGGCCATAGTTTCACAAACAAACTTAAGTACAAACTCAATAACATACTTAATTGTTTTTGATTTCAAAAAACTATGTACATTTAGTTTAAAATTGCTGTTATAAGATGATTATAATTATGAAAATATATAAAATGTATCAACAAAAATATCATGGGTTTGATTATCAACTTAAAGTCACAAACTCAATTTTCACTCGAGACCAAACTCAGCAGTTCAATAACAGACTCAAATCAATTCAGTAAAATTAAACCTTATCCAAGTAAGTAATTCAGTTTTATTATATATTTATATTATTATATAATATAGCTTTTAAATCACTATTTGAGTTTCTAATGATACTACATTTGTTGTAAGATTAATTAAATAAGTAAAATTAATGGTCAAAGCATAAGATTTTGTTTGAGTTCAAAGATGAGTTTTTTGTCAACGTAAGGCTTGGCTTGGTTTATTTGTCAGTTATTGTATCAAAATGAGAACGATATAATCATTTTCTTGAAACTTGATAGTGAATAAAAAACAAATTTCGTCGTTTGAAATGCCGAATTTGACGGAAAATTACATTCCCTTGGTCTCAAGCTCCGATGGATTGCGTAAGTGTACATGTAGCACTAGTTCTCGCGAGAAACCAAGTAAGCGGTTAATGCATTCAGCATTGGGACATTAAATGGTAACCACTGCTTATGCTAGGTTTACATCTGGCCACGATTACCACGATGCCCCCGATTCCAGAGCATCGTGGCGAACGTAACAGAGTGTGGAGTCGAATCGGGGTGATCGTGGGGGAGCGTAACGGAACGTGGTTGAATCGGGGACATCGTGGGCATCGGGACGGATTTTAAATCAAACTTAAATTTCACCACGATTGCCCCTATTCATTTTCTAATCGTGACAGAGCGTGGCCTTCGTAACAAAACGTAACGGAACGTACCGAAGCGTAACAGAACGTGGAGTACAATCGCAACAGATCCGGACCAGCGTGGACACATTTTTTCATCCCGCGTCGCTGGGAAAGAATTATTTCTTGTTTAAATATCAAATCGTGACGTAAAACGTGGTCATTTGTCTCAAATCGTAGGTCAAATCGCAGGAGATCGCAACAAAGCTACTTTGTCGTGGGAGATCTTAACAGGACGTAACGGAACGTGGTGGAGCGTGGAAGCCAATCGTGTTGATCGCAACAAAGCGTAACAGAACGTGATGCAAAACGTGGGCTCGATCGTAGGAAAGCGCAGTAGAGCGCAACAAAACGTGCTGATTTCGTAAGGAAGCGTAACAGAACGTGGAGTAAACCATTTAATCGAAGAGCTCCCCGATTTTTTAGCCTCTGGCTAATCGGGGAGATCGTGGCCAGATGTAAACCTAGCATTAGTTTCATTTATTCCGTCGTATCATGTGAATTGAACGGTTTTAATTATGTCTGTATAAGTGTAGCATGAGTATGTCATAGTAATATTAATATATATTGTATGTTAATACACGTTAGCAGGTCATTGGTGCCGAAAGGCTCGTAACCAAAAATACATATTTTGTTGGATGTTCACTATGCAAGAACAACCCTAACGGAGATGAAGATCATTATGGGAGTAATAGTGTATCATAGTAGACATACTGTTTGTGTTTCATCCTAATGCTTATTCTTCGATTATTCTCCTCAATTTCTTCACCAAAATGTGATAAAACCATTTTATTCAGCTAACCAAGTCTCAAACGTGAATAATCAAGTGATAGATACAATGTAAATTACATTTACTTAAGAATATGAAAATCAAAACAATTTTAACGGAGAGTTATATATGTTAATGGATGATTCGACCTTTATTGGTGCTGTTGTGAAACAAGTCTGTCCTTTTCATTGAGTGCACGAATTTTATTGTCAGCACTTCGATTTTATCCATTAATACCTGTTGCGAGATTCTGTAGTATGATAGCGAATGTCCATAATATAACTGAACAGTTAAGAAATAAGGTACAGAACACTTAGAACTGATATATCTTTGAGATTAAACGCCATAGCATCACATTGTATAGGTCATGGCACGGCGGTCAGTCAACCTTAGCTCCGAACCTGAAAAGGCTACGTCTCTGGATTTAGTTATTAAGAAGTTACAAGAAGCACACTTTCATCTATGACTGACATCTGCTTACATGAATAAGAATCTGTGGTAGCGGGGAGAATGGCCGTAGAAAATATTTCATGACCAAACTTCACGAAAGTATTTCTTTCCCGGTAATTGAACGCACATTTTAAATGTTATATAAATAATTGCCATTCAAATATTGCTCTTCGAAACATTACTCAATCTCCATCTTCTCTCTAAACCTTCACAACTGTCCATACTATTGGTGCCAGTCACAACAGAAGGTCAATTACAGATATCCTGTTCCTAATATATTAAAAATCTGATGTACAATCTATCATGCTAATTTGTTTATATCCCCACAAAACTTGAAAGTGACATGAAAACTACTAATAGAAATTTGTCCTGAAAAGTGTGTTAGATAAGTCGGTTGATGTGTTGATATTATAAATGGTGACAATAAAGCCAAAAGGACATACATTTCAACTACTAATCATAATCTTGCCGATTTGTTTACCTAAATGAACTCAAACAAACCAGAACTTGATGTTTTATGCCAATTCTCATGTATATTGAATAGAAAGAACCTTGTTATCACAGTGTTTATTTTAAGACAAAGAATTCTGAAAATATAACGCTTAATTAAGAAAGTGCATACTGGCAGGAAAAGCTTCATAGTTATCTTCCTATATTCAGACTGACATGGGCTTTTATTCTCCGTTTCACATTATTTATGTCAACCAACAATCTCAGCATCGTAACATTGCTATTGTTAGATATATCAAACAGTGATAATGATCTCAAATCTGCATTGTTCTGTAAATGAAAATACTAAACCATACATAAAGAAAATAAGATCTTATCTTGCTGAGCGTTTTACAATACGTTGAGAATGGGGTATTTAAGTAAAAAGGAAATGCTCAACTACACACACGCTGTTTCTTACTAAATTAAAATGCCTTACGCCCAATAACTGGATATGCGTCTGGAAGACAAATGATATGCAGATGTAAAGAAAATCCTTATTTCGTCATTGCCTTAAGTCTACTTTAAATATTAATATCGCGTATAAATTACAAAGAATAAATGCTGAGATGTAACCATTGACAGAAATTTTGAAAGAAAAAAGTAACTTAATTCGGTCACATCAAATACACAATAGACCGTATTTTGTCCAGCCTGATCAATTTGGACAAATACAAATAATTAGTTCCTACCATAATTGTGCTAGCTAGTTGCTAACTATAACCGTGTTTGATGCAGTGGAATAGAAAATGACAATAGGTTGTATTTCATGATCACATTTTAATTGTAAACTCAATTGTTCAGAGCCTATAAATGCCACACTAAATTGTTGTTCTTTTAAGATTCAGTTCGACATATTTCAAACCTACCAACTGGGTAGAAAAACAAACGAACAACACTCACTAAAGGTTAAGAACAATTTAACGCTTTCGTTGTTCATATGGATTATTATCATTAACACAGTGGTAATTAATTAGAGGTTAATGATTAGTTGCTACTCGCCATTATGCGATAATCACCCGATGAAGTCCATATATATCCTGAGGGCCTTTGGCCCGAAGGCTATTATGGACTCGAGGGTGATTATCGCATAATGGCGAGTAGCAACTAATCATTAACGTCTTTAATACGTTTGTTCAGAATCCGGACTCGATTTTTTAGTAAACTAAAAACATTTTATTCAGGGACGAATAAATAACTGACGAATTTTCCGAGGACGAATCAGTACTTTGATGACGTAATAAAACAATGACGTAGAATCTAATGTAAACTTTGATGTCAAATGGCGGTCATGTTTATATACGTTCATTTATCATGGATTAAAACGATATTATCAGGAGACTGGAACGTAATTACTAGTGTATACGTGTTTTTCAAACTTTAAATTGACGATATGGATGTAAGGATTATGTATGGAAATACACAAGGCTCTGAAAGGAAGGGATGAGTCATTCAATGATTCATGGATTTTCCGAAAATGGCATAGACGTTGCTGATTATTTCTAGAAACCAGTTCCATTATATTTAATATATGCATGGCTTGGCTTTGGTAAAACAGTAGTCAACCTACGCATTTACTGTATAATGGCTGGATATTCGTCAAATTGAACACAGAAAGGAATTCAGTTCGAATTTCGGAGTTTGGTATTTGACAGCGTCAACGGTTGAGTGTCTGTTGAATTTGAATGGTGAAGTAAGTGATTTATATACTAGGGAGACCATATTTCGTCACCTTAAGGAAATGAATGAATACAATGTTAAATTTGTAATTTTTAACTGATTTTTTATTTGTAAAATATGTAAATGAATCATAAAGCTATTATTTTATTGACTTTTCTAGGGTTTATTCTGTCAATTAACGTTAGTAAACACAAAGTTATGGGGCTGTGTATAAATGCAGACGACAGTTGAAACAGGTCCTAAAGTCAACAATGCAAAATAAAAATAAGTGTTTCTTCATTTATGTGAACCAAATCTCTGTTGTTTTTATTTATATGCAATATTTAGATCTTTTACCTCTAATCTGTGTTGTGACAAAAATCATCGAAATTCGGCCATTTTAAATATTGACATGTTTACAAGTAGTGTAAAATAACAATCAGTGCAGGTTTGGCTCCGCCCACAATGTAGCTCCGCCCTACGATTAGATTTCGAGCAAAAAACGTGAATATAAGTTTATTTTAGTGAATTTTATCCTAGATTTTATTACTGCTACATGCCTTATGTATTTAAGGTGGGGTGACGAAATTAGGACATAGACGAAATTAGGAGCTCGGAATGAAATTATGTATTTGTAAAATCTCAGATAAATCTTTTTTGTGTCTTATATTTTTGTATAATCTATCCTGACAGTGAAATTCTATTTGACAAAGACTCAAAAATTCTTTCGGCCGCCATGTTCGAAGCTAATTACGGCTACTTGATGACGTAATCAGTGCGCGTGCAAGCACTCGGTGCCTATTATGCATAATGGGCGAGTTGCAGGCGGCCAAAATCGCATAATACGGGAAAAAGTCGCGTAATGTCCGTGTAGACTTGTCACATTTGTTACTATATATAGTAACAAACGTATTAAGTACACATATTAAGATCTGGTATTTTAACTCCATTTTATACATACTACAGTCAGGTTTGTCACTACAAACCAATTATATAAAGGATCTATATCGTACTCGATATTGATGCAAGAGCACTTGACATATCTGCGCTCTAGCATTGAAACTTTGGCGTATAGCAATGTTTTTTAATGTTTGTTTGAAGATCGAAACATATTCGCCGGCCAGCACTTGACATAAAACTAACTTGGTATAGCCTTACTTTATATGTAAACATTTATATTTCTTACATCTTACAATCAGACTTTATCTACCTATTATCTAACTGATTATACCTTCATCGAGTGCAACTTCAAACCAGGACAAAACACTATGACACGGAACATAAACGGGCGTAAGTTAAGTCCGTACTCTAGTTTAGGTAGGTCATGAAAACTGTTATCTAATTAGAACTGGCTTTTATCAAATAACGCCTATGGCACAATTTTCTTTTGTTCATAGGACAGGTTTCTTCTTATGAAATATGTTGACAATGAGAACAGAGAGTTGGCAACTGCTGATTTCGATAATTTTCTATTGGTTTGGGGTGAAAGCTGAAGGTAATTACTTATTTGATGTAATTTCATTTTTATAACATTTCCTTATTGGTAAATACGCCGCCGACACTTTTCTGTTATGCACACAGACATGTCACTTCGTTTACTACAGGTTAATATGTAAAGAGAAACATTTGTTTATAAAAGCTGACTCTATACTGCCAGCCTCACTGTGCCACGTGATTTAAATACACAGATAATTGATACCGAACCTTTTATGACAAAATTCTCAGTATTGTAGACATGTTTATTCGGCAATCGTCGGTTCAAACTAATAGTACCATTTATAGCCGAATGTTTGTGAAATACCTTAATCGTAGAGAGTAAATATCCTGACCTACCTCTATGTCCGATCGCGCGTTGTGGCTATAATTTAACAATGGGTACCAAATTGGTATATTTCATTGAATGCAAACAAATATTTAGGTGAAATGGTTTATAAATATATATGCAACCAACGCGTAGTCTTGTAGACCCATTATTTAAACATATGGAACTTTGACAGCAAATCAGCATCACTGACTGATATAATTAAGCCTGTTGAAATGATAAAAAACTGAGAAGATGCTGGTTTGTTTTATTTGGAGGATCCCGTGCATTAAGGTTCTATATTGATAAATTGTTTGCCGAAGGGAAATATGTAATTAATTAAGTTACCGCACACTTTTATCTTTTACCCACATTTGCTGACGACAATAAAAGCGCCCAAAACATTTCTCTTCAGAGAAAATGAGCATTATCAAGTATTGTTCTGTTCGCCAATTGTTGTTACCTTATTCTATTATACCAGATAAATACGATTTAATAACTAACAATGTTTCTTTTCTATCTAAGGCATCGACAATGTGCTTCTGCAGCGTCTAGAAGCAACAGAAGAACTGGTTAAGACTTTATCACATCGCGTAGATCATCTAGAGTCACGTGACAAACTTCACCTTCATAAAATAAATGAACTTGAAACACGTGACCAACGACAACAAGCTACTATTGATAAATTAGAGAATGTGGTACAAGAACAACGTCAACTGATTGAAGCCATGGAAGAAACCCAACATGCTATCATCATTGAGGTAGAAAGACAACGTCAACTTCTGGAATCACTGGACGAAAATTTGGACTACTTAGTATCAAGTATCAATACAACTTCCGATGATCCAACGCGGTCAAATAAGCATACCAGTTTTAAGAGGTCTCATTCCATCTCGACAGATAAAGGTAATGACAACTTATTATCATTAATATTGATATATTGTTACAAATTAAATTGAAACAAACAGTGCTTTAGTAAAAACACAGGACAAAAAGTGGAAAGAATAAAGCAATAAATGTCGTAGAAAACAAATGACCAGAACCTGGTTTCACAAAATGTTCAAACACTTTATTATCTTAACAGTAGTTTTTTTTAATGTTAACATGTATAGTATTAATGCATTATAAATTCATGTGTGATTACATAAAAGTATCTTCACGGCAGTTGGATCTGAATCCAATATTTTGATCAGTTTTAAATCTTTTTTTTTTGACGCAAGTCTGTTATTCAACTGTTGATTTAAATGCAGAAAGCGCAGTTTAGTTATTTAAAGAATGTCTGAGAACAAGAGGTCATAATAAACTAGGTTGTGAAACAAGCTGAAAGGATCTATACATTTAACGAAAAACAGTGTGTTGGCAATTACTATTGTTGTTATCTTTTGTTTAACCAATTTCTTTTATTTTAATGTGTCATATATTTTGGAAGAAATGTTTTACTAGAATTGCTCTATGTACCTATGTACACCATTCGTCATACTCTTCCTTCAAAATTTAAATAATTTAGCTTTCCTTACTCGTTCAAAAGTTCAGAATGGATGTACTTTTTGTTTAATAACGTCGTTGAAGAGTATTTCCATAATACAAATTACCAGTCAGTACCTGCCATTGTATTAATCGTATTTCAAGGGTATTTATTGTGGAAATTTAAAACTTAAATCATCTTCATCGTTATTGACGGGATTCGTTTTATACATCAACTCACAATCTTATTAAGTTGTATGTATTTTTGCAGTAAATATGTCATTATCAAATTACTTCTGTACTGCTTCCAAAATGTTTGTATACAATTAAGTGAGTTTTTGAAAAGTTGGTACTTGTGTTATATAGTCTGTAAATGAGCAGCTTAAAAATAGAAATGACACTCTTTAATGGATTTTATTTAAAAAGAAATGGAATATAGTTTCAGAGATACCAAGTATTCGTATTCGACAAACTGAATCTGAAGTACCTATAGCATTCTACGCACGTATCGGCCATGATCATTTGATTCATGTCGGGGTTAACCAAATCATCATTTTTGACTCTATCGTAACAAATGTTGGTAATGGATATGATGGTTTGCTAGGGACATTCACTGCACCTGTAAATGGTATCTTCGTATTTTCGACAACACTGACTGCTGATGCTAACCTAAACGCACATGCCTCACTTTATAAAAATGATGAACGTATCAACTACATGTTTGTAAATGGTATGGAATCAGGTTATGACTCAACTAGCACCACTGTAGTACTACAATTGAGTAAAGGAGATGTTGTCGGTGTACATAACGACTTCCCTGATACTAATATCTATGGTAGTGCTTACAGTTCATTTTCAGGATTCCTTTTAAGTAGTTTCAATAACAATCAAAATTTTGCTATTGGCAAATAAAAATAAATTCAATGTAATAACACAAACATCTAGCAATAAAACTTGGTAGAGATAAACACGTTGTCTTTTGTTTTAGAATAAACATAAACATATAGTCCATGGTGCTCACAATGTCTTTGCGACAATACGCTAAGAATCATGGGTAAAAATATTTACATGCTTGAAAATACGCGGTAATACTAACATCGTAAAAGTTGTCTTGAACAAATACACTAAACAACTTTTCTAAGTATCCCCTTTTCCTTTGCAGATAATTTCAACACTTGTTAAAATACTTAAACGCAATTTTGTGTGTCAACTATGGAATACTTTATATTCAAAGTGGCACTAAATACGTAAATATCTACTGTGTAGTTACCGAATGTCATGTTGCACGTGCATTTCGTGCTTTTTACTGATATGTGCCAAACGGTTAAGATTTAATCGATTATTTTGTACATGCCTATATTTGAAGCGATTTTCACTTTGAAAGAACAAGTCGTACGTATGAAACGAATAAGCTTGGAAGAAAGAGCCCGGGCTATCAGAATGATGCGTTTGAATTGAATTACTATCTTATGTCTTGCTCGCATCATATTTATCGCTGAGATATTCTAAGCATAGCTTCAATGCAAAAACCTCCAACCATTGTGACAAAGTGAAACTATTTGTCAGGTTGTCCGTGCTTTCAAGCATGACCCCTTGACTGTAATGGAACTTTTAAGAAAGTAAGAGCAAATTATCGGAAGTGTTAAAGACCTGCCCAGGCAGAGAAGACGTCGTATGACGACAAGTCGGCAATAATGGTCTATGCAACCCCAAGATATCATTCAAAAATACATAATCTCAATCCGAGTAAGGTGTCTTGCAGTTATACGACCTGAAGTCGGCCATTCGCTTTATTGATGTGAATTTGTACTTTGAAGGTGCCAATATTGTTACTGCTTATAAGAAGTCAGTTAGTTTTCAATTTATTCTTCGTTTTGCTAATATATGAAATACTATTTGATGAACGTTTTCTACAAATTTTATATCAATAGCTTACGTATCAACCCAGTTATACCCAAATATATAGGTGTATACTTAGAAAAATTGTTAAAAGTATTATTTTTAGGGTATATGTATGAATATTAGTTTCAAATCAATTATGCACATCAACGAATTAATGAAAGGTTTAAAGTAGTAACATTACCACCTTGTAATTTATGCTACCGTTTCTACATGTTGCATTCTACAAATATACATTTCAAATTGAAAGTGGTTAGCACGGTGAATACATTTCTGACTTTGAGACCAAACCAGATTCAGTAATTCAGCGTTCTGATAAGATCACTGTTGCGGTTCCTATCTTAAACCTCTATCTTTGTATACATTAACAAAGACAAAAAACGGACGAATGTAAGTAAATAACATAACAAAACCTCCAATAGAACTCAAATGTCGAATGACAATTGAAGTGTCCGTGACAAATGTAACAAAACGCGTTAAAGTGAGACCCAACTTATGAAATACCTGCGTGTGAATATTTGTCATGATTGGAATGAATAAAATTATGTGAAATGGCGATACAAGGACAAAGACAGATATGCAAAATAAAGAAAAGACAACATGAAAAGAAGTCAGTGCTTAAACATATCACAAATGAAGTAAGAAAGTTATAATGTATTTCAAAAACATATAAATGAGAAACGTTGTCACCCTGTTATATTAGATCAAGGAAGATATTGATACAACAAAACATCAATATTGTTTTGAAAGCCTCTTTTTAAAACATTAAAAATAAGGAAAGGTAATTTATTATTTAAGAAGTTTCTGTAATACTTAGTCGTACAGATCAAAAGTCCTGTTTATATTTCATAGGGTTTTCGATTTGCACAACGGATGGATTGCTAAATGAGCCAGGAATACTTAACTCTTTCCGTTCGATTTGACGACTTTCCATTTTTAGCAGACCCTTACGAGCATTGCGCTCGATATTTGGCATAGCTTGAAAGACTCACGTGACATTCGCTAAACGATCATGACGGTCAGTGAAAAGCAAATTGCAACAACTACATGTAAATGAATGAAAATGGCTGAGAAATACCTACAATGTAAATAGTGATGCGATTCTTATATTTGGCCCTCTCTCAAAAAGTTGAAAATAGTCGTCGTCAAACAAAAACTCCAACGCCTAATTTTTGGCAGCTGTCATCTCGGATTTCTTCTCGGCATGTTCGATTAACAAGCCTATTCCGGAATTAGAAGAAGAACACTACCATAAGTAGAAGACGGCAAATCGACCACCCTACTGTCTCAAACGACTTTCCTTACAGTTTAATACATAAAGTAAATTAAGCACAACAATGTACCGTCCATGCAACCGTACCAATCGCACTGTTTTAGATGTGTTAATAAATTAAGTCTCAAAATTTCAGACAAATAAGTCAGGAAGCGTCATTAAATAAATTAATATTGTATTTGCTTGGGTCCAGAGACCTAATCCACTCCAAAGACTGTAAATAAACGACTGATCGCCTCGAGTTGCCTAAAGCTACAGTCCCATAAACATAAAAATAGCCGTAAAAACACCGTACGTGCGCCATGCGATCAAACTGCGCAAGGACCCGTACGAACTTTTGCGTACCCGTACCGACTGTTACGTTTTTATCAGGGTACGTGAGATGAGCCCTGGGTACACGTATCTATTTTAGAGTCAATCGTGAACAAAGTCGTGGCCGAGTATGAATTAAACATGCATATCATCCAGCTGCGGCTCCGTACGGATGTGTTTTTTTGTTGCATATGCGTACCGTCTCCTTAATACGCAATGCTTCTCACGGATTACGACTGTCTGCACGTACGGGTCCGCATCAAGCAACAATTTTATGGGACTGAGGCATTACACAATAATCAAAGCAAAGATCAAGAAACATTCAATAATTTTCATTCTACATAAACTGTATGTGATACTTTACAACCCTTGCACTGATAAGAATAATGTCTCATGTATAACATTCCACATTTTTATTTGTCAATGCGTACTATTCATTAAACTATAAGTTAACAAACAATGGAGTCAAGGTTTTGGTGTCCGTTTATATTTCTGTTGATTATTGGTTGCCACAGTGTTAGCGCAGAAGGTAATTTCTCATTAATTATTTTTCCCTTTTTATAGTGTTCGCGATTTTTAAAATGCATTTAGTAGTCTATTATAGCTGCATAGTGCATACAAAAGAAAATACTGAAACATACGCTGGTCCCCTGGGAAAACCACTTGCGACCACCATGGTCCTGATCCATGCGTTGTTGCTTCGGTTGATTGGAACCGTGCCACCGACAGCCTTTGCTAGAAACATTTTCTTACTACTAATGCACAATTACCAAACCATCACAAATATAGTCTTTAATTAGTATGGGCCTACTCCTTTTTAAACAAAATCTTGATCCTTCCTTGATTTTAAAAATGTTTACATAGTTTTCAGAATACCTTTTATCAAACATATAAATACATTATTGCTGAAATATTTATCTTTTCTATATCTGATTAAAACAAACCTTACATACCATCTAATGATGCCTTTGATAATAACTTAGACATGTTTGCAATATTGCTTTTAAATTAGTTAGATTGTTTAAATTATTACATTGATGTGAATTTGAAAAGAAACCAATACACGTCGTTTTATGGTGGTCTAACAATCTATTTCTGTGTTCCTAGATAACAATGTACTTCTAAAACGTCTTGAAGCAACAGAAGAACTGGTTAAGACATTATCACATCGTGTAGATCATCTAGAGTCACGTGACAAACTTCACCTTCATAAAATCAATGAATTTGAAACACATGACCAACTTCAACAAGCTACTATTGGTAAATTAGAGAATGTGGTACAAGAACAACGCCAACTGATTGAATCCATGGAAGAAACCCAACAAGCTATCATCATTGAGTTAGAGAGACAACGTCAACTTCTTGAATCACTGGACGAGAATATAGACTACTCGAGTACCAATAAATCTTCTGCTGATTCAACACGGTCAACCAAGCATACCAGTGTTAAAAGGTCTCATGCCATCTCGACAGGTAAAGGTAATGACAACTTACATGTATTACAATTAGTATTGATATATTGTTAGAAATTAAATGAAAACAACAATGTTTAAGTAACGGCAATGAACTAGAAGTATATTGCATTGATTTTGCTTGTTTTAAAAAATTTCTGAACATGTATGGAATAAATGTATTTAGAAGTTATGGAGTGATTGCATAAATGTAACTTTTCGATAGTTGGAACTTAGACCATGTTATGATAAAATTTTAATCAATTTATCGACGCTAGTCGGATGTTATTTTTAAAAATGTATTGTATAAATTCTATTCAACTTGTCATCATTAAATCTCAGCTTTGTTGCTACAAAAATATCTGTATATAATTTAGTGGGTTTTTACAAGTTGGTACGTGTATTGTTGCCGGTGTACGAACACCTTTAATGTAGACATTATATTCCTTCAATGGGTATATTTTCAGAGAAACCAGATATTCGTATTCGACAATCTCAATTTGAAGCACCAGTTGCGTTCTATGCGCATATCGCCGATGGACCTTTAAATCATGTCGGAGTGGACCAAGTTATAGTTTATGACACTATCGTAACAAACGTCGGTAATGCATACAATGGTGTTCTAGGGACGTTTACTGCTCCTGTAGATGGTATCTACGTATTTTCGTCAACAACGACTGCTCTAGGTCACAAAAACGTTCAAACCTCATTTTTTAGAAATAATGAACGTATCAACATCATGCTTGCAAGTGGCGTTGAATCTACAAGTGATACATCTTGTGCCACCATAGTACTACAACTAAGTCAAGGAGATGTTGTCGGTGTACATAGCTACTACCCTGATACTAGTATCTTTGGTCATAGGTTAAATTCATTTTCAGGATTTCTTTTAAGTAGTTTAAATAACAATCAAAATGTTGTTATAGGAAAATAAATACAAATATAATAAAGCAAATATCTAGTAATAAAACTTGATATACATTAACATTGCCGTTCGTCTTATAACTATATAACATTTAGTCCATTTTGATTACAGGCTAGTCAGTGCGATTATGCGTCATTGGGAAAATGTATTTACTTGAAACCAGGTGGCAATTTTAACAAACTTTTAATTCACTAGCTCAATTGTACGGAACAAATTGAGTAAGGTTTTTGTGGCAACTTAATATTTTTTTTGTTTTTGTTGGGTTTAACGCCGTAGCAACACATTGTATAGGTCATATAACGGCGGCCAGTCAACTTACTCACTGTTCCTTGAAAGGCTAAAACCGTTAACCAACTACTAAGCGCATACTTTCGTCAGTGACTGACAACTGCCCTACATAATAAAAAATCATTGGTAGGAGGAAGAATGGCCGTAGAAAATATTTCATGACCAAGCTCCACGAAAGTATGCCCCGCCCGAAAGGACTTAATATCAAAAAGCTATCCAAGCAATTGTATTCGATAAATATTCTTTTTCAGTTTAATATCACCTCGATTGTAGTTTATGCACACATCTTCAATTCTATTGATAGATGTTTGAAAAGTTGGTTTGCAATATGATTATAATAGATCAAATGTCAGTTGGTTTAAACGTATTTTATATCTATGGATGTATTAGAATTTTCATTTTTAAATTCAAGAAGAATTATGTCTAAAACAGGGAAAGTACATTATTTTGTGTCCTGCACGGAGCCAAACCTCCAATTTGCGCAACGATTTTGTGTGTCTAGTATAGAGATGTTTCTTCGTCTATGTATAGATTGCATAAAGTGAAATAATCGTTTGCATGTTTACCTGTTAAGTTAATGTGTCGGTACGTCTTAAATGAATGAAGTAGTTGATGTTGATGGCAACACAGTCATTATTTACAACGCAACTTTAAATTTTTATTTTTCATTCATTAACTACTGAATTTCAGCTACTAGAACAAATTTTGTTTGTTTTGTTTTTGTTGGATTTAACGCCGTAGCAACACATTACATAGGTCATATAACTGCGGTCAGTCAACCTACTTACTGTTCCTGGAAAGGCTAAATCACTGAATTTAGCTGTTAACCAACTACTTAGCACATACTTTCGTCAGTAACTGACAACTGCCCTACATAATTAAGAATCATTCGTAGGAGGGAGAATCGCCGTAGAATTAATTTCATGACAAAGCTCCACGAAAGCATGACCCGCCCGGGAATCGAACCAACGACCTCTTGATTAGTAGACTTGCGTGCTACCAATTGAGCAGGCCGACTTGCAAACTAGTACATTACACTATGCCCTCAAACAGTTATTTCGTCCTTCGTCAACCAGTTTTAACTTGTCGCCCTGTGCACCGATTACTGTTTGCACTAGAAATATGGCAATTGTTTTATCCAAAATGCAACATAAAAACATTCTGTCCTCAAAAAATGATTTTACCTGGAGATTTCATTCCGTCTGCAATGAGCCGAACTTTAGGGATACGAGCGTATTGCTGACAACTATTTTCGTGACCATTTCAAGCAATATAAGATGTTCACACAATTGTCCGGAAAGCTGAATCAGCAATTTGTGTGCTTGCACAAAAGATTGCTCCGCAGACATTCAAGCTCAAAGAATTGGAAAACGAATTTTGTTAAGGAGGAGCGTATGTAGCAGAGTAATACTACGGCACTTATACTCCTTAGTCATCAAGCTAGCTTTTATGGCGACTAGGTAGAGTGACCGCTTACGGCTCGAGAGGTTGTGGGTTCGAGTCTCAGTTCAGACCAAGGATCTTTATCGGGTTATAAAAATAACATAAATGGACATTGTCGGTTACGAAGACAAAACATTAAATGATTTAAACAATACAGAAGATTATAAGAACGAAAACATGGAATAATAAAAAGAAGGAATTAGACTTTATACAATAAATGTTTATTAAGAACACATCAAATAACTATACACACTATATAAATCTATATAAAAACTACATTTATACAGCTACAATGATACATCTATGAAAAAACTATCAATTACTTCTAAAGTTTTCTACGAAATTAAGTTATACTGGCTCAGCTTTTAAAGTACAAGTAGACAGAGGTTCAAAATGCAATATTTCTTAAACTTATTGGAAATAATTATTTTCATTTTATAAGCATATTTAAAAGCCTTTAACCAGGGGCGGATCCAGGATTTTTTCTAGGGGGTCCGAACTTTTTCTAGGGGTCCAAACTTTCGAACCACAACCACATTATATACAATTTGCAGAATAATGCAGCATATTAATAATACAAATTTAATAACCTTTAAATCTATGGTCAGCACCGAGAAAATTTGCTTCATGCTACTAAAAAAATACCAACAGTCAAGAAATACACTTATGCATAGGTACATTTTGGAAATTCTAGGGGGTCCGGACCCCCCTGACCTCCCGCTAAATCCGCCTATGTTTTAACTATTCAATTTCATTGAGTGCCGAGTACTGACTTTCTATGACTAAAAAGGAATAGCGAAAAATTTGACTTATATGTTAACAAACCCATGGGGACAGTCGGATGCTAAAATCACAACTAAATATTCCTGGGTAGTATCCTCCTTTAGCAATGGCTATAGTCCCCGCTAGTTTAAACGTAAAATATTTCACCTTGCAATCGCCCTGTCACCCAGAAAAGTTCAAAGATTAACCAAGGTTCTTTCCTCGGCAATGCCCCTTTGGCAAAGCAGGTGGGTGTAAAATGTCATCTCCATTATAACAAGTAGTATTTTATACATAACTTTTCATTTCTATAAAACGTAACAGTAAAACAAAAAAAAAGATATCGTTGATATAACTCCTTAATTTCTGAGCTATGGCTGTAACCACAATGACGCAATAAAGGTACAATATATGTAAAAATTGGTGAAATGGGTTATGAATAGAAATTACATTGCATAAAATATTAAAGGTAATAACTACATGTACACAAATCTAATAATTATCAATCTAGATCCTACAGTAAACATTTAAATAGTATAACAACCAAAATTACATCCAGAACTATATTCGTAACGATCCTTATCGGCAAAAACAAGCATTCACATATTATGTATTCAAGAGTAGTCTCCCTTTTCATGCATAAATTCACAATCTGAACCTGCCAATGACAACTTGTAAAGAATAAAACTGTACACTTAAGAACTTTTCTAAGTATATACATTTCCCCTGCAGATAATTTCAACAGTTGTTAAAATATTTAAACGAAATTTCGTGAGTCAACTATGGGATACTATATCTTTGTTTGAGACCTGCCAGGGCAGAGAAGACGTCGTAAGACGACAATAATATGCTATGATAACGCACGATATCATTTTCAGAGCTAAATAATTTTAATGGAGCAAGGTGTCTTGCAGTTATACGAGCTGAAGGTGGCCATACGCGTTATTGATGTAAATATTTACTTTGTTGGTGCCAATATTGTTACTGCTTATAAGAAATCAGTTAGTTTCCAATTTATATATATATTTATATATAATAAATAAAATACTATTTGATAACATTTTCTACAATTTTATATCAATAGCTTACGTATCAACCCAGTTATGACCAAATATATAGGTGTATACTTAGAAAGTTGTTAAGTGTACAACTGCGTCACGTGTTACCTGCATCGTCACTTCCGAGTATGAAGGTGGTGCGTCTGTTTTCAAATTATTAATGTCCGGTCAATAAGGTTTTTGAATTCTGAAGTAAACAAGTGAAACAGTGCATTATTGTTTAGTTCCATGGTTATAATACTTCAAATGATAACAAAATCATGGTTTAGTTTGTACTATTTTTTTCTGATTTTATTGTGAAACATGTTCTATCAACATATTTTAGTCACTCTTGAGTCCACTTCTTGGCCCCCATCGATGAACTAGTATGGTATAGTTACTTGATCAAGAAAACAACGCGATAGGTGTTGATTTGACTTAAACTAACTCGGCACTTCCTGGCCAGTTATCACCAGTCCAACGTCGTAACCCCTCGACCATGCCCGCGTATTCATATACACGTACTTTAAAAGACGTGCAACTTGAAAGGTTAAAACTGTGTATAAATTACATAAAAGAACAATTATCACTCCACAGTTTGACAAAATAATGAATAGGAAAATTCAGAATGATGGTTAGATCAAATTTGTCAACGAAAAAAGGGTTATATGTGCAAATTTACTTAAGGAAGAAGACTCATATGTGCAAAATTACTCAAAGAAATAGGGTTATATATGCAAATTAACCAAAGCGAAAAAGAGTCATATATGCTAATTACTTAAGCAAAAAAATAGTCTTACAATATCATGCAAATTTACCCAAGAAAAAAAGAGTCATATATGCAAATTTAGCCAAGAACAAAAGAGTAATATATGCAAATTTACCCAAAACAAAAAAGAGTCATGTGAGCAAATTCCAAAATCAACACCCATTTGTTTATTAACCTATAATTCAACTTATGTTACATGAATACTTTTTATTAGGAGAAGTAGTCAAGTGGTAGGATGCGCGTTTAGGGATCGAGAGGTCCCGGGTTCGAATCCCGCCAGGGGGACTGCTAATTTCATTGAGCAATAAATTTACCTGCGATTGCTTTAATTCAACCAGGTGTAAATAGGTCCCTGCGAGGGTGGTATAATTCCGCTGCGCCAATTTGTCGGCTGTACAAAGCAGAGTTGAAAGACTAACCAGGAAGATGGATAGATATACATGTATTCCAGTAGCCCGATGACCTGTTAAATTTGTATGCTAACGTGTTTTTCACAAGTTGTGAAAAACACGGGTTGTGAAAAATGAGGTTCAACATAGCTAGATGCTAACTATAGCCGTGTTTGATCAAGTGGTGTAGAAAATGACAATAGGTTGTATTTCATGATCACATTTGAATTGTAAACTCGAAATTGTTGTTCTTTTAAGATTCAGTTCGAAATATTTCAAACCTAAATACTTGGTAGAAAAACAAACGAATCGAGTGAAAAACACACACTAAATATTTAGTACAATTTAACGCTTTTGTTGTTCATATGGATTATTATCATTAACAAAGTGGTAATTAAGTACACGTATTAAGATCTGGTAGTTTAACTCCATTTTATACATACTACAGTCAGGTGTGTCACTACAAACCAATAATATAAAGGATCCATGTCGTACTCGATATTGATGCAAGAGCACTTGACATATATACGCTCTAGCCTTGAAACTTTTGGCGTACGCAATGGGTTTTAATGTTTGTTTGAGAGGTCGAAACATATTCGCCGGCCAGCACTTAACATAAAACTAACTTGGTATAGCCTTACTTTATATGTAAACATTTATATTTCTTACATCTTACATTCAGACTTTATCTACCTATTATCTAACTGATTATACCTTCATCGAGTGCAACTTCAAACCAGGACACAATACTATGACACGGAACATAAACGGGCGTAAGTTAAGTCCGTACTCTTGTTAAGGTAGGTCATGAAAACTGTTATCTAATTAGAACTGGTGTTTATCAAATAAAGCCTATAGCACAATTTTCTTTTGTTCATAGGACAAGTTTCTTCTTCTGAAATATGTTGACAATGAAAACTGAGAGTTGGCAACTGCTGATTCCGATAATTTTCTATTGGTTTGGGGTAAAAGCTGAAGGTAATTGCTTATTTGCTGTAATTTCATTTTTATAACATTTCCTTATTTGTAAATACTCCGCCGACACCTTGTTGTAATGCACGCAGACATGTCACTACGTTTACTACAGGTCAATATGTATAGAGAAACATTTGTTTATAAAAGCTGACTCTATACTGGCTGCCTCACTGTGCCACGTGATTTAAATACACATAATAATTGATACCGAACCGTTCAATGACAAAATTCTCAGTATTGTAGACATGTTTTTTCGGCAATCGTCGATTCAAACTAAATAGTATCATTTATAGCCGAATATTTGTGAAATACCTTAATCGTAGAGAATAAATATCCTGACCTACCTCTATGTTCGATCGCGCGTTGTGGCTATAATTTAACAATGGGTACCAAATGGTATATTGCATTGAATGCAAACGAATATTTAGGTGAAATGGTTTATAAATATAATTATATAATGGATTATAAATATATATGCAACCAACGCGTAGTCTTGTAGACCCATTATTTAAACATATGGAACTTTGACAGCAAATCAGCATCACTGACTGATATAATTAAGCCTGTTGAAATGATAAAAAACTGAGAAGATGCTGGTTTGTTTTATTTGGAGGATCCCGTGCATTAAGGTTCTATATTGATAAATTGTTTGCCGAAGGGAAATATGTAATTAATTAAGTTACCGCACACTTTTATCTTCTAACCACACTTGCTGACGACAATGAAAGCATCAAAAGCATTTCTCTTCAGAAAAAAATGAGCATTATCAAGTATCGTTCTGTTCGCCAATTGTTGTTACCTTATTCTATTATACCAGATAAATACGATTTAATAACTAACAATGTTTCTTTTCTATCTAAGGCATCGACAATGTGCTTCTGCAGCGTCTAGAAGCAACAGAAGAACTGGTTAAGACTTTATCACATCGCGTAGATCATCTAGAGTCACGTGACAAACTTCACCTTCATAAAATAAATGAACTTGAAACACGTGACCAACGACAACAAGCTACTATTGATAAATTAGAGAATGTGGTACAAGAACAACGTCAACTGATTGAAGCCATGGAAGAAACCCAACATGCTATCATCATTGAGGTAGAAAGACAACGTCAACTTCTGGAATCACTGGACGAAAATTTGGACTACTTAGTATCAAGTATCAATACAACTTCCGATGATCCAACGCGGTCAAATAAGCATACCAGTTTTAAGAGGTCTCATTCCATCTCGACAGATAAAGGTAATGACAACTTATTATCATTAATATTGATATATTGTTACAAATTAAATTGAAACAAACAGTGCTTTAGTAAAAACACAGGACAAAAAGTGGAAAGAATAAAGCAATAAATGTCGTAGAAAACAAATGACCAGAACCTGGTTTCACAAAATGTTCAAACACTTTATTATCTTAACAGTAGTTTTTTTTTAATGTTAACATGTATAGTATTAATGCATTATAAATTCATGTGTGATTACATAAAAGTATCTTCACGGCAGTTGGATCTGAATCCAATATTTTGATCAGTTTTAAATCTTTTTTTTGACGCAAGTCTGTTATTCAACTGTTGATTTAAATGCAGAAAGCGCAGTTTAGTTATTTAAAGAATGTCTGAGAACAAGAGGTCATAATAAACTAGGTTGTGAAACAAGCTGAAAGGATCTATACATTTAACGAAAAACAGTGTGTTGGCAATTACTATTGTTGTTATCTTTTGTTTAACCAATTTCTTTTATTTTAATGTGTCATATATTTTGGAAGAAATGTTTTACTAGAATTGCTCTATGTACCTATGTACACCATTCGTCATACTCTTCCTTCAAAATTTAAATAATTTAGCTTTCCTTACTCGTTCAAAAGTTCAGAATGGATGTACTTTTTGTTTAATAACGTCGTTGAAGAGTATTTCCATAATACAAATTACCAGTCAGTACCTGCCATTGTATTAATCGTATTTCAAGGGTATTTATTGTGGAAATTTAAAACTTAAATCATCTTCATCGTTATTGACGGGATTCGTTTTATACATCAACTCACAATCTTATTAAGTTGTATGTATTTTTGCAGTAAATATGTCATTATCAAATTACTTCTGTACTGCTTCCAAAATGTTTGTATACAATTAAGTGAGTTTTTGAAAAGTTGGTACTTGTGTTATATAGTCTGTAAATGAGCAGCTTAAAAATAGAAATGACACTCTTTAATGGATTTTATTTAAAAAGAAATGGAATATAGTTTCAGAGATACCAAGTATTCGTATTCGACAAACTGAATCTGAAGTACCTATAGCATTCTACGCACGTATCGGCCATGATCATTTGATTCATGTCGGGGTTAACCAAATCATCATTTTTGACTCTATCGTAACAAATGTTGGTAATGGATATGATGGTTTGCTAGGGACATTCACTGCACCTGTAAATGGTATCTTCGTATTTTCGACAACACTGACTGCTGATGCTAACCTAAACGCACATGCCTCACTTTATAAAAATGATGAACGTATCAACTACATGTTTGTAAATGGTATGGAATCAGGTTATGACTCAACTAGCACCACTGTAGTACTACAATTGAGTAAAGGAGATGTTGTCGATGTACATAACGACTTCCCTGATACTAATATCTATGGTAGTGCTTACAGTTCATTTTCAGGATTCCTTTTAAGTAGTTTCAATAACAATCAAAATTTTGCTATTGGCAAATAAAAATAAATTCAATGTAATAACACAAACATCTAGCAATAAAACTTGGTAGAGATAAACACGTTGTCTTTTGTTTTAGAATAAACATAAACATATAGTCCATGGTGCTCACAATGTCTTTGCGACAATACGCTAAGAATCATGGGTAAAAATATTTACATGCTTGAAAATACGCGGTAATACTAACATCGTAAAAGTTGTCTTGAACAAATACACTTAACAACTTTTCTAAGTATCCCCTTTTCCTTTGCAGATAATTTCAACACTTGTTAAAATACTTAAACGCAATTTTGTGTGTCAACTATGGAATACTTTATATTCAAAGTGGCACTAAATACGTAAATATCTACTGTGTAGTTACCGAATGTCATGTTGCACGTGCATTTCGTGCTTTTTACTGATATGTGCCAAACGGTTAAGATTTAATCGATTATTTTGTACATGCCTATATTTGAAGCGATTTTCACTTTGAAAGAACAAGTCGTACGTATGAAACGAATAAGCTTGGAAGAAAGAGCCCGGGCTATCAGAATGATGCGTTTGAATTGAATTACTATCTTATGTCTTGCTCGCATCATATTTATCGCTGAGATATTCTAAGCATAGCTTCAATGCAAAAACCTCCAACCATTGTGACAAAGTGAAACTATTTGTCAGGTTGTCCGTGCTTTCAAGCATGACCCCTTGACTGTAATGGAACTTTTAAGAAAGTAAGAGCAAATTATCGGAAGTGTTAAAGACCTGCCCAGGCAGAGAAGACGTCGTATGACGACAAGTCGGCAATAATGGTCTATGCAACCCCAAGATATCATTCAAAAATACATAATCTCAATCCGAGTAAGGTGTCTTGCAGTTATACGACCTGAAGTCGGCCATTCGCTTTATTGATGTGAATTTGTACTTTGAAGGTGCCAATATTGTTACTGCTTATAAGAAGTCAGTTAGTTTTCAATTTATTCTTCGTTTTGCTAATATATGAAATACTATTTGATGAACGTTTTCTACAAATTTTATATCAATAGCTTACGTATCAACCCAGTTATACCCAAATATATAGGTGTATACTTAGAAAAATTGTTAAAAGTATTATTTTTAGGGTATATATATGAATATTAGTTTCAAATCAATTATGCACATCAACGAATTAATGAAAGGTTTAAAGTAGTAACATTACCACCTTGTAATTTATGCTACCGTTTCTACATGTTGCATTCTACAAATATACATTTCAAATTGAAAGTGGTTAGCACGATGAATACATTTCTGACTTTGAGACCAAACCAAATTCAGTAATTCAGCGTTCTGATAAGATCACTGTTGCGGTTCCTATCTTAAACCTCTATCTTTGTATACATTAACAAAGACAAAAAACGGACGAATGTAAGTAAATAACATAACAAAACCTCCAATAGAACTCAAATGTCGAATGACAATTGAAGTGTCCGTGACAAATGTAACAAAACGCGTTAAAGTGAGACCCAACTTATGAAATACCTGCGTGTGAATATTTGTCATGATTGGAATGAATAAAATTATGTGAAATGGCGATACAAGGACAAAGACAGATATGCAAAATAAAGAAAAGACAACATGAAAAGAAGTCAGTGCTTAAACATATCACAAATGAAGTAAGAAAGTTATAATGTATTTCAAAAACATATAAATGAGAAACGTTGTCACCCTGTTATATTAGATCAAGGAAGATATTGATACAACAAAACATCAAGATTGTTTTGAAAGCCTCTTTCTTTACGAAAGTAGAACATTAAAAAGGGAAAAGGTAAACTATTAAGTAAAAAGAAGTTTTTGTCATCCAGATCAAAAGTCCTGTTTATATTTCGTAGGGTTTTCGATTTGCACAACGGATGGATTGCTAAATGAGGAATACTTCACATTTTCCGTTCGATTTGACGACTTCCCGTTTTTAGCAGACCTTACGAGCATTGCGCTCGATATTTGGCATAGCTTGAACGACTCGCGTGACATTCGCTGAACGATCATGACGGCCAGTGGAAAGCAAATTGCAACAACTACATGTAAATGAATGAAAATGGCTGAGAAGTACCAACAATGTAAATAGTGATGCGATTTTTGTATTTGGTCCTCTCTCAAAAAGTTGAATATAGTCGTCGTCAAACAAAAACTCCAACGCCTAATGTTTGGCAGCTGTCATCTCGGATTTCTTCTCGGCATGTTCGATTAACAAGCCTATTCCGGAATTAGCAGAAGAACACTACCATTAGTAGAAAACGGCATATCGAAAGCCCTACTGTCTCTTACAGCTGTCATTATAGTTTAATACATGAAATAAATTAAGCACAACAATGTACCGTCCATGCAACCGTACCAATCGTACTGTTTTAAATGTGTGAATATATTGAGTCTCAAAATTTCAGACAAATAAGTCAGAAAACGTCATTAAATAAATAAATATTGTATTTGCTTGGGTCCAGAGACCCAATCCTCTCCAAAGACTGTAAATAAACGACTGACCGCCTCGAGTTGCCTAAAGCTACAGTCCCATAAACATAAAAAATAGCCACAAGGACATCTAACGTGCGGCGTGCGATCAAGCTCCGCAAGGACCCGTACGAACTTTTGCGTACCCGTACCGACTGTTACGTTTTCACCAGGGTCCGTGAGATGAGCACTGGATACACGTATAAGTTTCAGAGTCAAATCGTGATCAATATCGTGGCCGCGTATGATTTAAACATGCATACCATCCAGCTGCGGCTCCGTACGGATATGTTATTTTGTACCATGTGCGCACCGTCTCCTTAATACGCAATTCATCCTACGTATTACGACTGTCTGCACGTACGAGTCCGCAACAAGCCACAATTTTATGGGACTGAGGCATTACAAATTAATCAAAGCGAAGATCAAGAAACATTTAATAATTTTCATTCTACATAAACTGTATGTGATACTTTACAACCCTTGTACTGATAAGAATAATGTCTCATGTATAACATCCGACATTTATCTGTCATTACGCACAATTCATTTAACTATAAGTTAACAAACAATGGAGTCAAGGTTTTGGTGTTCGTTTATATTTCTGTTTATTGTTGGTTGCCACAGTGTTAGCGCAGAAGGTAATTTCTCATTGTTTTGTCTTTTGTTTTGTTTACGATGTTTGTAAATGCAGTTATTAGTCGATTTTTGCTACATATGTAGGACATTTCTGAAACATATGCTGGTCTATTGAAAACCATTTACGGCCAAAATGGTCCCGATCCATAATTTGTGGCCTAGGCTGATTGGAACCGCGCTGACTATCGCCTTTGGTGGAAACTGTTATACTCTCATATTGCTAAATATATAATGACGTTAAGTAATGTATTTACTAAAAATGCATGGGAGGACAAATACCAAAACATCACAAATATAGTATGTTTTGTTAGTTTGGACCCAATTCGTTTTAAAACATTCTTGATTTTCTAGAATTTAAAAATGTAAACATAGTTTTAAGAACATGTTTATCTTAAAACAAACATAATTGCTGAAATATTTATCTTTTCTATATCTGTAAAAACATGCCTTACATAAGACTTAATGATATCTTAGATGATCAGTTAGACATGTATGGAGTAGTTATTAAGTTAGATTGTTTAAAGTATTTCATTAATGTGCATTTATAACTTACTAATACACGTTGTAGTATGGTGGTTTGACAAGTCAATGTATGTTTCTATTCTTAGGCAACGATGTACTTCTACAACGTCTTGAAGCAACAGAAGAGCTTGTTAAGACATTATTACATCGAGTAGATCATCTAGAGTCACGTGACAAACTTCACCTTCATAAAATCAATGAATTTGAAACACATGACCAACTTCAACAAGCTACTATTGGTAAATTAGAAAATGTGATACAAGAACAACGCCATCTGATTGAATCCATGAAAGAAACTCAACAATCTATCATTATTGAGTTAGAGAGACAACGTCAACTTCTGGAATCACTAGACGAGAATTTGGACTACTCAAATACAAATAAATCTTACGATGATCCAACATTGCCAAACAAGCATAGCAGTGTTAAGAGGTCAAATTCAATCTTGACAGGTAAAGGTAATGACAACTATCATGTATTTATAATTATTATTGACATGTTGTTAGAAATTAAATGAAAACAACAATGTTTAAGTAAGGGCACTGGGCTAGAAGTAGATTACATTCATTTTGCTTGTTTTAAGCAATGTTCAGAACATATATGGAATTAATGTATTTAGAAGTTCTGGAGTGATTACATAAATGTAACTTTACGATAGTTGGAACTTATACCAAGTTGTGATAAAATTTTAATCAATGTATTGACGCTAGTCCGATGTTATTTAAATACTGGGTATACATTTTATTCAACTTGTCATTATAAGATCTCAGCTTTCTGGCTTCCAAAATATCTGTATATAATTTATTGAGTTTTAACAAGTTAGTACGTGTAATGTTGTCGGTGTACGAGCACCTTTAATGTAGACATCATATTCCTCCAATGGGTATATTTTCAGAGAAACCAGATATTCGTATTCGACAAGCTCAATTTGAAGCACCTGTTGCATTCTTTGCACATATCGGCGATGATAATCATTTGCAACATGCCGGTATGGACCAAGTCATAGTTTATGACACTATTGTAACAAACGTTGGTAATGCATACAATGGTTTGCTAGGGACGTTTACTGCACCTGTAGATGGTATCTACGTATTTTCGTCAACAACGACTGCTTATGGTCACAAAAACGTAGAAACCTCATTTTATAGAAATAATGAACGTATCAACCATATGTATGCAAGTGGCGTTGAATCTAATAATGATACGTCTTGTGCCACCATAGTACTTCAATTGAGTAAAGGAGATTTTGTCGATGTGCATAACAACTATGCTGATACTAGTATCCATGGTAATAGGTTAAGTTCATTTTCAGGATTTCTTTTAAGTAGTTTAAATAACAATCAAAATGTTGTTGTTGGCAAATAAATACAAATGTAATAAAGCAAATATCTAGTAATAAAACTTGATATACATTAACATTGCCGTTCGTCTTATAACTAACATTTAGTCCATTTTGATTACAGGCTAGTCAGTGCGATTATGCGTCATTGGGAAAAATGTATTTACTTGAAACCAGGTGGCAATTTTAACAAACTTTTAATTCACTAGCTCAATTGTACGGAACAAATTGAGTAAGGTTTTTGTGGCAACTTAATATTTTGTTTTTGTTTTTGTTGGGTTTAACGCCGTAGCAACACATTGTATAGGTCATATAACGGCGGCCAGTCAACTTACTTACTGTTCCTTGAAAGGCTAAAACCGTTAACCAACTACTAAGCGCATACTTTCGTCAGTGACTGACAACTGCCCTACATAATAAAAAATCATTGGTAGGAGGAAGAATGGCCGTAGAAAATATTTCATGACCAAGCTCCACGAAAGTATGCCCCGCCCGAAAGGACTTAATATCAAAAAGCTATCCAAGCAATTGTATTCGATAAATATTCTTTTTCAGTTTAATATAACCTCGAATGTAGTTTATGCACACATCTTCAATTCTATTGATAGATGTTTGAAAAGTTGTTTTACAATATGATTATAATAGATCAAATGTCAGTTGGTTTAAACGTATTTTATATCTATGGATGTATTAGAATTTTCATTTTTAAATTCAAGAAGAATTATGTCCAAAACAGGGAAAGTACATTATTTTGTGTCCTGCACGGAGCCAAACCTCCAATTTGCGCAACGATTTTGTATGTCTAGTATAGAGATGTTTCTTCGTCTATGTATAGATTGCATTAGGGAAATAATCGTTTGCATGTTTACCTGTTAAGTTAATGTGTCGGTACGTTTTAAATGAATGAAGTAGTTGATGTTGATGGCAACACATTCATTATTTACAACGCAACTTTAAATTTTTATTTTTCATTCATTAACTACTGAATTTCAGCTACTAGAACAAATTTTGTTTGTTTTGTTTTTGTTGGATTTAACGCCGTAGCAACACATTACATAGGTCATATAACTGCGGTCAGTCAACCTACTTACTGTTCCTGGAAAGGCTAAATCACTGAATTTAGCTGTTAACCAACTACTTAGCACATACTTTCGTCAGTAACTGACAACTGCCCTACATAATTAAGAATCATTCGTAGGAGGGAGAATCGCCGTAGAATTAATTTCATGACAAAGCTCCACGAAAGCATGACCCGCCCGTGAATCGAACCAACGACCTCTTGATTAGTAGACTTGCGTGCTACCAATTGAGCAGGCCGACTTGCAAACTAGTACATTACACTATGCCCTCAAACAGTTATTTCGTCCTTCGTCAACCAGTTTTAACTTGTCGCCCTGTGCACCGATTACTGTTTGCACTAGAAATATGGCAATTGTTTTATCCAAAATGCAACATAAAAACATTCTGTCCTCAAAAAATGATTTTACCTGGAGATTTCATTCCGTCTGCAATGAGCCGAACTTTAGGGATACGAGCGTATTGCTGACAACTATTTTCGTGACCATTTCAAGCAATATAAGATGTTCACACAATTGTCCGGAAAGCTGAATCAGCAATTTGTGTGCTTGCACAAAAGATTGCTCCGCAGACATTCAAGCTCAAAGAATTGGACAACGAATTTTGTTAAGGAGGAGCGTATGTAGCAGAGTAATACTACGGCACTTATACTCCTTAGTCATCAAGCTAGCTTTTATGGCGACTAGGTAGAGTGACCGCTTACGGCTCGAGAGGTTGTGGGTTCGAGTCTCAGTTCAGACCAAGGATCTTTATCGGGTTATAAAAATAACATAAATGGACATTGTCGGTTACGAAGACAAAACATTAAATGATTTAAACAATACAGAGTATTAAAAGAACGAAAACATCGAATAATAAAAAGAAGGAATTAGACTTTATACAATAAATGTTTATTAAGAACACATAATCTAACTATACACACTATATAAATCTATATAAAAACTACATTTATACAGCTACAATGATACATCTATGAAAAAACTATCAATTACTTCTAAAGTTTTCTACGAAATTAAGTTTAACTGGCTTAGCTCTTAAAGTCGGATTTGGAATCTCGTGCCCGAGTGGCTGGGGGTTCGAATCCCAACCGGTGAGGTTATACCCTTCCATGAAAATTTGACAACAATGTCGTTTTTCCTCCATTGATTAGATAATATGGAGAATTTCCGGCCTTGTGGAAGGGTAGGTGAGTACTGGGTATAGACAATGGTCCAGGAAAGCTAGGTTAGGTGCGCTTGACGCCGTAAAATGACCTTAATTGTGTTGACACGGTATTAAATATTGTAAAAAAAACTCTTAAAGTTCAAGTAGACAGAGGTTCAAAATGCAGTATTTCTTTAACTTATTGGAAATAATACTTTTCAGTATATAAGCATTTTTTAAAGCTTTAAACTATTCAATTTCATTAAGAGCCGAGTACTTAGTTTCTATGACAAAAAGCAACGAAAAGAGGGGACTTTGACTTGTATGCCAACAAACTCTAGATAAATTCTCTGCTCTGCAGGGTCATTCGGATGTTAAAATCATCACAAAATATTCCTAGATAGTATCCTGCTAACAAAACGGCTATAGTCCCCGCTAATTTTAGCGCGAAAACAATTCCCTGGCAGTTGCCCAGCAAATTCAAAGATTTAATAAGCTTCTTTGCTCGGCAATGCCCCTTAGGCAAAGGAGGGGTGTTAAATGTCATCTCCATTATAACAAGTAGTATTTTATACATAATTTTTCATTTCTATAAAACGTAACAGTAAAACAAAAACAAAAGATATCGTTTATATAATTCCTTCATTTCTGAGCTATGGCTGTAAGCACCCTTACGGGATAAAGGTACAATATGTATGTAAAAATGGGTAAAATTGGAAATGAATAGAAATTACATTGCATAAAAATATTAAAGCTAATAACTACATGTACACAAATCTAATAAACATCAATCTAGATCCTATAGTATACATTTGAATAGTATAACAACCAAAATTACATCCAGAACTTCATTCGTAACTATCCTTATCGGCCAAAACAAGCACACATATTATGTATTCAAGAGTAGTCTCCCTTTTCATGCATTAATTCACAATCTGAACCTGCAAATTACAACTTGTAAAGAATAAATCGTAAAGTTATCAGACTCGATAAACATTTTCATATAAATCATACTCCTCAATTAAACTCAAGGGTAAAATCTGTTCTCTTTGGAATCAACAAAACCTGACGACAGCAATTAGATAAGAAAGAAGTGTCTAAAATTGTACAACTGCGTCACGTGTCACCTGCATCGTCACTTCTGAGTATGAAGGTGGTGCGTCTGTTGGCGAATTATTACCTGGAAGTTTAATATCCGGTCGGAAACATTTTTTGCACCTCTGAAATAAACAAGTGAAACATACGTGTATTATTGTTAAGTATGGTTATAATACTTCAAATGATAGCAAAATCATATTATACCAGATCTAGGTACTTATATTAGTGTATTCGTAATTGAAGCCATCTTTAATTAGAGTAACAGACTGACAATGCAACGCTTGTAACTTATATTAGTACGATACAATAGTTTAGTTTGTCCAAATTTTATGATCTCGATCGTGAAACATTTTCTATCAACATATATTAGTCACTCTTGAGTCCACTTCCTTGGCCCCATCGATGAGCTAGTAAAATAAAGTTACTTGCTCAAGGAAACAATGCGATAGGTTTGTTTTGACTTAAACTAACTCGGCGCTTGCTGCCCAGTTATCACCAGTCTAACGTCGTAATCCCTCGACCATGCCCGCTTATTCATACAAGTTTACAAGTTTATTCATATAAACACCGGAAGGTCTTAGACCTAAGCGGCAAATACAAGTACATTGACATGTCAGTACAATATAAATGATCATAATAAATTATCAATACAGAACAGAACAAAATACAATAGATCTAACTTATACATAGTATAATAGTGAGTTGCTAGATAGTATATTTATTCATATACATGTACTTTAAAAGACGTGCAACTTGATTGGTTGAAACTATGTATAAATTACATTAAAGAACAATCATAACCCCACAATTTGACAAACAATAAATAAAAAAATCAGAATAATAATTAGATCAAATTTGCCCACGAAAAAGAGTCATATGTGCAAATTTACTTAAGGAAAAAGAGTTATATATGCAAATTTACCAAAGCGAAAAGGAGTCATACATGCAAATTACCTGAGCAAAAAAGAGTCATAATTATATGCAAATTTACCCCCAAAAATAGTCATATATGCAAATTTAGCCAAGAAAAAAGAGTCATGTGAGCAAATTCCAAAATCAACACCCATTTGTTTATTAACCTATAATTGAACTTATGTTACATGAGTACTATTTTAGGAGCAGTAGTCCAGTGGTAGGATGCGCGTTTCGGGATCGAGAGGTCCTGGGTTCAAATCCCGCCAAGGGGACTGCTAATTTCATTGAGCAATAAATTTACCTGCGATTGCTTTAATTCACCCAGGTGTAAAAAGGTCCCTGCGAGGGAGGTATAATTCCGCTGCGCCAATTCGTTGGCTGTACTAAGCGGAGTTAAAAGATTCCCCAGGGAGATGGATAGATATACATTTATACCAGTAGCCCGATGACCTGGGGTAATAGCTGTAAAGTCGTCGAACGTGCATAAGCATGAAACTTTGACTATAAAATGCAATCGCTGTTACATTTTACTTTTATAGTACATTTACATTCAGTTTGCATAATAAAAATTAAATCAAACTACAGTCAGAACAAGAAACTTTTCGGAGCACTGCAAACACATGTAAAAATAGTTCGACTTAAGTGCTCATGCACTCTATGCTGTATGCCATGACTTCTTACCTCTCTAAATGAACCAGGTGTTATAATTAGTTTGTATACCATATAGGTGGGTATAAGCCCAACTGAAGACAATGCCATTAAGCCGCCTATACCGTGAGCCCAGGCTGGGTATTCATAGTCCAAATATTTCACCGGCTCAGATTTTACCATGTAGAATATGAACACACCCTGAAAAACATTTATACATTGCAATCCAAAATTACTCTAACAATTGTAACTATTTGTTTTTGTTTGGCTGAGTTTAACGCCGTAGCAACACGTTGTATAGGTCATACATGTATAACAGCGGTCAGTCAACCTACTCACCGTTCATGGAAAGACCCAATCTCTGGATTTAGCTGCTAACCTGTTACTTGGCGCATTTCTCCGTCAGCGATGACAGCTGCCAACGTGTATTCGTTAAAAATTCAAATAAACGTTTATTCATTGGTATTACTTGTAGTCCAACCTTTTGCTACAAAATTATGTATGATGAAGTGTAAATATCCCCTAAAGGTGTCCACTAAATATTACATTTAAAAGATTAGAAAATATATCATGGTACCTCATTAGATCAACCAGTATAAAACATACTCTTTATTGGAGTCAATTTTTGAAGGAAGGTCATGATTGTTTTCACTCGAAAGTGGCACAATTGAGGTGGCTGTTTTAGAAATGTGGCTTTCAGCAGATAAGTTGTACGGTGGTATTTTCATATAAAGTACAACAGTTGTTAACCATTTATAAGTATATGATATAATACTGTCAACTAGGTACACCCATAGTTAAAGATAAAATTAAGATATCATCATCACAGTGATTTGTAATTGACAAGTAAGTATTTAAACCAATGGGATTAATGTATGTGCCATTGACAGTTAAAGAACATTTAACAATATGTATAGCATATGCTCCAATGAAAGTTGAAATATAACAATAGGTAACATTGACTTGGACTATTATTTATAAATATCACATCCTACAGAGGGTGATAGAACGGAATGTTCACTCGAGACAGGTAATGTCAACCGAGGCTTTAAAGGCATAAACCGTTAAAATTTATCTGTTTTATTTGCTTCTGAACTTGAAGACATTTTCACACCTTTTGATGTAGTCGTTTGGTAAAAAAGCAAGCGTCTGGGCAAGGGAGGTAATTCAAATTAAATGGCTAAAGCTATGGTCCCGGCTTTTAGCAACCTCCAACGCAGTGGTCTCCCATCGCTTTAAGGGGGCCGATAGGTGATGTCAAGCGGGTCGATAGGTAATGTCAAGCGGGTAACATTACAGAGTGTCACCCAGTGACGTCACATTAGACTACACAGTAAACAAATCACGTCAGGTATGATAAAATAAAATATCTTACCAAACATATACATGGTGTAGATACAACCCAACAAAACTTCCAGAACAAACTTGGATAAAACCCAAACATGGAATGTAGATTCTCGTAGAAACGGTTTGCTCCTGAAATGTTTACATGACTTTATCTTATTGTATTTAAAGTAAAATATGCGACGTGAAAAATCATTTTCATTTTCTCACCGAGCGTAAATCAAATCATTAGTAATATTTCTTTTTGTATCGATTTCAATATGTAGTATGTGAATTAACTGCAACAATTCTTATGCTAAAGGACGATGAGTTCATAGCTCAAATAACAATATTAATTAGCAAGCACCTGTATGCTTGGTTTTCTTTCACTGAAATACGCTAAGTAGAAGTGTTGCAATGATACATGCAAATAATGAAAACCAAAATCATATCCACTATTTTGCATAATCTTACGATCGAATCGTGGGTTCGATTCCGAGATAGAACCTACAATGACACGGTCAAATATAGTACCCACTGATGTCGAATTACACGTATTCTAGAAAACACTACGCAAGAATAAAACTTAATTCTTCATCCTAATATTTCTGCTAATCTAAATAATATGCATACTTTTCAGAATATTATGAATAATACAAAATTATAAATGAAAACATAATCCATTTGGGTAAATGTATCAATAAAGTACTTATGCAGGTTTGAGACCACTAACTGGCTAATAATTGGTAATCTTTTTTCTGTTCTTTTAAATAATTCAACCTTTCCTTTATCTTCGTACCTTTTGTATCAATATTATTTATACATGTATATGTTATATGGAACTTGTTTTGTTCACCAACAGTCTTCTATATTTGATGTTATATGTTTTTATTGGGTTTAACGCCGTGTTAACACAAGTTAGGTCATTTTACCGCGTCCAGCGCTCGTAACCAAGCTTTCCTGGACCCTTCTCTATAACCAGTTCACATTTACCCTTCCACAAGGCCGGAAACTTCTCCAATATCTTATTAATGGATGAAAATTGACATTATTTTTCAAATTTAATGGATGGGTATAACTTCAGTAAACAAAATAATTCAAACACTAACATTGTTTAATAATTAGAAAAGAAATGAAATATTACACAGTAATCTTACCATATCCCCAAGATACAGCAATACATTCAAAGAACATTAGAAGTAATAAACTTTGACCACTTGCTGCATAGAAATCAAATAGTTGATACATATACATCCCTCCCTGAAATATAAACATAAATACAACATAATTGTAAATAGGAGTACTTGTCCAGTAGTAGGATGCTTTGGATTTACGAGATAAAAAAAATACCTGTACAAACTGTAACTCTGCTACATGTAATTTCCTTAAGCGAAAAAATTACCTACAGTTGTTCTACTCCACCAAATTGTAAAATCGTACCGTAAGAGATCAGCTGCCTAAGGTGTTTTTAATTGATCAAGGGTCGTTGTACCAAATTGTAAAGTCGGTTGAACATGAAGCAGACTTTAAATCGCACTTTAACTTTTTCAACTTAATCACCCTGAAGTAACTATACAAGCTGCCTAGGACTCTAAACATATACTGATAAGAAAAGTGGTTGATGTTATGAGGTTCAACTCCCTATACAAATACATGTAGTGATCATCTTACGGTTGTTATTTTGTCCAATGATATTTCATAGATATAGCGTTGTTCTTGTACCATAAGGTATGAAGTGTTTAAATTCAGCGTTTCTCTTATTTTTAGGGAAAAGGCGACTGAGCTCATTTGATGGTAAATGAATTTGCTCCACCACACAGTTACTGCAAGATTCTAATACAATGCTCTCTAATAGACAGACTGGTTTCATTTGCATTAAAGTAAAAAATAGAGACATAAATGGATTTTTTACTTTAGATTACATAACTTAGCAGTGTAGGTTTTTCAAAGGAATATTTGTCTTCCTTAATTTTGAACTACTAAATTGTCAACTATTAAAGTCATTTATTCCACTGAGATTTGTCAATAAAACTTACTAAATTTAAAAAATGAAATATTAAGGACAAAACTTTAAGGTCACGGATAATTTGCTTCAGGAAATGGGAAAATACATATATCTGCGGGAGTTGAATAAAGTCCGACTTCGGCCCCAAACTGACCTGAAAGAAAACACTGAAAATATCTATGTGAACACTTAACATGACAATCTCCATACCTCTGTAACACATGATAGTCCAACAAGATATGACATACAGCAGATAATTCCAATGAAAATCTCACGTTGTTTCCCGAGAACTGACGGAAATTCATCGACTAGAGCAGTTACAAAACCTTCCATTGTTACAAACTGAAAAAACAAAATCACATTCTGTAATAACCATCTTCTAGCATCAGTAGCAATGAAACTGACAAACTGGATTGTCTAACTGTAGGATTCGAAAAATATGATAACTGTCACTTATAAACGATGTTTGAGTAAAATATTATCATACTACGCATGCGAAAACATGACGGTTGGTATACATGTCAGGTTTGCTCTGTTTTGTGTACAAAGGCAAGTATATGTCGATTTATAATTTAAGTTTCTTTTTGGAACATAAATTCATTTTTCTACATTTGATATTCCGCGACTCTGTTCTGCATCCACTTACAGTTGAAGGGAACTTTTATATGTGAATAGTTCATACAGTTATTTTAGCGCTTTGATTACCTACAGTTCGATAAGCTATTATTTCAATACATGTAGTGGTATAGGAAGTATAATCAATATAATGTGGTTTGATGATCAATCAATGTGACATGACATATTGTGCTAGTAGTGATGTCACTTACACACTCAGTAGAGAAATGTATTTATAAACTAGAATGGAACATCTATGAGAAAAGTAATGTTGACTATCGACTGTACGAAATACCAGGGAAGGGTATGAGACTTTAAACTAAAATAAGTCGTAAGACATCTAATAATCCCGTCCCCTAAAGATAGCAATTGTTTGTTAGTTTTTCGTGCAATTAGTTGACGGTGGACCTATTAGAATACACTGACATGTCAAGATTTTTATTTGTTTTTGGTTCTAGTATAGGGTTTCCCTTGCTATGTAGCGGACTGCAGCAAATTCTCATCAAAATTTGCCGCTACGACTTCATTAGACCGCGCACGCGCAATTAAAGGGATACTTACTGCTACAATTTAAGTAGACGGTACACTGTTCGTGCAATTGAAGTACACGTATATACATTCTGACATATGTAAGGTAAGAGTGCTTTGTATCATTTCTGTTTGTTGTAAAAGTCATATATTCAGTCAAAACGCCATGTCTGACAGCGCTTTAAGCGCTTTGGTTGTTTAATGCCCCTTCTAAACAATAAGAGTCAAATGAAGGAACTGCAATCACACATCGCTCTTCGGGCGATACATTTATATAATTAAGTTCAGTACTAAACTTTGATCCTACTAATTACATGAAAAGCTATAACCGGTATATGACTTCGAATTTACGACATTGCCGTTGAGGTGTTACAGAGATTAGAAATCGGCATCAAACCAACTAGACCAAAGAAGCGAGACTTGGGATCTTTGAAGATAGATAATAATATTCACCGATACTTGATTGTTGGTACTAAAAGTTTAAAGAGCGCAGATGCACCATACAATTACTTATATGGTTATATATTTTCTAATTGCATGTTTACAATCTGGCAGAAAAGCTAAAAAAGAAGCCACCTCGGGTAATTTGCATGTCTATTTATAAGTATTGCAATAGTGATAATTGAAGAAAGACAAAATTAGAAAAAGCTATCGCTGGAAAACTACTACAAGTGGTTTATAGTACTTGCTTACTCTTCCATTAGAAGCTGACAACATTAATTTCAAATGTCGAATTTTATGAAAGGGCATAATCTGCTGTAACTTGGAATCGAACATGGAACCTCCCAGTTTTAAGTTTTCTTCGCCAACCTAGTGCACCGTTTATAAGACAGAATAAACGCGCCTGGTGAGCTCAGTCGGTAGCACACAAATCTACTGATCAAGGGTTCGTGGGTTCGATTTTTGAGCAAAACATACTTTCGCGGAGCTTCATCATACGATAATTTCTACGGTCACTCTTCCTCTGTTTACTGATTCTTATAGGACGGTCGTCAGTCACAGCCAGAAGTATTCGCCTAGTAACTGGTTAACAGCTTAAGCCAGAGAGTAAGCCTTTATAGGAACCTTGAGTAGGTTGACTGACTGCCGTTATATCACATACAAAGTGTAAATATGGCGTTAAACTAAAATACAATTTAATAATATTTACTTTTGAATAATAATTTGCAACCAATTAAAAAAAATATACCAACCTGACTGTCCAGTCCCAACATCAGTAACATTAAGAAAAACAGAACTGACCAAAGAGGTGATATAGGTAACTGGACCATTGCACTAGGATATGCCAAGAATGTCAATCCAGGACCTAAAATGAAATTTATGTTTTTTTCATTGCTAATTTATTGAGTCATTCACTATATTGATGTGAATCAATGATTGACATATGGCATTTTACATAATGTAATACTCACTATTTGTATGCCATGTGTCATGTCATTGTTACCGAAATGAAATTATTGTTATTGTTATTGCTATTGTAAAATTGATAGGGATAAAGCAATCGCAGATAAGGTTTTAACTCAATGAAATAAGCAGTGATCTTTTTGGGATTAAAACCCAAAACGCCTCGATACTTAAGTTTGCGGCCGACCATTTGACCAGACCAATTTTCTACATCTACATTGTTACATTGAGCTGTCACAGATTGACAATTCTTAAATGGTGCGCCAGAGGAAAGATGGAAAGGATAGTGAAAGAGAGAAAGTAGACCCACACAGATAAATGAATGCAATGTTAAAGAAAAGGTGGAAACAATAGAAAAGATGCTCCAATCAAGTTTCGTCCATCAGGGTGTGACCAATTCTCTGGGGCTCAAGGTTCACTGACGCAGCTCGCACCCTTCATTTGGATGTACTTAGTGATTGGAAAGAGAATCCTTGTACTCTAGAAGTGCTATAGAATAAATGGATGAACCAAGTCTTGTCTACGGTGTTCATTATATCAACATATTAACACTAAGCCATAGTGGAGTTACATTTTTTTCATACAATCACTGAACAACATGACATTTAAGATGCGTGTAGATTTTTCTATATATTGATCTCAGTAATTGTTTATTAATAGTGATTTTATGGAAGTTTTTTATGGAAAGTGAAAGTACAATACAAGGGAGGTGGGGGTATGAACGAGTTGGTCTAAGAATTACGTATATACAAAAATACTTTCATTTCAATACTTTCCATTTGCAAAATCACAAACAATGCAGTTTTATAGAATTTACTGAACAACTTGGTGGTAATATATTTATTATCAACTTTTTAAAATTGTTTATATGTCAGAAATTAACAGAGAACTACATGCACGTTATGCTGATGCAGTTTTAAATAAACTGGATCTCTATTAGTAATGTTCAGTGTTTAGAACAAATTCGAAATATCGTTACAAAAAAGGAATTTTAGTTAAATGCATTGTTTAAGTATGAACTTAATAAGTATAAGTACTAGCTATTTGAAGAGTATGCATAGGGAAATAACTGACTTAAGTCCATTCTAATCTCTGTCATCTACAGGCACTATGTTATAATATAACTTTCAAAGAACGATAGTCGCCCGGCTAGCTCAGTTGGTAACACGCAAATCTACTGATCGAGGGGTCGTGGGTTAGATTCCCGGGCGGTGCATACTTTCGTGGAGCTTGGTCATGAAATTATTTCTACGGCTATTATCTCTCCTACCAATGATTTTTAATTATGTAGGGCAATTGTCAGTCACTGATGAAAGAATGCGCTTAGTTGTTGGTTAACAGCTTAATACAGAGATTTAGCCTTTCCAGGAACAGTGAGTAGGTTGACTGACCGTTGTTATATGACCTATACAATGTGTTGATACGGCGTTAAACCTAACAAACAAACTTCAAAGAACGATGATTGCTGTAGAAGACCACCACCTACCAGATGCAGCTACCTCACTGACCGGAAGTTGTTGTTCACGAGCCATGAACCCAATTACCGAAAATATTACAAATCCAGCAAACAGGCTTGTACAACTATTCAGAATGGATATACAAACGGCATCTCTGAAATGGAAAACACAAGCTATACAAGTCTTGTCAATAAGGAAGTTTTATTATCTCATTTTAACCACGTTTCATTTAACGGCAGTGCACATAGGATACATGCAGTACTTGCAATTGAAACTTTCCGAGCTTAGATTAAGAGATCTAGATAAAAAGCAAACCCTTCCAAGAAATCTTGACGTTACAAATGTATTGTCCCTTTTTCATATACTATATAGCTTTTTGATTTCGTGTTGTCTATTTTTCGCGTTGTTTTGTAAGGGGTTTTAAATTCACGGAGTTTATAAAATTTGCACATTTGACACTGACCGAAAAAATTGACCATGCCTAGTATTCGTTGACTCTTTGTGTTTGAAGAAGGGTAACCATAAACTTATAAAATCGTAGTTCTGGAAAGCTAATTGAGCTGGTAGCCTTTAAAACCAAACTAAAAGTGAGGTGTATGGAAAGCTTCTTTGATGCTTTGTGGCATACCAAGTTCTAACATACAGTGTTTTCTGTAAATGTAATAATATGATAGCAATCATGTCCCTAATGCCAATGGACCAATACCTGATCTTTGACCACAGTTCGTGTCCAAATTATGAATTAACTGTAATATAAAGTCAAATGAAATAGAAAGAAAGAAACAAAGCGTTTCCTTACTTGTAAACGTTATTATTAAACTTGTTATAGCTTCCAAGAGCTATAAGAGAACCTAGACCAAGACCATATGAGAAGAATATCTGTGTTACTGCATCAATCCAGACCTAAAACAGAAATATTACATTACTACAATGACAATCTTTGTCTTTTACGGTGGCAAAACCACGTGACTATGGCATCACAGATGCTACGGTTGGAAGAAGAAAACAGTGAACATCCAGCTTCCACATAGAGTTTTAAAGAACTGTCAATCTTTTTATTAGTGTCCGTTTTCAGTGATACCTACGCGAGGCTAAGCAGAAAAGTGTAAGCAATTTGCTGCGTGTCACATCTCCAATATAACCAAAAGAAGCTCACAAGACATATCCCTGTGGGAGAGACAACGGTTATGATGATGACAAAGGTACATGTTTTTGGAACGGTCATTTAGCTTGGGAATAATTTTCACATTCACTATACTTATATAGAAAATGAGCTAAAAGTGGCAACTTTCTTGCTTTTAGGAATAAGTAAATGCTCTCACTAGGAATGATAAGCAATTACTGGTGAGGAAAATAGTTCTGGGTAAATTGGTCGGATCGAGGTAAATATCTAAACAATGAACAATTTAGTAGCATTTCATGTTTTTATAGTGTGCATGTGTTTAATTAAAAAGAGATATTTTTTCAATAGTCTGGTCATTTTCTAGCCTTATTTGCACCAAGAAGGCAATTGGTTGCCATCTGTGATGGCATTTGCTCAGTACAAACATATAAGCATCGAAAGATAGGATCCACAGATGTAAGATATAAGCATATCAAACAACAGCGAGTAGTATGACTGATAGCCGCGATATTGCTGAAAACTAGTTAACATGTGGCTCGAAGCACCCATCATTTATTACATTATGCCTCAGTCCCATAAAATCGTGGCTTGTTACTTCGACATACCAAAACGTAGTTTACTTACGCTTGAGTTTGTGATTTTCTCAAAGTCTGGCAGCAGATAAAACTTGATACCATCCATGGCCCCTGGTAATGTGACCCCACGTATCAATAATATAGTCATCAAAAAATAAGGGAACAATGCAGTAACATATACAACCTATAAAATATATCAAAACAATATGTGTGGGTATAGAGCAATCCAAAATTGTCATTACACTAGTAAACATTTGCTTGCTTTTATAAATACAATTAAAATTTATTTCAGATATATTTTAGCATTAGGATACTTACAATAAATTCCAATTTTTGAAAAGGGGTAATGCTACTTTATACAACTGTAATTATTACAAATTAACATGCATTTTAGAAATATATTTTACTGTCAAAAGTATAATTAGTGACTATTAAAAACCAAATAACACAAATACGAAAGTACGGAGTCCCTGAAAGCTATTTTGAAATACTGTTTTTATATTCACAATAATTTCGTTTAAAAGTGTGAAGGTATTTATGGACGGTATTAAATTATATAATTATAGTCCATATAGAGTGGTCATGGTGACGAAAACTGGTGAGTCTAGAGAGCTGAACCATAAAATCTTTAAATCAGAAAATGTTGAATGAAAGACCATAACGTCAGCCAGGTTAGGTATAATGCTAAACGCGTTCTAGATATTTCAAACAGATCACTTTATATTAAGGGAGATAATGCCAGTATACAATTTGAACAAATGGTTTGGATTATTTTCTCATGGAGTTGAAATAGATAAAACAATTACATTAATTATAGAAAAATGTGAGTCGTTTTCATTGGTACTAGTTTTTATAGAATCAATGTCATAAAATGATGTTGTACATTAGCCGACCTCATAGCAGGTGTCAGGCAGGTCTCATCAGAACTCATCCATAAGTATGATCAGTACTAAGTCTTGAGGGGTGATCATAAGTATATTTATTATAATAATTGATTGATTTATAACAATTTGATAGTTTAATCTTAGTTTAATGTATGTATAATTGTATTATTATATTAAGTATATTCATAGCAATGAGCCTCAGGGCTGAAGCCTTCGTTGTGTTGTGTTGCACTGTCCTATGTTGTGCTGTGTTTGGCTTAGCGGCACTGAGTTGAGTTGATTTATGCTGTGCTGCATTATGTTGTGCTTTTTGCTGAGCTGTGCTGAGTTGTTCAGTGTTTTCTTGCTGTGTTTGGTTGTACTATACTGTTAAGTGCTTAGCTGTGCTGTGTTGCGCTCTGTTGTGTTGTGCTGTGTTGTGACGTGCTGTTTTTCTGTGTTTGGCTATGCTACAATTATATTGTTTTTGTGCTGTACAACATTGTGTTGTGCTATATTGTGCTGAGCTGTGCTGTGTTGTGCAGTGCTGTTTTTGCTGTGTTTTGCCAAGCTTTACTGTTATGCTGAGCTGCACTGTGTTCTGCTATGCTGTGTTGTGTAACTGTTCAAGGGAGAGAATATCAAGATTACTAACCTTTCCAGTCCACTTAATACCTTTCCATATACAGAAATAACAAAGTATCCAAACTACTAACAAACATAGAGCAATCTGCCAACGTATATTACCAGGGTTATCAATGCCGTCAGATATTTGAAGAACATATCGTCTGCAAACAAATTAACAAAATAGTTAAAGTGTGAACACGTTGTAGAACACGGGATCTAGATACGTATGTCCTGATTGTATAACTAATGTTTTTATATACATGAAGGTAGCGATTAAATTGTATTGCTTATATAAAATGCTCAAATGTTAGACATAAATGTTACATATTTTGTAAGTTTTGAGTGTAATTCAACAGAAAGGAATAGAACAGAACATAAAGGAAATAATTTTATTTCCAATTATGGGTCATAACATATAAAAATAGTAATTCTAATAGTATGAATACAAAAAAAGTTTAATGCAGTATGACCAGTGCAAAGACTCTATAAATAAAGTCCTTTTTGAAATCATTAATTCTATGTAATCGGAAAGTCTCAATGTAATTCCTTAATAATTAAATATACATGCATTAAGGTATCCATGTATACATGAGTGTACCGCCAAAGTATTGTAATGACGACGAACACCAATGGGTTATGTCATTAAAATGTTTTGGCACCTGTTTCACAAAATATCTTACGAAAAAAAGTTATCGTAAGTGATTTCCATAAATTTGCATTTCTTAGTCAGAAGGATAATTAACATTAGTATGATACGATATTCAAAAGGAGTACAATATTCTACATAATTCTACAATAATTGGAATTAATTGGATAAAAGATGACCGTATTATTAATCTTTCTTGGTCTTGACTTACGATGATTTTTATCGTAAGATTTTTGTGAAAAAGCGCCAAATTAGCAAATATTGTAAGTTCATTGTTATAATTTATGCTTTAGCTAATCATTCCGTCTAAGACATTAGAATGTGAGACAAATCAAAGTTTATCAATTCTGTGCGAACTAGTACCTTTAAGGCCGTAGCAATACACTGAATAGGTCATATCAATGCGATCAGTCACCGTTTCGTGAAAGACTAAACTCTGGGTTTAGCTGTTAACCATTCACAAGGCGTCAGTAATGGACAACATGCCTTCATAATTAAGAAACAGTGGTAGGAGTGTGAATGACAGTAGAAATTATTTCATGACCAAACTTTGTCCCGCCCAGGAATCGAACCTACAACACCTCAACCAGTAGACTTGTTTGCTACCGACTGAGCTAGCCGGCTGGGCCTATTTCAATTCAAGAAAACTCGTGCAAACAGCGAGTAACGTGAAAAACAAAAACATCCTATCAGCAAGAACACTGGAAAAGTCTCAAATTAAAAATGCACTTGACTTACTCCCAGAACTCCCTCACTGGCGAGGCAAACTTTTTGGCATCATAAAATTGTTTACAAGTGAAATCAGACATATTGCCATAAAGAAGAGTAATGTTCGGATAGTCAACTTTTTCAATCTAAAATAATAGAAATATAAATGTTCTGTTATAATTAATAATGATATATCTGCAAATTAAGGAACATAAATCCATGGTTACATGCATTTTCTGTAAGAACGTAAATTGAAACATCTTCGTGACATATTCAGATATTGTGATAGGTATAAAAAGTAAAACCAAAGATTTAGACACTAGTTCAAATACTACATGTAGTTTACAATTCAAATGCGAAAAGTACCTAAAATTCAAATGCAATGGTGATTTAAATTATATAATTTAACATTCGTGTTGATTTGAATATCGATTTTTTTTATAAGAAGAAATTGTCAGTTTCTTGTAGAAGACTAAACGAGTACTGGTTAAACAAAAGATATTGCAGAATCTATTACTTGATGTTTTCCACAATCTTTGACAAGTAGATTTAGAGCCAGATATAACGCTTTAAAGTAGTATTGTATCATAGGATTGAGCAGTGTTACTTTTTTATGGAACAATCGCTTGAGTGTAAAGCTTGAACTTTGAAAATGGGTTTAGCTTTTCGTTATCTTTGTGACTAGGAGCTGGCGAGGTCGAGTGGTTTCGACATTGGACTAGTCAGCTTGGATAGCTAGCTCCGCGTTGGTCCAAACCAAACCTTATCCTGTTGATTCCTTGGACAAGAAACTGTATCCTGCTAGTATAGTATTGGGGAACCAGGAAGTGGACTCGAAAGCGAACATCTTAAGTTGTAAGAACTTATTTCACAATCAAGCTAAAATAAAGCAATCTAAACTAAACTATCTATATAGCTAGAGGCTATCTTTACTTTTACCAACCTCTATAAGCATGTACGATATGATCCCTAAAATATAAAGTAAAGCGCATTACACTGACTCAGTAAAAATACCATCTTACCTCAAAAGTATAAGTTTTATTTGTACATCTATAAGGAATATGGTCCCTGTCATAATTAGACATACATATCTTTGAGTTCCACCAATGATTACATTCAGACCATGGTAATGTATGAGTAAATGATGAAAATAGATAGAATAATCCCCAGGCTAATATTACTATATAAAATATATTCAACCATGCCGCCATTACTGCTGCAGCGTAGCCCACACCTGAAAGAGGAAAGACAAAAGAACATGTGAGAAGAATTAGGATTACGTTCAACAAGGCCTCATTGGTAGGTTCAATTAGTAGGTTCATCAAACTAAAATTCTAAAGACATTGGTCAAAGAGTTTTCCTTAGTGATGTAAGAAGTCATTCCGATTATTTTTGTTAAATGTTCCATTTCGCTGATGGTTATGTGCGCTTAAATTATAATTATCTAGTCTTTATGATACTTACAATAAAATACAAGGTGCTATACGCCACATTTTAAAATTTTACCACTCAAATTACGTCTGTCAGACACCCTACTCAAGGTTCTATTTTAGTCCCAGATCTCTGAACCCCAGTTTATTATTTAGTAATGAGATTTTACCCTCGGCGGCATTGGCCAACAACTTTCCTCCTAGACACTTACACAGGCAGGAGAATGATTGTAGAAAATATTTCCACAAAGGTAGTGTAGTTACAGCCAAGGTTTCGAACCTTATACCCATGAATTTCAATAATTGAGAATCTGATAAATACGAGTCTTTTAAAAAAAGGTTCACAATACCTTTGAATGCAGGTGATATTTTCCATACTCCTAATCCACCGATACTTAACCATTGTCCCAGAGCTAGTTCCAAGAAATACATTGGTATTCCAGCAAATAACATTGTGATAAGATATGGCAGTAAGAACGCACCTGAAAAAATCATTTTGTCATAAAATCTTACTGAGTGAACGACATATCAATGTCAGCGCACCTTTTCACAAAAAAATCTCACGAAAAAAGTAATCGTAAGTCAAATTCATACATTTTGCAGCTTAAAGTAAGACGGACAATAAACAAAAGGATGCTATTTAAAAAATGCTATTTAAAAGTTATACATTATTTTACATACTTCAAGAATATTTGGAATTGATTGGCTAAAACATGACCGTATTATTAATATTTCTTGCTTTTGAGTAACGATGATTTTTATCGTAAGATTTTTAGTGAAAAGCACCGCTGTCAGGTCTATAATCTTAACGAAGTACCCCGATGTCCTTATTGCAGGAAATTTTGGTTTCAACATATGAGTCCGATTAATAATGGAAATATGTATAGGGCCAAACTGAAACTGTACATGTAGGATAAACTATATTGCTCAAGGGAACAACGGGTAGGTTTTGGATGGATTCGAACCAACGCAGAGTTGGATATCCAATTACTACCAGTCCAACGTCGTAACAAGTCGGCCACGGCTACTCTTACACTCCCTTCGCAGCTCAGTGAATACATTACATTCACCCGCTGCCTTAAAACTAGTCGATTTATGATATTGACCTTTACTATGAACCTTTGAACGACCAATGAAAGTTTACCAAATTCCAATTTAGCTGAAAAATTTTATACGCATTTTCATTGGTTGAACGGATAAACAACGCCTTATATGGTATGATCATACTAGTTTCGAATGCAACCTCGTATGACGTCATATATAGCGTGGCTACACTTTGTATTTAAGTTCAATAAGTTGCTCTATGTTTACAGTTAAAAGATCAGAGATACACGTTCAAAAAGATCAATGTTTACTTTCATTTTTGTAAATTTTCCTTTATCTAATTAATGCAAAACTGTCCAACATCTTTGTATTTCGACATTTTAAAATTACAGGCGTGAGAATTTTTTGCATCTATTTTAAAAAACCACGTGACAGTCATGCGATTTAAATGTTTATGTGTCTCTGTCTAAAATAGAAATATCAGTTTGCACATAGTATTTTAGCAGAGGTAGAAAGTGAACAAGTACGAGTGAATCTTTCGAACCGATGCAATGGAGAGTAGGCTACTCTGTGGTTTAAATACCTTGATAAGTTTGCATGAAATAATAAAAAAACAAACAAGTGTATGCAATTAAGATAGGGTCTTAATATTTTGAAGCCGTGCAAACATAATTGACATTACCGTGTACTAATGCATCTTGTGGAAAACTAATCGTGTTTATTGTGAGTAAATCTACTGTAATCAAAGCGTATTAATGTAAGATAGGTTTAATCATATGTTAATAGACTTATTAATGTTGATTTTGATATTTGCTCGAATGACACTTTCTTCTTTAAAGAAATGGAATCGGTTAATCCTTAAACCAGTATTTTGTCCAAAAACTTTAGAAGTCGATAAAAGCGCCTGGCAAGAACAAATGGTATAAAACAATTCGTTATACCTCACCTAATTTGTGTACTATACAGCCTCGTGTGACGTCATCGAGTGACAACCCGTAATGTCACCCTCTTAACATTACCTATCGACCCGCTTGACATTACTTATCGACCCGCTTAACATTACCTATCGACCCGCTTGACATTACTTATCGACCCGCTTGAATATATGGGAGACCACTGCGTTGGATTTGCTGTTCAAATATCAGGACCCAAGTTTTAGCCATTCAATTTGAACTAACTTCCTTTGCGCAAACGCTTGCTTTTTACCAAATGACTGACATAAACGGTGTAAATAGTCTTCAAGTTCAGAAGCAAATTAAACAGATAAAATTAAACGGTTTGTGTCTATTAATTGTTAATAATTTCTGATTTTTGTTGTTCGGTATAATAAAATAAATATCACATCCTACAGAGAGCTATAGAACGGAATGTTCACCCGAGACAAGTAATGCCAACCTCCACTACAGCCTCGGTTGACATTACTTGTCTCGGGTGAACATTCAGTTCTATCACCCCCTGTAGGATGTGATATATACTGGTATATAAAAATCATACACAACACAGACTTATTTTATCAGAAAGAAGAAATCATTGTAAGAAAACGCAAACATTAATCACAGACTTTTGGGTGTAACATTTTAAAACCTTTCAACATTGATTACAGAATTACAAACTTGCCAGAGTCATTTATGATAAGAAACTTCTTGCTATGTAATACGATAAAGAAATTCTCACTATGTTTATTCAGGTTTCTTGCTAGGCTAAGATCAGACCAAGCTTAAAATGTTTAGGTTTTCATTCCATCGAATTTCAAATGTAATCTTTATAATGGCATAATTATTTCTGACAACAGATAACCTCATAACTAACACGTTATTTAAGTTGTTAACTAGTTTCCGTAACTAGTCGACTAAAACTGCATTATATCGCCAGATAAGCCTATCAAAAGGGAAACTAATCTAAATCAAAGCACTGGAGTGCTGGAGGAACGACGTCCTGAACTTAGTTTTTGATTGTTTATTACTAACGAATGATGTAATTAAGCTACGCATATAACATACATTGTCAAAAACATCGTAGGCCCTTTTTACTCCAACAAGTAATCATTGCAGTTGTCACGGTTTGAGTTGTCTACGGGTTGAGTTGTCCGGTCTCCATTGCAAGATTTGTATGTCCTGAGAGTAACCTCTCTTTTCCTGAAGGGTTTCAAGAACGACAACACAAGCCAGCGTTGTGTTACATTTAAATGTGATGTTAATGAGTTTCACGCTTGAACTACGCCTCTTTGTCTATGTTGAAAATTGTTGAAGCGTGAAAAGAATAATCTTATACTTTCTTGTTACCATTGGAACGATGTTAAATAACATCGTTTCAAAAACACAATTCCAATCTGATCACCTCGGCTTTGTGCAATGCAAGATACCTCTGACATACATGTAATTAGGCGCCATCTTGGTACTACTTTTTGTCACATGATTTTTAAAATGACAGCTCATACATCATGCCAACATAGGCCTTATATAATGTTATGTATTTAAATCTTATGTTTGTTTGGGTTACATGTGTGTTTAAGTTTAAATATTGAGTAATATATGTTCACTTTTCAATTTTCGATAAATCATGTAATCTGTATTGTTTGAAATAATTGTTATTATTGGGATGTATACTCAACTAACAGAAACTGTCTCATTTATAAATATATAATGCTAGATCTATGTATGCGGTGCATTTTACGAACCACACGGAAATACCTGCAGTTTTTCGATTTACTTGAATCATGCTATAACTTAAAATATCTGTACTTTTCCCTAAGAAAGTTAACATGACACTCCCTTAAAGGTACTCATTCACAGATTTAAACTTAAACATCAACTTTTTTGAAACTATCATAATTGTATGGAAACATTTCTTTTGAAGCAGGAAATTAGTGATTTGATAATGACAATTTTAGAGCAAATTGACATACAACTACAAATGATGGTGTTCTATGTAGTAAATAAATACATGTAGATAGTTTTATTTATTTCCATAACATTTACAAAAGTATGAGGACAATAATGAATGACAATAGATGGCAAAACAGTGTGTACAGAAATCATTACAAAATGAACATAAATATATATCTGAATACTAATCGTACTTGTATTTATAATTTCAAGTATGTGGATAATATCTACCCCGTATGTCACGGTTTAGACACTAATAGTGCATTTTTGTTACTTTTATTGTATATTTCTTGCAACATACATGTATAGGTCATTTTGTTTTGAAATAATAATAAATATTTTTTGACATAAATACAGACGCTAAATGGTATTTTGAAATTATAGAAACAATAAACCAAATCTGTGAACAAGTACCTGTAACATGACACCCCCTTAAATGACCCTTTAAATTAATAATCTGAGCAGTCATTATAGTTATGTAATTTTTACTAATTTTACATTATGCTCACAGTAGATGGATCATAAATCACAAGATAGGAAAACTCCTCTCTGTTTTTTTACTCTCATTTAGTATTTGTGGGAAAATATGAAATTTTGGTCGACATGGCATAATTATGTCTAAACTCTCATGAAGGAATTTTAGTTATTTTCTGTTGAATGTATTTCAAGATAAACATTCATGTTATCTGTTGATAAACTCGTTTTTTTCTCATAGTAGTGAACTCAGAGTATGTAATATAAAACCGGCTTATTAAGATTGTAATTCTAAGACTAACGCATTAGATTTATGGTTTACATCAGCGAGGATGTGGTCGAGAGGTTACGACATTGGTATCTATACTTCGTGATAGTCAGTCAGGCCCTTAGGAAGAGGGGACTGGGGCTAGAGGGGGGGGGGGGGGGTTCAGTCCCCCCCCAATATTTTCATCAGTTATAGTGATTGAGGATTTTTATTTAATGTACTTAGTATACATTTCTTTCATATTTTTAATAAAACCCCATGTTCATACCGTTAGCCCCCCAAATCTGAAAATGCTTCCTACGTGCCTGTCAGCTACAATGACCTCTGATAGTTTTTACACTATTTCCTCGTTGTAGGATAAACGGATTCCAATTTACCACAAAAACCACAAAGATTCATCTGAGCAATGAAAGACTTAGTCAGTTACCTTTCCTTGAAAATATCTGCAGTAATCTAATTGGTAAGTAAGTCCTATCAGTTGGAATCCTAGGATTTCATCATTGAAGTCCTTTGCAAAGATAATAAAATAATTCATCTAATATCTTTCTTAAATCAATTAAGATATTAACAGGCGTGAGGAAATTTAGATAGTTCTTTATCCTAACAATAACGTAGCCAGATTTTCAAACAAATTAGATTATTAATAGGATCTACCTCGTATTTGAAAAGTATTCAAGGGGAAATAACTGACTAATGTCCATTATTCCAAAATCAGCTTGAATCGGTTTATCAACATATGATTCAAAATGTGTCATTTTTATAATCATTAAGGCCACCTTATTTGTTGAGAACATAATAGAACAGAGAGTTTATATCAGGGTTTGAGCAATTCTCATCACCGAAGCTTAGAATTTGGTCTTAAAGGATTGCATATTTTGAATGTAACAGATTAACTAACTTGACACAGTTTTATATCAAAGCTGAATCATCCGGCTTTAATTTATATAAACTTGATATAACTTTTTAGACTTCTTATATTATATTTTTAAGATGTATCATCAGTTTCACAATGTATGTAGCATCAGTTACAGATGTATGCCCTTTAATAATAAGCGTGCTACCAAGTGCATGTAGTAATTCCCTATTACATAACGGTTGTCAAACGTAGATAAAAATAAACATTGTTTTAAAGAAACAATCGTCATTAGATACTACTATATCAAAAATACAATAATCTCACCTCCGCCATTCTTGTAACAAAGATAAGGGAAACGAGTGACGTTCCCAAGACCTATACATTGACCAACACATGATAGCACGAACTCAACTTTGCCGTTCCAAAGATCTCTTTCCGGTGCTGGTTCTGCTGAGGACAACCTGGTTTCCATGGTTTTAGGTACATCCTGTGTAGTCGTGGGTTTAGCCAATGGTGTCCTCTGACTATTGTATCCAAACTCTGAATTTGTCCCTATATCCCTAGTCTCTGGATTTGATGATTTTAAATCATCATGCGGCGTCGTATCCATGGCAACCAATATTTCAACAATATTTTGGAAAAAACTAATATATGTTAGTTTTAAAATACACAAACTCACAATTACATCTCCATTTCACGCTGTATCATTTAAGTTAATATTGAGGAATTTAATTTTAAAATTATATCTTTTAATCATTTAGGATTTATCACAAATATAAATCAAACAGAATTCACATGAAAGTATCTTACGTAATTAAAAATGGTTAATACAAAAAACCCATAGAACCAAACAAAGTTAATGAATAATGAAGATATTGTCCGTTAAGCGAGTCACTCAAGACTGGATTACAAGAACGCTTGTCAAATCAGTTCACCCCTTCCTCTCTACGACATGTGTACACAAAATATCAAGTAAGTGTATGAACGATAGAGAATGGGACCGCTAGTTACTTCTAAAGTTTGTTGTGCCGCTGTGCATTCTGGTTACTGTTACAGAATCAAATCAAATAGCATATTTTGTCAGCCGTCATCATTCAGTTTTTTTCTCTCGCTCTCTCTCTTTGGTTACTTTTTCTCTATATTTTGCCGATGCAGTATTGACATAATAAATTACATGTAATTAGGTTTATTCGTGATTAAACTTACAATCTAAAATGTATGACGTTATGCATGTACAAATTTTGTCACTATTATTTAAGAATCTGAATTAAACTTACAATCTAAAATATATGACGCTATACAAAATTATGTCACTTTTATTTATATTTAAGATTGTAAAAAAAGAATATTAGGCGTGCAGACATCCCAATGCGTTCAATATAAAAAAATTGTTACAAATGTTTCTGCAATTTAATACAATTGTACACATTTGAATGTGATATTAAAATAAAATGTTAATGAAAGGAGGTCACTCCCTTTTCGATTCACTAAAATGAACTATGTAATTTGTTTACATATAAAAACGTTTGCATAATTGTATCAATTAAGTTCTTTGAATGCTATTATCATTTTACGAATGATTGTTTTGGGGCGTATTAACAATAATACGCATTTCCAAAAAAAAAATGATAGTGGAAGTGGAGATTCGAGTCCTTTTGGCAGCTTAGAGGGATTGTTCCTCTTTGCCATAGCTCCAACCAGTTTATAAAAGGTCCGGCTGGAAGAATATCACTAAATATTGTACTGGTCAAAATAGCAGCTTCACACAGGTAACTTAAGCAATAATCATTTATATCTACTTCGAGTGAAGCAATTGCAAGAAATTTTCTAGTTCAAATGTCGGGGATTTCGAACTCGAGATATATTGACCAACGTGCTACTTCCCCTATCCGAATTACATTGTTTTCAGTAATCATATACATCCACGTCGTTTGAAGCAATTGCAAGAAATGTTTAATGCTCAAAGGAAACAACAGTATCACCAGGGGTTTTGAACTCGGGATCTATTGACCAACAGACCGCATGTTCTACCCACGAGCTACTTCACCTATCCGAATTACGATTTTCACTCGGACATATAAAAGTACATATTATGTATTAAAGGCATTCATTCACAGATTTCAACTTGAAAATCAACTTTTTCTGAAACTATCAAATTTGTATGGATACATTTTTGGAAGTAAGAAAGTAGTGTTTTGATAATGGCAATTTTAGTGCAAATTGACACACAACTACAAATGATGGTGTTTCATGTAGTAAAAGGCTACCCTGTATGTCACGGTATAGATACTTTTAGTGCATTTTTTGGGACTTTTATTGTATATTTCTTGCAACCTATAGGTAAGTTTGTCTTAAAATATCAAGAATTAAATTTTTGACACAATTCAACCACTGAATGGTATTTTGAAAATACAGAAAAAAACTTAACCAAATCTATGTACAAGTACCTTTAAGGTTATATACTGAGCTATCGACTTTCTAAACTTTCTACACTTGAGTCAAAGCTTCAAACGAAAGGACAGAAAGTCTCTCACGCGTGTATAGAAAGTAAATGTTCATTATGTACTCGAAATTATGACAGATGAATACAAAATTATAGCCAAATTATTCTCCACCACACATTCATTGTAATATAAATAGATAAATTGTGGGAGATTTTTAACTTTTTTGATGTAAATTATTATCACATTATTTACTATAATTTCCACAATTTTATCTTTTTTTTTGTTCTCAGCGTCGACCTCGTTTTTTTATTCACAAATATTTTCATACCAGTATGAATGCGATTTTCACGAGCGTGTAGATTGCATCCAAGGTTTGTTTTATTGAGCGCTCACCGAAGTGAGCGCTCTTATATGGAATGCGTTTGAATATGCCTGTGCATGCGGAACTTTTCGGCTGTTACTGCCTAATTACTGTCTAATTCACACTCATGGAGGCCACCATTGAAGTCAGCAAAGGTTAGACTAAAGTCCGTACGTACTTTATGTGGCAAATCAGCTAGACGAGAAATTTTAAGTTAATGCATTTATTTATCTGACGTGTTTTTTGTAAACATTTCATTTGTTTTGTTTAGCATTATTAAATGATCTTTAATAGTAATTTCTCCAAGAAATAAATAGCTTCTCTTCTAAACTGTGGTTTAAACAAATACGTATACTCGACTTTTACGATCTTCGAAGTTCGACGTCTATAAATAGAAAGCACGCTTGAGATCATGTTTGGGGACGGTCTAAACCGTTTGCGAAAACACTGACACCATAAAAAACAAAGAAGGATTATTAGACCATCACTTATTATAACCCTATTATATATTTTGTATATTTATATAGGTGTTTATGTTTTAGTAATCATACTTAATTGCTTTAATTAGCGGTTAATAAGCAATATTATTTTTTAAAAAAATATTGTCTCACTTATAGAGTATTACAAGCTTAAGCAGTACTTTCATGTTATTAATTTTTGCGCTCTTTGATGCTTTGCATCAATATTTTCTTGTAGGATTTGGGGTTTGGTAAAAGTTTGTGTGTGTGTAAACTAGGCTGTTAAAATGTTGAACATGAGTATACACTTGGTATATTTTTCTGATTTCTTATATAATTATAAGATTATTATAGAAACAGCGTTTCCCAGTCGCCAGCGGAAGGTCTTTTTCTACCTCATATTTACAATACAGCCAACAAAATACCATGCATGTATCAAATATTACAATACAGCTTACAAAATACCATGCATGTATCAAATATTACAATACAGCTGACAAAATACCATGTATGTATCAAATATTACAATACAGCTGACAAAATACCATGTATGTATCAAATATTACAATACAGCGGACAAAATACCATGTATGTATCAAATATTACAATACAGCTGACAAAATACCATGTATGTATCAAATATTACAATACAGCCGACAAAATACCATGTATGTATCAAATATTTCAATACAGCTGACAAAATACCATGTATGTATCAAATATTACAATACAGCTGACAAAATACCATATATACCAAAAATACCAAAAGACCTGAGTACCATTGATATATCTATGAATCAGAGACAAAAACTTTTCAATTTGACACTACAGTGTTCACCAGGGTTTTCCATAATTGGGCCCTGGACCTAATCATAAAAACAAACGTTCCAACCAATTTCTGGAATATTTTGATACAAGAATATTCTACTTTAAGCGACTGTGAACTAGTTTTTCATTCAAAATAACCTATGTTCGAACTCATTCTAGCAATTACCTAGACATGCATCCTGATCAAGGTAAATGACAGGTAAAAAATGTGACCTTTAGAGTGTTCACAGGGGTTTTTCATATTTTAGCTATATGACCTAGTTTTTGATCCAAGGTGACGTATGTTCAAACTCAGTCAAGCAATTACCTAGACAAGCATTCTGACCAAATTTTATGACAATTTAGGCACAAATGTGACCCCTAGATTGTTCAAACGATTTTTCAACATTTGGACTGTGTGACCTAGTTTTTGATCCAGGTGATTCATGTTCGAACGCATATGAGTAGACAAGTGTTCTTACTAAGTTTGATGCCAATTGAGTTAAACATGTGACCTCGAAAGTGTTCACAAACAAACATGGATGGACGGACGGACGGACGGACAAAAGGCGATCACAAATCTCACTTTGTCACAACGTAACTGTTGAGCTAAAACAACGTTATAATGAAAACTTTGTGGTTTATAATGAAATTTCACCATTGATACTTAAAGTTTCAATATTGGCCACTGGTGTGAAAAACATTGTATTGCTCGATAAAATCCACGTCACGAGATTGGATCGAACCCACGACTTTCCAAGTCCTATAAGTGGGCAGTCAAGATACCACGTCGAAATAAAAACAATCTTAAAGAAAAGAGTTCAAATGCTGAACTATACCTATACTTCATAGGTACCTTAACTTAGAAAGAATAAACTTTGATCTCTTGTGATCTTACTCTGGATAGATAACGGGACCATTCTGCCAAGTCTGGATTGATGAAACTCAAAGAATCTTCAATTTCATATTCTCTATGCATATAATTAGGTTGATTTGACTATTCTATACATGATGCATCCATGAGTCATTTTTTTCTGTATATTTTTTATTGTTCTAACTTTAATTCTCTATTAACTCACTCCCCCCCCCCCCTATGTATCAACTTTGTATGTGTTAGCATGTTAACATCATATATATCATATTATTATGTGCCGACTGTATCCAAATAAAATTTGAAAATTTTAGACCTAACCGTTATACTTTAATATTAATAAATTATGATTAATTAATTATCAACTATTCCTACTACGTGTGTGTGATTAAAAAATTAGAAAGTATTGTTCTGTTCTGTTCTGTTCTGTTCGCCAGTTTCCCTGTGGAACAAAACAGTAGCTAAATTCCCTTTAACTATTGTATTAACAACAAATAAACCCCCTTCCCTAAGAGATTAACACTGAAACATAAAGCACTAAGACAATATGTTAAATACAAAAGAAAAGCTGAACCAATCTGATTCTTCAACATAATTTATTGTACTAGAATATTCTTTAATCATCACAAGAGGTACCACAGAGCCACTCCACAAACTTCCATAATTTGATCACTGAGTCCACTTAAACAATTTTTCATTCTTCCATATTCCCCTTCTTATTAGATTTAAGTTTACGCAATTTGCGTTGATCAACATTGCCTTTAACAGCTGTTCACAAGATTTCGTTCAGTATATCACAGTCAATCAATTCTGGTAATTTCCTCTTTTCGTCTTTTTGTAGACAGTGTTTTGGATAAAAATCCACTGTGTTAAACCCAACTGTATTACACGCGCCCTTTACGATTGTATCACTACGTCACTTCCGGTTTGCGTTAGAGGATATCTAAGGCCTGGCAATATTATTAAATTATTAATTTTGACGTTAAACACAAGGTCGATAAAACTCAGACATGACGTAAATTCCACTGACATGTGCCTTAATGAGAATGTTGGCCTACGTACGGCATAACGAAATGAAAACTAAACATTTTGATCGAACATCTGGCTCGCATCACATGTTTCTATTTTTCTTGAAATCGGAATCCTTAAGTAGTACAGTTGTCCTTTTCTTCATTAGTTTATCTCGGAATAAATGGAATCAGAAGAACTAAATGCGGTTGGTTTAACCCGAACCACCGAAGAGACGTGGTTAAACGCCATGTCAACACAATTTTAAAAGATTATAATACGGCGTTTTAGCGCATCTAACCAAACTTTCCTGGACCCTTGACTATTACCAATACTCACCTATCCCTCCACAAGGTCCGAAACTTCTCTATACATGTAGCCTATACATTATTTAAGGAGGAAAATTAACATTATTGTCAAATTTTCATGGAAAAGTTTAACACTACTGGATTGGATTCGAACCCGTACCCCCTTCAGGACACTAGATTCGAAATCTCGACGCGCCACAAATTGGGCTACATATCTCGATTATTAAACAAGAAATGTCTTTAAAAAAGACAAACGGCGTCGATTTAAAAACAAGAGGGCCCAAAGGGCCCTGGGTGCTCACCTGAGGAAAAAGTCAAAGGTCACAGAAGAGCCATTTACAGAGGACCACTAATGTTAAAACCTATTTTTTTGACCCAGTGACCTACTTATCCAACCAATCAGACCTATTTCAACAATTTTGGTAGAAAACCACCCACGGACCATTCCTGTTGAGTTTGGGCAAATTATCATAAGCGGTTCAAGAGAAGATGTTGTTTGAACTTTTCCTTATATAATTCAATGTAATATTGTGATTCATGGGGTGGGGTCAATTTTGACCCAGGGGCATAATTTGAACAACTGTGATGGAGGACCTCTAGATGATGTTATATACCAAATATGAAAGCTCTAGGCCTTGTAGTTTCAGACAAGAAGATTTTTGATAATTGCATTGTGAAAACCTATTTTTTTTGATTCCGTGACCTCCGTTAGTATTTGCTCATACAAGTTGTGACCACGCATCATCACTTCATCAACAACATTTGCAGACCAGTTTCGCAGACTTGGCACATGATTGCCTACCGTAAACAATATAACAGCCAATGCAATTGCCGTACACTGATAACCTGCAGCTTGTGAGCATATCTGACCTTGGTGAAATCGACCGTTAATAATCCTTACCATTGTTTTGATCTCCGTTGCCCGTTCAATGTTGTTTAGAGTCAGCTACCTATGCTCGGTCACTACCAATGCTCGGTCACCCCTAGCAAATTTCGATTAATTAAAAAGGGGACCTCGCGTATTGTTTCTAATTTTAGTCATACCTGTCAAACGCTCGCGGAAAACCCCAAATCATGATCATCTAGACGCTTATCTGTTTATGCAGACGATAGATACGAGCGCACCTGCTGTTTTCCGCTAGAAAATCCTAGAGGCTAGAAAATCGAATTTGGACAGCCTTGTCTTTTTCACTTATAATTATTATAATAATTTAAGAAGTATTATGATTTATTTAAATTTATAATATTTATACAATAATCTATCAATTGTAAATAAAAATCTCACATATTTATGTATATTCTAAGTAAAACAAGGTGACCAAGCACTGGTCCGAAATTTTCCAAAAATACCGTGTTTTACGTATTACACTCCGCGCCGATTTTATCCAATAATCGGGATCGTCAGACGCTTTTTTTTCCGTAAACGGAAGTAGGTCAACATGTAGACGATAATGCGTAATGAATTTGACATGAATTGACAGAATACCGTTAACCCGCTTCGATTTTGATATAAATGTGACCGAACAAAAATTATGAATTTATTCTTAAAACACTGTCTAGATCGTGAAACGGTGGCGATTTTCCGTGTCACGGCGTAGCGACATCAAGATGGCGGAAAAACAACCATCCAAAAGGTACGTGTCGTTTTTTCCATGATATTTTGAGAAATATTCTGGCCCAAATGCGTTAAATAGTTTCATTTGATCCGTAAATGTATAAACTAAAGGGCGGGTATACTCATCTGACATGTCACAAAGGATTTATGTGAATTAAAGCCACCAAAGTTGACGAATGACTGTCTGTCAAATTTGAACCGAGAGAAGTGTATGACTTTTGATAAAATCGCCGTTAGTACGGCACTTATCGTGTAGTAAATACGATTGTGAGATAGTGTACATGCATGAAATTATACCTAAAAATTGTACAAGTTCTAATTTATTTTGTTATGCCAAAACATGCCTACTTTCGGTTTTGTCTAAGCAACGGTTGAGATATTAGCCCCGGTGAAGATTTTCCGTAAGAAATGACTCGGTGTTGCCATAAAAAGTGGACACGGTGTATACATTTGCTTGAAAGAGAACACGGTTATGACACCCATTCAAACGCTTGAAATGCGACCAGACTATTTTGAATACGGTCGAAATGTAGGCAAGGCAAAACGTAGCAGTATTTGTTAAAAAACAGATACGGGTTTGGTCAAATCGTAGACAAATTTATATCTTCTAACTGTTCATCATGTTCCACGTACATGGAAGTAACGTTTGCTGAGAGGGACCTGCTAAGTTACACTGCCGAGTGCTTTTATTGGTTCTGACGTTTTGTACGTTTTTAACATCTGGACTGGGAAGTAATGGAATCTATATCAACAGAAATATCTTGTTTAGATTCTAGTATACTTTCTAGGTCTTTAACATCAGGACACTTCTTAATTTCTAGAAAGGATGTTCATATATGTTGCTTCACTTTGTAATACATGTACTTCCCAGTTTGCAGTTCTAAATTTGGAATTAGTCTGTAGTCTTTCGTCAGAAGGCCATATCGACCGGTTGATACTTTTTAGACCATCTCATCTAGGGCTGCGGCGAGTATCCGAGTACTCGGTTATTCGCGATCCCGACCATAAAATCGAGTACGAATATTCGTCAAGTCCGAAATCGTCGGATCGCGATCTATTTGTGAAAGAACATTTTCTGCTTAATTACCACTGAAAACGAGTCGCACTACTTATGAATACTTAAATTTATGTAAGAACCGAATTATCTTGTGTCAAAAATTCGTTGGATACACATCTTATCGAAATGTTATAACTGAAAATGCCCATAAAACGGCTGTTAATAAAAATGTTTGAAGTATATGGTTTTCTATATAGTAATAGCTTCTGTAATTCTTTTCTTTTTTGTTATAACATGAATTCCAGTATGCGTCTCCATAAACAAGTGATTCGTGGTTCGATTCGTGAATCGCTACACATGAATCGTGGTTCAGATCGGATCGCCACTTTCTCAACGATCCACAGCCCTAATCTCATCCGTCATTTTAGCTATAATTTGGCATGCTTTTCTACTGAATGATTAATGCATGCTAGGAGATCAGATTTCGAAAACTTACAGTAGTAGCATTTATAGCCTTTTTCCATTTGACACTGGAAAAACAAAATAATGAAATATATAAGTTTAGTCTTATCACAAAAGGGCCTTTATAAGTATCAGTTTCGTATTTCTACATTACATTATTTCTTTACGTATCAATACGAAAGGTGACGATCTGGAATTGAGGGAATAAAATAATACTAACTGATTCATAATTAGGGGTTGCTTCTGCCAAGATTTACTTATTGAACATATTGGGCTTTTCTGTATAGCAAAATACGAAGGATAATGCCAATGTGGTTTACTTCAAATGATATGGTTGCGTTTAGCGTTTGAATGGGTGTCCGAACCGTGTTCTCTTTCACGCAAATGTATACACCGTGTCCACTTTTTATGGCAACACCGAGTCATTTCTTACGGAAAATCTTCACCGGAGCTAATATCTCAACCGTTGCTTAGACAAAACCGAAAGTAGGCATGTTTTGACATAACAAAATAAATTAGAACTTGTACAATTTTAAGGTATAATTGCATGCATATACATTATCCCACAATCGTAATTATAACACGGTAAGTGCCATACTAACGACGATTTTATCAAAAGTCATACACTTCTCTCGGTTCAAATTTGACAGACGGTCATTCTACCTTTGTTGGCTTTTAATTCACATAAATCTTTTGTGACATGTCAGGTCAGTATACCCACCATTTAGTTTATACATTTACGGATCAAATGAAACTATTTAACGCGTTGGGCCAGAATATTTCTCAAAATATCATGCAAAAAAACGACACGTACCTTTTGGATGGTTGTTTTTCCGCCATCTTGATGTGGCTACACCGTGACACGGAAAATCGCCACCGTTTCACGATCTAGACAGTGTAAAAGTTACGTACCAATAACTCTGCGGATTAATAAATATATGTGGAGCTGTGACTCTCAAAGTGTAAACCCCGGAAACTGGACGTAGTGAGGCTAACTTAATAATTATTGGGTAATATGTCAGACTTTTTACTAGAAACCGGTTCACATCTGGAGACGTAATTCATTTTACCCATAAAATATTGTGTTTGACACGTAACTTTTTATTGTTACAATATAAAAAACACTTTGGAAAGCAATAGAAGTCTACCAAAAAAAAAAATCTACGAACGAAGCAAAATTTCGTAAAACACTGCATTACAATAGTGTGGCCTTTATTTTTTCGCGCGTGTCAGGGCCATCCAATCGAAGAGGGGATTTTCTCTGTTTCCCCCGTACGTCATTTTCAGTGCTTATTAAATCATCCAATAGAACGGCGGATTTCGGAAATTCCCAGACATACGTCATTATACAGAAATGTAGGTCAAAATCCAGCTTAGACAGCTACGCCGAAAAAAGTACATTTATAGCACACGACAGTGAAATTCCAGAGCAAAAAAATCACAGCGTACTGTACGGTTATACACAGTGGACGATCCATTAAGTGGTCCCAGTTTATTAAACTCTGTGTTGAGTTAATAAATCAAGACTATGCAACAGAATGTCTCGAATCTATCGTAGATGATTTAATATCCACGATAATTAAATTGTTCCCTCTAGTTGGAAGAAATAAATGGCGACAAAAAACCGCTGAGATTGGATTTTGTAGATTTTTGTATTAGAAAGTTCACCCGACTGTAACAGTGTTCGGACAAAACTGTATATAATTGTTTTTGGCATTTTTGTTCTGTTGAAAGTATTAGATCAATTTACTCATATAATCGTCGTGTTCTGTTCTAGTGACTTACGACCATCTTACGATGTTATTATAATATATCCTGTCGTATGTTACATCGTCTGCTATTTAACCAAATCTGTCGGAATTTTTCAACAGTTTTTAGTGTTTCTATAGTATTCTACCTTAGTTAGATATTTGTGCACAAGGCAAGTTAGATTCTTGTATATCGTGCTAATGCCTTACCAAGGGTCAAAGTTAGAAACACTATGGTATTACCTAAATAATGTTGGAGTTTTTACCCAAGTTCAACTAGGTTGGAGTTTTTCCATTACAACTTATTTTATTTCAATGATTTACATATCTACATAATTATTCATGTATATGTGAAATCCAAGAAGAAAATGTCTCAACGCACATGGAAAATATATTATAAGAAAAAATAAATGCCAACTTCATTTTGTTGTGTTTATTCTCCAAGCGCTTTTAAAAACAGGAGGTTACTATTATACTTTAATAAAATGATATTTTTTGCAAGCGCTTGAGGAATAAACAACTACAAAATGTAGTTGGCATTTATGCACGGAACGTTGCGCTGATATATCATAGCTAGCTTTACGTTTATGTTTATGTTTCTTTCTAATTGAATATTAAAATATACATATTTAAGCATGGAAATCATTTAACAAAATTATGCGATGTACTCGTCGTTTTCAATAAGGCTGCTTATTAGGGTGATAGAGATAAGTAAAGCTAGTATGCTGGTAAATGAATCATTCAACCAAATAAAAGGATTTATTTAAAAAAGCCATACTTACAGTACCCATCAAAAGTTTGGAGACATTTTCTCTTTTTAGGCCTACTGAATAGCTTTTGTCTAAAATTGGATAGCTGTTTATTATGAAATGCCTTGCAGTTTTGCTTATTTTTGTTATCATTTTACAATAACTGAGACTACAAATAATCACAAAAACTATGTACATGTAATTAAAAATAATAACTTTGGGTGGGTACTGTAGAACATAGTTAGTAATACAAGTACATTTAATATACATTTTTATGAGCTAGAATCATAACACAACAATTTCTTGATAGCCAAATCACAATCGGTTTCTAAGCCATTTAAATAAAAACATTTTTACAACATGTTAAAACCGCAGTAGCAGTCTTTTGGTCAGTTTCGCCAAGCGGCGAGTACGATTTTCACCCAGGCGTCCAGAAACGTTCACAGTTTATACCATTTGGAATAATAACAATAATAATTTATTTCATTTATAAATATAGAGATTAATTATGGTGGCATATTTCTGCCATCAGATAACCACATACCTAACTAGTTAATTAAGAGGTTTACTAGTTACGGTAACTAGTTAACCTCTTAAGTTAATTAAGTTAAGTTGTTAACTAGTTACGTAGTTAGCCAACATTCAAGTGAAACAGCGGTTTGAATCGTAGAAACATGGTATTATTATTGAATTCAGATTTCCAACAATTGTATCATATGATAGAGCCGCTGTGTTCAAAACGACCAAAACATTTTTAAAATCGCCACTCATACACGTACAACAGCGCATTTTTCACATTTGATACCTGATCATCATAACAATTAAACAAATAAAACGAAACCAATGACAAAAGTTAACCAACTAGAAAAGTCCAGCTCTTCAATCAAACATCTATAGGAGGTAATCTTAGTGTTCCTCGTGCGTCATGCGGATCATTTCGTTTCCTAGCATTCTCCCTTAAGACTTTTGATAATGTGAGTTTCTTGTCAGCATCCCATCTTATTTGTGATTCTAAATTTTCTTGTAATTTCTCATCAGAAGGATAGGGGTAAGTCTAAAACATAAACGAATTATTATTTCACGATCGTCCATATGTTATATAAGACAGTCCAACGATTCCTGAGGCTCATTTTCTATTATAGATAACTTTACATGCTTCCTTTGTTTTTTTTACTAAATATTATTCATAGAACTTGATTGGACTATTTCTTATTAATTTAAATGGATTAGATTTTCTTTTCAATTTTGAATGAAATCTCATTGATTTCAGGTAATCTAGAATATAAAGGGACCAAGTGAGGAGTTCAATGACACAGGGATTTTATATAACATGGATTTGTAACGATAAGTAAATATAATAGATTTTCATCAAATTTCACTGTCGTCGCTATTATTTCGACCAATACAGAAAACAAGTATAACAAGTTTGAATAAAGACACTCACATGAAATTTTGTACCAGTACCATTCAAATTGACATAAATGTTAGGGAAATGTGTTTCTAGATGATTTTGAGGTAAATTATGCTCACAGACTTTTTCACAAAATTATGCATTTTCCCACCGATCTGCCATTTTAGCCCCATTTTATATAACCTAAAGTAATATTTTCGGTCATAATTGCAACACATTTTGGTCAAAAACTTCAGAAACATTCACAAGTTGCATAGAAGACATGTACAAAACATATATCAAGTTTTTTTAACTCCGGAATGGTTTGTACAGCCTGCTTCAGTCAGTTATAGACAGTGACGACCGAGAAAATTTAAAAAAAGCACTTCGTTACAAATCCCTGTTATAAAGAATCCCTGAATGTCATTATAGCCATAGTTATAGTCAAACAAATAAAACATTATTTTGACTTACTCAGACAAACAGACAATTTCATATCCATGGGTCAATAAGAGTCGCATTATAGTCCATGGGCTATATAATACATTAGTCATATCATTTTAGATATTTGAGAAAACATAATTAATAATATTTATTTGGAATAGTGTACACATAGCATAATTACAAGAAACATACTACATATCATGTGACAAGTAATAAGCTATGACAGGCACACCAACACCAGGGATAGCACAAAAAAGGGCAAGCCCTTATTTCCATTGTGGTCCCTACGTGTTGGTGGCGTGACATAGAGAGGCAATTATAAGTGAGTAACTTACAATTAAAGTTAATCTCATTCGAAATATAGTGTTGCAAATGTTAAATGTTTGGTTTGAAATCTGATTCCATATAAATATAATGACAGTCTTGATTCATCACAATAATCTCCAAGAAGATGACTATCGCAGTACGTAGTAATATCTAGCATTCGGAACACCTCGGTCTTTCATGAATGAATTATCTCGGAAGGATTCGTAGGGGTAAACCTTGGTGGCTTGTTTTTTTACTACCTACTCGAGGCGAAGCACAGGCGAAGCACGTTGCGATTATGCAAAATAGTTCTTGTATTATACGCACAGATCTTTGTCAAAAACATATTTCTATGTTATAATTTTATTATATTGAACCAAATATTGTTCAGTGATAACATTGAACTCTGATTTTTTATATATTTATAGACTAAAAATGAAACATCAATCATAGCCTTAACGATCGTGTATTTGTTTACTTCAACACCGGAAGTTCCAAATTGGTGTCTAAATATGTCCGAGGTTATTCTCAGCGAATGGCCGACGAGTTCCGAATGTAATATCTAGATGAAATATGGCAACCGTAGTGTAACACATACACTTTTTTAGCATACGAAGATAAGCAGTGCGTAATTTGTATTCGAACCGGGGACCTTTCGACCACTAAGCACCAGTCCATACATATATGAGATACTTTTGTCAGTTATCTTTCCTTGATAAAATCTGAAGCAATCAAATTGTTAAGTAGGTCCTATCAGTTGGAATACTCGGATATAATCATTAAAGTCTTATGTAAGGATAATAAAATAATTCATCTAATATAATTCCTGTTAATGAAAATATTAACAGGAATGGTGAAATTTAGATAGTTCTTTACATCAACAATACTTAACATTTATTTTTAAAACAGAATTAAATGACTAACAAAAAAGTTATTTAAGATTAATTGTGGCAAATTGACATTGAAAAGTAAGGGTAAAATCCGAGTATTCCAACTGATTGGACCTACCTATTTGAAGAGTATTCAAGGGGAAATAACTGACTAATGTCCCTTATTACTACTACCTCATTGGTACAAAACACATTCACAACAATTATAGACTATAATTTTTTTACCTCATCGCGTATTTTGATGAGAAGTTTTTGACAGGCAAATTCTTGATAAAACTTTTTCTCAATCATAATACATTCTGCACCATTACTGACCAGACTAAACTGTGGTTGATTCTCAAATATCATATCTGTGAGTCCCTGAAATGATGAAGTTAACATTGACGATAATTGAGTTCTCATGATTGGTCATTATTTTTGTACTTTCGTAGTGTTATCACGAGACTTCCGGTTTTCAGTATAGACGCAATGTTTTACTAAACTCTGTATGTGCTCTTCCAGGCTTGGCGAGATTGGATTACACCTTAAAAAGAGGTTGCATTAATCGTTTCCACATAATAATTCTTAATTTATTTCTATAACTTCGTTTTGATAAAATCGTGGGTTCGAAGGAAAAAAGACCATTGCTATTTATGGATCTATTTTGTGTCGTTCTTTAATGGTACATTTTCTATGGAGACATCTTTTTTGTTGGTCTTAAAACGTATATATGAATTAAAAAACGATGTCTTTAATCAAAAGCATAAGCCCAAATATTAGATATGATAAAACAAGTTCAGAATGAAGTATTGATATACATGTGTACAGCCTTTTCCAGCTTTGGGGTTAGTAAAATTCGCTTAATATACTTACAAAAACTTGTCCTTTTGTAAGTGTTTGAATCTCGACGAAGACCGGTAGTGCTTCCGGTGGTCGATTAGTCAAGTCATTCAATGGACTTTCTCCTAGAGACGGCAACGATACTTGTTCCCAGTCGTTAACTTTTTTGATATTATCAGGATCAGACTGGTTCTCGATTGGTCCAATATATTTGTCTCTTGCTTCATTAAGATGATTTGGATCAATACTATCAGCAAATCTGACACTTTTCTGGACTGACGTCACACTTCTGTGAGATTGTCTCGAGTCGACTTCCCGACGTGACGAGACTAGTGAGGCAAATGAAAGCTCTCTACCAACTGAAACGTGATACATTCATATTAATTATAATGTTTTATCCTTCTTCAGGAGTATTTATGCACGTCATTGAGTTGAGAAGGTAGGTTTGAAATTCACGGGAACTATCGTCGTTCAATGTAAGGTAAGGTTAAAGTTGGTAGTTTGGTTTTTACAATCATGTATACTTAACAATAAATAGGTACCCTAGATACGGTACCCAAAATATTTCCATGGTCTTTATGAATGAAAATGAATGCCGGCATTTTCATTTAATACGAATTTTTCCCCATATTACACAAAAACGGCTGACTCTTCCAGGAAAATAATAACTGCAGCAATTAACTCATGTAAACAGGGGAATATGCACATATTCGCGGAAAAACATGCCAAATGATAAGTCCATTAAAAGCTACCTCATTCGAGCAAATCTCTCTCCAAATATGTTACAAGATGCCAGGGTGAAGTTACGTGGGTTCCACACCGCGGCAAATAAAATATCAACTTTAATAATTACAGAAATAATGCCTAGTATGCCTTTCTTTATACTGTTTTCAAATTTTCTCCTCAATATAAAATGTGATAAAAACTAATAATATGATATATATACATATATAACGTTTTATTCAAAACTAACTTACGCCCAGGAGCTGCTGTCTTAAAGGGTCCCTGAAGACAAAGAAATAATCATTAAAGAAAATGTCACATAGAAATACGGTAAAGCATCTCTAAATCAGTAGATACAAGGCTATGATACTAGTACATGTATATGGCGACTGCTTTAGGCTGGGTCACTTGTCATTAAATAACATATAAAGTGATGTTTCTTCTTAAAAGGTGCCTGTTATTCAGATGGAGCAGTTCAGAGAGATTTTAATTGTAATATATAAATGTTTTATTTAATTTAGGCAAAAAATCTAATAGGAGGTTTATTCATGTAACATCATACTTAAAACTATCGATTTAATAATTGTTTCAAATTCAAATGCTTTGATAACAGCTTTAACGTTAAACAGTTATAACTTCTTTATACTGGGTTCAACACAGTGTAAACACAATGTTAGGTTATTTTACGGTGACCAGCACACTTATCATACCTTACTTGGACCCTCGTCTATAACCAGTGCTCACATGCCCTTTCACAAGGCCGGCAACTTCTTTGTAAACCTTATTGATCAGAAAAAATATTGTCAAAGTTTTTAAGCTATAACGGCCCCGGGTGGGATTCGAACCGTTATTTCTTTCGGGACACTGTATTCGAATTCTCGGTGCGATATCAACTGTGCTACAGACCCGCGGTGCTTTTCACAAAAATATTACGATAAAAATCATCTAAAGTCTAAAGCAAGGTATATTAATAAAATTGTCATTTTTGGCCACTCAGTTCCACTCAGTTTTCAAATACAAAAATGTATTAATGAAATATTTACAGCATTCTATACCTTTTGAGTATCATAATCTTAGTTATTCTTATTATCCTTCTGACTTTGAACTGCAAAATAATGAAATTGACTTACGATAACTTCGTGAGAATTTTTGTGAAAAGGTGCCATGATCCTTAAATTACCTTGAGTACGACATTCACAATAGATTTACGTCTTGTTTGTTGAGCTTTCTTCAGAGAAGCAGCTTGTTGTGAGGTATCACTGTTACCAGCTTCAGACGTTATGTCTACACCTGATTTCTCTAATGATACTAGTGCTCTGTTGACACTGTTAGCATTCATAAACTGCAATAACAATAACAAGTGATAGTTGCTAACACAAGTCCAACAAATCCAGAAACTGTTGTAGCATCTTACTGTTTGAATATTAGAGTCTGGTCACTTACTTTTTACTTATTTTTTTATGATTTTCTTCTTGAAATGGACCAACAGCGTCATTCAGGTTGTTTGATATATTCAGTTACTATTTTGATTAACAAGCAGAGATCGTTCCGAAAAGCCAGTGTTAGCTAGCGTTATGTAGTGATTTGTTATAACAACGGTGTTCTTAAATGTAGCAAATTTAATCGCTTGCTATCGAAATGTACTTCGTTAGGATGTTATTTCTTCCTCGCCTACCGCATTTAGAACAACTCTGTCTTTCAAAATGGCTGTCCCCATTTCAAGTTTTTTATGCCTTGTAGAATATATGGATAGTATAGTTTTCAATTTGAAATAAAAATGTTTGTGGTAGTTGCCATCTTGTATTTGCCATCTTGAATCAAACCCGTTCCATAGAATTCGTCTGCTGCAAAAAAGTCCTTTCAATAATTACAAAGAAGCGAATTCCTGTCGTGTACAATTATCACTTACGTAGATTTGCAATCGAACTGTACTACAAACAAACATTCTTGTAAAATAAATGCCTAGCCTTACAGTAAGATGACTGAACACTTCGATTTGATAGAAAAGATCGATTAAATGGCGTTAAACTCTTACATTGTGAACAAACTCAAATCTTCTGACCATCGTGGACAGAGAAAAGAACGATTGAGTGTCACGATATGAATTATTATCTATTCTAGGTTTTAGGCCATGTCAACACATTTTGGTTATTTTATAGCGTCCAGCGCACATAACCTAGCTTTACTCGACCCTTGTCTATAACCAGTACTCACGTTCCCTTTCACAAGGCCGACAGCTTCTCCATATACATTAAAAATGGAGGAAAATTTGACATAATTGTCAAATTAAATGATAAGAGTATAACCTCCCTGGGTGGGATTCGAAACCGTTCTCCCTTCGAGACACTAGATTCGAAATCCCGACGCGCTACCAACTGCACTACCGACCCGGGATTGTCACGGTATGAATGATAAATAGTAACAACTTTCGTTAAATTACCAACAATTCTCACCTCTTCTTTCATCTGTTTGAGTTCATTATATGAATCATTTGTTTGTACATTGATTTCAGGTAGAGCATAATATCTAACATGTAGATTTAATCCTTCTAAACTACGTTTTTCTTCTTCAAACATTAGTTCAACTTTTTCAGCATGACTTAAATAGTTGTCAACTTTCATTACTTGTAAGACTGCAATAACAGAAAGGATGAGTGTTACAAGACTTTGTTTCGTGAAGATCAGAAATGCATTGCTCTTATGTGTGAAAAAATAAAATAAAAAACAATATTTGAAATACAGTATAACCTATCTTAATCATTTATTTATTTATTGGAGTTAACGCCGTGTCAACACAATTTAGGTCATTTTACGGCGTCCAGCGCACCTAACCTAGCTTTCCTGGACCATTGTCTATAACCAGTACTCACCTACCCTTCCACTAGGCCGGAAACTTCTCCATATTATCTAATCAATGGAGGAAAATCTACATTATTGTCAAATTTTCATGGAAGGGTATAACCTCCCCGGTTGGGATTCGAACCCGCGCCACCTCGGGCACGAGATTCCAAATCCCGGCGCGCAACCAACTGCGCTATCGACCCGGGTTATCTTAATCAACACCCATGGAAGGGACTAAAGTGTGTTGCTGTCCAGAGTTGTTTTTACTCTATAGAGGTAAAATTCAATAAATAGTACACCAAAGGGACATATTAAAATATATAATGTTGTTGTGAAGAGGATTTCATTGTTCTGTAGAGGGCCGCTCGGGAGAAGTTATACAGTAGCAGCAATAATTTCAACCACAATACACGAACTACAAGTAATTAAAACTTTAATTAGTAATGAAATATTCTGATAAAAGTTTAACTAAACGTTAAGTTGTCCAGCGGGAACACTTTCTTGATTAATTAATGCACGTAGACAACGATTTGTAGACGCAATTTGTATACATCGGTAAAATATATCAACATGTACATGTATACCGTTCAAAAGATACCGATGTGAAATACAGTTATATCATTACTTTAGCTTTAATACAATGCATTGTTAGTTTTTTAGATGTGAATAATACATGAATCACCTTTTCAAAGATTATATCGTAATTTACATTAGATACAAACGAACTGTACGAGAGTCTGGCCGTCACACTTGTACGATTTGCCTCTGAGAATCGAGATGTTGCTTGCAGGCCTTTTTTTCCTTATATAACAGGGGCCGTTTACATGTGCCTTCCCCTCTTGAAAATTCTTTAAAATCATGCAGTTTTCCCCAAATTTGGAGTTTAACTTGGATTTTTGTTCCCCTTTATATGAAATTGCGATAAAATTTCCCTAAATGTTCTATATAAGAAAAGGCCCCAGGCCCCTTCCCCAAACATTGAAAAAAGCCCTGTGAACTCAGCCTTGTGATAGCTGTATCGACTACTGGCAAAAGGAACGTGTCCAGTTATACGTGTTAACCAGGTGAGCAGTCCAAAGCCCAAGAGATAAAAGAAGGAAATCCAAGATATCATTCAAAAATGTAAAATATGGTACCTTCATCTCTGAAGTCTAAAACTTTCTTTTTCTTCCGTTTCTTCTTTGTATTTACAGCATGTAATTTCTTAAGTACACTTGCACTACCCTGGAAACGTTAATATTTGAAGTCATTAGTCACATATTTATAGGTTATTATACAGTTTACTGTACAATACGGAAATATATTTGTACTCGTACACAGCTTGAAAAGTCATATTGGACGAGCCAATAGGCGAGTTCAATATGACTTTTCAAGCTGTGTACGAGTCCAAATATATGTCGTATTGTACAGTAAAATGTATAATAACCTTTTTATTACATGTATATATCTTTCGTTTACTTTGAAATAATCACCATCGCTATCATCCCTAACAAATCAATCACAGTCATTTTTATCACATCGTTTAGTGCACATGTACCCAACCGTCCAATATGAAATAATATATATTTTTTTGATCCAATACGGGAATATATTGGACGGTCACGTGGTACAAATGCAGATTGTCGATTGGTTAGATTAATTAGAAATATAATAATACTTATTTTGTTTAACTTTATGTACTATACAATATTGTTTTATTTATCAGTTACATGTACATACATGTACTTCCTAGTTTTAGTAATACTACAGAAATTATTCTTTATAACCCTAAGAATGCAATTCATTGAATAACCTTTTACTCAATCTAATTAATGCTGAATACTGACTGATTGTGAAATCAAACATATTTATTGTTATATATACATGTAGAAAATACTTGTATTTTTATTGTCTATACAATATAATATTACACCTCTAAAAGCCACATTTCAATAAAACCGATCGGTCTTAAAATTAAAAGTTAAAGGTACTCATTCACAGATTTCAACTTTAATATCAACTTTTTCAAAAACTATCAAAATTGTATGGAAATAATTTTGAAGCAGGAAAATAGTGTAATGATTATGACAAGTTTAGTGCAAATGGACATACAACTACAAAGGATGGTGTTTCATGTAGTAAAAATCCACCCCGTATGTCACGGTATAGAACATTTTAGTGCATTATTGTGACTTTTACTGTATATTTCTTGCAACATATAAGTCAGTGTGTCTTAAAATAATAATAATCAATGTTTTGTCACAATTACAGACACTGAATGGTGTTTTGAAATTATAAAAAATAAACCAAATCTGTGAACTAGTACCTTTAAGGAACATACAAACTTACAGATTTGACAACAAAAATCCAGTCATTATTTGTACTGTCACTAACTAGGATTGTTCCTCGTCTGAAAACAACAAAAGTAATGACTCTATAACTAAGTAAAAACTATATACTATACTATTGTTAAATTTTAAATTTACCTTTAAGTTATACATACATTTAACCCGCTGGTTTAAATCTATTACAGAAGTACTGATGAAAAAAAAAATGTCACAGTGTGATGAAAACAGCATTTGATTAGTGCTTTGGCATGTCTGGGATTTAAAAAGTTTAAAAAAAAGTTAAAGTGCGGTTTAAGTCTGCTTCCATATACATGTTCAGCCGACTTTACAATATTGTACAATAACTCCTGATCATTGAAATCACCCTCAGGCAGGCGATCCCTCACAGTACCCATTTACACCTGGGTGGAGTGGAACAATTGTAGGTAAATTTCTTGCTCAAGGAAATTAGCAATGCCCTTAGTAGGGATCGAACCCGGGACCTCTCGATCCCTAAGTTTCCCTAAATTTCTTTTAACAAGATGAAATCCGTTGTGTAAATATAGTGTTTTTGTGCATCATATCGTTCATTCTGATTTAGATTTGCAAGAAACTTTATTCCACTAGCTCAGTACTAGGAGACTAGGAAGCGGACTCTTAAGTGGTGAATCTAAGAATATGTGAAAAAACTGTTTCACAATCGAGCTAAAAATAGTAAAAACATTATAGTATAATTAGATTAGTAATGGTTTTGTACAGCGTTTGTTCTTGTATTGCCCATTACATTAATGCCATAATTTTCGGAATCTACAGATCTTCATAATTATCAATGCAAGTAGTTAACAAAAGTTCCTTTGAAATTAGAATCAAATTATAGCGATTAAAAGCACGTACAACATTGAAGAATTTTCAAAACAAACTTGTTCTTGTATTCACATTTCACTATACGACACCAAGCAATTAAAATATTCAAATATCGCACAGTTTTAGTTTATAGATTGCAGGGTGTCATTTCGCGGCGTTCCTTCAGCAGTTATTGCTGCTTGCAACCACGTAACACCCTAGTTACACATAGTCTACGGTCGGACTGAAACCGGTCCTCAATCGGTTAATTATTACTCTCATCTGATCAGTTGTCATCGGTAACTGCATTTTTGACTCTGTATGTTACTAGATATCGGCGATGGGGATCGATGATAAATCGTTTTTTTCAGTTTAGAAAGTAAACAATGAACACCGATTTAGCACCGACGTCCACGATTAGCCGCCGATTTATCACTGATCACAAGCTATTGTGAAAAAATGAGTTTTATCGGTGAAAACTAACCGTCTTTTCCCATCGGAAATTCATATTTGTACATCGGTGGCTTATCAGAGGCATTTCGGTAATAATAGACGTCTTGTCAATCGGCAATTTGTTTGAAATTTTCACCGATCTAAAATTTTAAACATTTTAAATATCCCGATCGGTTTTTACCGATAAAACCCAACTTTTCCCAATAACTTGTGATAAGTGATTAATCGGCGGCTAATTGGAAACGACGGTGCTAAATCGGTGTTCGTCGGTTCCTTTCTTAACGGGAAAAAAAACAAACAACCGATCTATCACCGTTCGCCATATGTAACTGGGCCCTAAGGTCGCGCACTTTAGTTAAACTATAGCAGGGTGCAAAGAACAGAACGAAGAAATCTAATACTTTCAGTGATCAGCAGATAAATTTGTCTGGATTTAAAGGACAGAAAAAAAACAGAGAAAATGTCACTGCCAGCTGGCTAAATGATCAACATACTTGAAATAACTGAAAATGCATTTCTTGGGATTATCAATTAGTTTTTCTCTTGGCCATCCATCAAGAAAATTGATCGACCTGAAATTGAATCACAATCAAATTAATTTTACTCCATGTAGAGAAAATAAGGAAAATAAGCAACCACGTTTAGTATTGATAAAAATACGTCAGTCACATTATATATTTGGTAACAGCCACTACAAAGCACAGTATATATAACACAGGCATGCGGCTCGGTTTCGTACGGAGCCCCTAAAAGGACATTTTGAAATACTTTTTTTATTTTCACAACTATTTCGTTTAAACGTAATATTATTTCGTTTAATCGAAATAATATTTCGAATAAACGAAATAATATTTCGTTAAAACGAAATAATTATTACGTTTAAACGAAATAGTTGTGAAAATAAAAAAGTATTTCAAAATGTCCTTTTAGGGGCTCCGTAGTTTCGAGACAACACCACGTTATATACAGTACCCACCAAAAGTTTGGAGACATAAGAAACTTACTACAATTCTTAAATATTAATGATTATGTTAGTAGAATCATTATTTTTCATATATTTAAGAATGTTTTGTGATGAAATAAAAACAAACTTCATGAATGCAACACATTTTTAAGATTCAGCATCTGACATCTTATACTCTCCAACACATCGGTTCTAAAGATTCACTCGTTCACTTTCTACCTCTGCAAGCTGATATTTCTATTTTTAGACAGAGTCACATATAAATCGCATGACTGTCACGTGGTTTTTAAAAATAGATGCAAAAAATTCTCACGCCTGTAATTTCAAAATGTCGAAATGCAAAGATGTTTGACAGTTTTGCATTAGTTAGATAATGAAAAATTAACAAAAATGAAAGTAAACATTGATCTTTTTAAATGTGTATCTCTGATCTTTTAACTGTAAGAATAAAGCAACTTATTGAACTTAAACACAAAGTGTAACCACGCTATATATGACGTCATACGAGGTTGCATTCGTCACTAGTATGATCATACCATATAAGGTGTTGTTTACTCGTTCAACCAATGAAAATGCGTATAAAGTTTTTCAGCTAGATTGAAATTTGGTAAACTTTCATTGGACATTCAAAGGTTCATAGTAAAGGTTAATATCATAAATCGACACGTTTTAAGACAGCGGGTTAATGTAATGTATTCACTGAGCTGCGAATGGAGCGTAGACATTCTACAGCATCCAAAGCCATGTCATTTTATTTATTTTTCATAACATAGTTTTTATGATAATTTGTAGTCTCAGTTATTGTAATAATGATAACAAAAGTAAGCAAAACTACAATGCATTACATAATAAACAACTATCAAATTTTAGACAAAAGCTATTCAGTAGGCCTAAAAAATGAAAATGTCTCCAAACTTTCGGTGGGTACTGTATTAGAGTGTGTTGTTTCGTGTCCCGAAGGGCATACAGGTTCGAATCCCACCCGGGGAGGTTTTACCCTTCGATGAAAATTTGACAATAATGTCATTTTTTCTCCATTAATAAGATATAATGGAGAGGTTATCGTCCTTGTGGAAGTGTAGGTAAGTACTGGTTATAGATACGGGTCCAGGAAAGATAGGTTAGGTGCGCTGGACGCCGTAAAAGGATCTTAATTGTGTTGATACAGCGTAAAACCCAATAAAAAAGAAAGAAAGGACCTTTACCAAACATTTTGGCTAAGCATTTGTGGTTTAATCAGTACAGTACAAAAACATATTACAACTCGCAAGTCTGTCGAATTGCTACTATTGTGAAATGTAGGCCATAAATATAAAAATGTGCCACTCCTTCCAAATATATATATACGCATGCGTATTTTGCTCAGCCTAAATAAGATATAATAGAACACTTAACCACATGAGTATAAACATTGTATGACACTTACTTCAGAAATGGATCGTTGGGATCTCGTAGGCCACCAGACATGAAAATATCAACAAAATCCTGAAATGTAAATACAACCAATATTAAAGGTATATATAAAGCTATAATAATAACATTACTTTCCGTTTACAAAAGTTTTCAGTGTTTGATAAAGACTTACCTGAATGTTTTGAAAAAACATAATGGCACTTTATTTACAGGAGGGTCATGTTAGCTTTGTTTTGTTTTTAATTTAATGGATTAAATTCACGTTTTTAATGATACTATAGCTGGTGTCCCAAAATTGCCGACCGTTCGAAAATACCCGACCTCGCTCTACTCATCCACAGAATTCAACTTAAAAATCAACTTTTTCTGAAACTATCAAAATTGATTAGTGATTTGATAATGACAAGTTAAGTGCAAATTGACATACAAATACAACTGATGGTGTTTCGTGTGGTAAATATCTGCATGTATCCCGTATGTCACGGTATAGACAATTAAGCGGATTTTTGTGACTTTTATTGTATATTTCTTGCAACATATCTATAGGTCAGTTTGTCTTAAAATAATAAGATTTTTTCCACACAATTACAGACATTGACTGGTATTTTGAGATTATAGAAAAAAAACCAAATCTGTGAACTAGTATCTTTAATAAAAAACACTATACAGTCTTCGAGTTTAGCCAGTAGACCGCGCACCAAAATGCCTTCGGTTCATTGAGTTTTAGAATGTGAATGGTCCGACGACCAATCAAGCTTTTATATCAACCAATTTCCTGATTTGATAAGGCCATGCCATTCTGGAATTTTGTTAAGCGTCCACGTGCGGGTAGGTTTTAGAGTCCTCAATCCAAAAAACAAACAAAATTGTTAGTGAAATTTTCTTAAATAAATCTGTTGTTCCAAGATTTGATAATTGATTTTTCTCAGGAAATACTGATAGTTCCTTGATTCTGTGTAATTGATTAATGAAAATATACATGTGTATGTTGTATATACTTTTTATGGAATTACTTCAATCTCAAATTAACGTCATAAACATTCATGTACTACCAAGTACTTATATGCGCGAATACTAGCTAGGATGGACATATCGTGTGTTTTCGTTTTCGGTTTGTGTGTTTTTATGTATAGGTACCTAGGTTTGTAAAACTTGAGTTGACGCTTAACAAAATTCCAATTTGGCATGGCCTAATGAGAATGTACAATGTATATAAATTGAAATGTCATTCTAATTGACGTCAATGGTCTCATGTAGAACAAGTATTATAAACAGTTATATATCAACTTTTACTAACTGTTATAATCTAAGACCTACTGAGACCATAGACATAGAACAATGTGATAAGAGTGTGATAATTTAATGTCGTAGAGAATTGGAGATGTTGCCAGCACCTTTTTTAGGTTTTACATTAAAGAAATTGGAACAAAAAAATGACCTACCCCGTGTTCAGTAACTACCGTTAGCTAACGTTAGGGGTACGGGAGAACTCAACCCGAAGACAACTCAACCCGTGCATAACTCAATTCAAAGTTGGGACAACTCAATCCGTTAGTAGGATATTGAGTTGTCTCGGGTTGAGTTGTCTATGGGTTGAGTTGTTCCGTCACTTCCGTAACGGAACGTTTCGGAACGTTCAATGTAACAGCCCTGCGTTCAGTTACCGCGAACGTTACAAAACGTTCCGTAACGATACATTCGGAACTCCTCGGCCATTCTTGGGGTTAATCTCGGACATATTTAGACGCTATTTTGAAACTACCGGTGTTGAAGTAAACAAATATATGATCGTTTAGCCATTGAGTGATGTTTCGTTTATAGTCCGTAAATTTTGAAACATCACTCATCGCCTAAACGATCGCATATTTGTATATTAGATTAGATTATTCGCAGCGAATGGCCGAGGAGTTCCGAATGTATCGTTATGTAACGTTCTGTAACGTTTAGTGTAATTGAACACGCTACAGAACACGCTGGCGGTGTATAATGTGAAACTCACAACTGTAGTCGAACGGTTTGAGTTACTGACTTTGTATCACTATAACTTCTCACTGTTAGAGGACCGTGGGTTTAGTCCCAACTAATGATCATTTCTCATGTGAGAAAGTAGACCATAGGCGGATCCAGCGGGGAGACCGGACCCCCCCCCTAGAGTTTCCAAAATGTGCCTGTCCATTAGTGTATTTCTTGACTGTAAGTCATTTTTAAGTAGCATGAAGCAATTTTTCTCGGTGCTTAACATAGAATTAATGGTTATTTAGTTTGTATTATAAATATTTTGCATTATTCTGCAAAATGTGTATAATGTGGTTGTGGTGAGAAAGTTTGCTCCCCCCCCCCCGAAAAAGTTCGGACCCCCCTGGATAAAAACCCGGATCTATATGTGAAAACGGATTTGTCGAACAGTGGATAAATGGAATAGATTGTCGCATGAACATGTTACACGCCATTCTGTTAAGCCATTCTCGTACATGTACCCCGAGGTTATCAAGATTCTCGATCTATATAATATTGAGAATCCTACTAGACTCTGGATACGAGAATGGGTTAAGCATGCTCGGGTTATTGTCAAATTCTGCGTTAAACATGCAGCTATTGGATGTATAACCAGAGAATTATAATATTTTTAACTAATCTATCCAAAGGGAAATTGTAATTTTATTTCCTTGATAGTGCACCAAACGTTTATCTATGTTCGTATTGTCAACGTGCCGTGGCACCAACTTTTCTTGGATTTCTTTTCTGTTTTCGCGTGTTCGTGTTACGTGCAACTGGTGACTTTACAGTACTCTAAAAAGTTCTTGGATTCACATTATCAATGAAACAAATCAAGAATCATCTTACCAAACTACAACGTAAAGCAATTATTAGCTTACCCACTTATGATTTAATCTACATAATGCCTCAGTCCCATAAAATCGTGGCTTGTTGCGGCACCGTACGTTCAGACAGCCGTAGGCCGTGGGAAGCCTTGCGTATTAAGGTGACGGTACGCACATGGCACAAAACAACACACCCGTACAGAGACGTAGCTGGAAGATATGCAAGGTTAATCCATACTCGGTCACTATTTTGTTCACGATGACCTTGAAACCGATACGTGTATCCTAGGCTCATCTCACGGACTTTGGCAAAAACGTAATTCAGTCCGTACGGGTACGGGTACGCAAGAGTTCGTAGGGGTCATTGCGGAGTTTGATCGCACGGTGCCCGTACGGTGCCCTCACGGCTATTTCTATGTTTATGGGGCTGTAGCTTTAATCATGCGTGCGTTTTGCATGATGAGTTTATCACAAAATTTCATTGGTCCAAAATTTTTTGGAAAGTATTTTAACTATACGAGTATTACCTCATCCGTCATACAGAGAAGTTCTATTTTCTCGCGAGAAATGACGGTAGTTTCTCTCCGAGCGTTGTTTAATATTGCCAGTTCACCAAAACAATCACCACGGTTTAAAAACATCACAGTCTTTGCTACACCTTCTTGCATTGTAGACACAATTCCTGAAATGCAACATGTAGTAGTTAAAAGCAAGTTGATAAAGTGACCAGTGTTTTAACTTAAGGGATTTTTTGTGGAAGAAGATAACCCATATTTTTATTATTTTATTATTTTATTTTGGTAACAATAACATGACACATGGCAAACAAATGGTGAAATATCTCAGAATGTAAAATACCATAAAATATCATGAACATCAATACCGGGGACGACACAAAAAGAGATAAATCTTTTATTTCCATTTTATCATTTTCTGTCCGTGGCTGTCCTAGTAATCACTCACGATGTCTTAGGAACAAAGGGACACAATCAATATATATGATGCTTTATTATAGAAGATCTTCTAAATCGATAGTTCTCTCCCTTCCATATGGAAAACTATATTTTACAACAGACATGGGAAATATCACAACATTGGTTAGGAACAAGCTTATAAAAGCATACATTGTTAAATACAAAACTTTTGAAATCGTCGTCACAAAAGCTAAAATGTAATGATCGATGCATAATTATAAATTATCATACGAGATACCGATTATATTGCAGTGATTAAAAGATATGGTACTTAAATTAACGCTGTCTTTTTCATCATATGACAATCATACCAAAGCGGTCATTTTACCTGATCACGTTCCATGAACAGACCAACATGACAGTTCCAAAGTTTTAAAAGCTTAAGATGCCAAGGCGTACTAATGAAAGCAGCTTATGCTACAGTCCCATAAACATAAAAATAGCCGGGCGCCGTGCGATCAAGCTCCGCAAGGACTCGTACGAACTCTTGCATACCCGTACGGACTGTTACGTTTTTACCAGGGTCTGTGAGATGTTTTGTGGCATGTGCGTACCGTCACTTTAATACACAAGGCTTCCTACGGCCTACTGCTGTCTGCACGTACGGGTCCGCAACAAGCCACGATTTCATGGGACTGAGGCATTAGTAAGTAGCTCGGTGTCATTACTAAGTACATGTATCAAGGGCAAGTCACTAACAACATTACTCTATTTAAAGGTACTCATTCACCGATTTCAACTTAAACATCAACTTTTTCTGAAACTGTCAAAGTTGTTTGGAAATATGTTTAAGCAAAAGAAATTGTGATTTGATAATGACAATTTTAGTGCAAATTGACATACACGTACATATGATGGCGGTTCAAGAAGTAAAATCTACCCCGTATGTCACGGTATAGACAACTTTAGTACATTTTTGTGACTTTTATTGTATGTTTCTTGAAATCTATAGGTCAGTTTGTCCTAAAATATTAAGACTTAATTTTTTACACAAATACAGACACTGAATGGTATTTTGAAAATATTGAAAAATCTTGACCAAAATCTGTGAACAAGTACCTTTAAATACTGAAACAAATAGACTTATATAGATGCTATCTTACCTGAGCCAGACAATATAAAATAAAAACACATAGGTACATGTCCTTCTCTAACAATTACTCTTTTAGGATCATAACTGTAACAGTGAAAATATTAATTCAGATAAATATTTTATTTTTATGTATTTATTTGCTGCAATGTAAATGAAAATCCATCCATTGAATTGTAATTCTCAAAAACTTCATATTGCTATTGTTTTGTTTGTTTGTTGTTTCCCTCTTTAGTGCCCTATTTCTTTGTTGAAAATGATAGTACTGCATGTAGTTTGGTACCATATATAATGATATGTATCTATTTCTCATACTACATATTTTTCGAAAAGAGAAACTTTAAAAAAGAATTAAACATATTATTAACTTGTACATATGTACCACTTATTTCATAGACGGTCGGAACGAGTCCGAGTCAAAACACTAAGTACACATTGGGTTTCTGACTCGAACCCCTGCCGACCGCCTATGATTTATTTCGTACACGATCGTTATTTTTGAAGCTCGTGCTCAATAAAAGATACGTTACCTTTCAATCCATGACCTCTGAGCAATCAACCGCTGCATCTTTACTGGATACTCTGCAATGTTCTTGTAATTCCGTAAAAATATCTGGATCTATCAATATATAGAGAACATATATATTGGAACATATTTTCCAAAGAGATTTTGAACATTTCCCAAAGAGTTTTAGAACACTAATTATTGCCAATGAGATTTGGAACATTTTCCAACGGTATTTTGAACATTTTCAATTTTTGAAAAATCTCATTGTTTATTTCGGTGTAATATCGATTTTTATTTCACTAGTGAGCTAAGGATGCAATATTTTCACGAGTGGCATATCCACGAGTGAAAATATAATATCCTTAGCTCACGAGTGAATTAAATAGATCTTACACCGAAATATACAAAATTTGTGTTTATTATAATGCTTCAAACTGACTTTATTCTTAATACATGTATATAAGAATATCAAATCATTGAAAGCAACAAACAGGCAATTGAGCTGTCCTAAAATGGTATGTTTAGCAGCCTACAGTTGCAACTTTAACTAACTGATATATTCTTGAACAGTTTCAATGCGTGTGATAAAAACAACAAATAGATCTTTTAAATCAATTTTCGAAACATGGCATGGTATTGTACTTTTGATTTTGGATTCATCCGTATATGGAGAAACACATGAGTCCATACTATTGTGTAGCAGTTTCTATGTTCTTGTGAAAATACAATAAATCATTAAGTACCTATAGCTAAGTGAATAATCGATATATCACTGAATAAGTGCATATACCCATCTATCCCTTTTTGGACAGTCAAATAATTATTTTGTCAAATCGAGGCGCCATTTTAAATCAAAGCCCTGAAAGCACTGAAGCAAGACTATGCTGATTCGTACGTAGGGATGAGAGTAAAGTTTTAAATCTAAAAATCAAATGTTCAAAGGAATCCCGAAGTTTTCAAACATTTTTCCCACAAGAGGTTTTGAACAAATTTTCCCTAAAGAGTTTTTTTTTACATTTTCCAATAAGTTTTGGAACATATACATGTATTTCCAAGGAGATTATTAACATTATACCCCAAAGAATTTAGGAACAATTTCCAATGAGATTTTTCAAAAATTGAAAAATGTTCAAAATACCGTTGGAAAGTGTTCCAAATCTCATTGAAAAAAGTGTTCCTAAACTTTTTGAAAAGTGTTCTAAATCTTATTGGCAATAATTAGTGTTCTAAATCTCATTGGAAAAAAGTGTTCTAAAACTCTTTGAAAAAATGTTTAGAATCTCTTTGGAAAATATGTTCCACAACTCTTTAAAAATTATTCCAAATCTCATAGGGAAAAAGTGTTCTAAAACTCTTGTTCAAACTCCTTGCAAAAAAGGAAAATGTTCAAAATGTTACCAACGTGAATCACGAGACTATATTGCTTGATACGGGAACGAGTAAAATATTTTCATTCATAATTTTTCATGAATGAAATCAATATATACGTCCGCGGTAATCAGTCGTGTTATTTTTTGTCGGTCATTGTTCAATTGTTTACAAAATTGTCAATATGTGGTGTCACTATAAATTTTTTGAAGAAAAGTGTAGAAAAAAAGTATAGGCAGATACATATCGAGTTTTGAATATTATAGAACTATTTCCTGGCGAGCGGAAAAAATGGACCATAAACTTGGTCGCAGTGCTGGAATGCCGCTAATAGCTTCGACTGTTGATAACAGTCTTGCTAAGAATCACTTAACTATACATGGATTTTGCCGAAAGCATCCGATAGTGCGCGATTGACTAATGAAAACAAAAGTAGACTGAAATTAAAAGTCTTTTATAAAGGTCAAGATCAGGCTTGTATTGTCGGACTCTACATGTACATATACATGTTTTGAACTGTTTAAATAAAGATGATACATACATATACTTCTTCCTCTTCTGATCTTGTTTTAGGTTTCTTTGTTAATATACGTCTGACTTCTTGGGATACCTTTGCCTAAAAATACGTGTTCTATACATTTAGGGTTCATTATTACATCACAATGGGTCGGTGGAACATTGAATTGTTTTTATTTAGTTACCTTACAAAAGACTTAAAGGTACTCATTAACAGATTTCAACTTAAATATCAACATTTTCTAAAACTATTAAAATCTGTGAACTAGTACCTTTAAGTTTTCATCTGTATTTTCTGTAATTGACCCGAGACAGATAAATATACAAGTTTTAAACCCGAATGTAACTGCACCACTTGTAAATGATTTAATGTATGCTTATTGAGTGCTTTTGTCTCAGATTATTCACACAAAAAACTTCGCATTAGTTAAATTTTACTAGTCCATTTTTTCTCAACTGTCAAAGTTTGAATAATTTCACGGTGATTGAATACACACTATCACAATATCACGAGTGTTATAGACAAAGAACACGAAGTCAGCGTGAAATTATTCATGTTTTGACAGTTGAGAAAAAATACACTATAACACTGCCATGTAGCACTGTACGGGTTAGTCAACCAAGATGTCGGATAGAAAACAGATGAAAAGGTAAACAGATTTATTTTCTCGAATTCATTAACCACATTCACTTTAATTGCTATATAATCGGTTGTATTCAACCAGGTTTATACTGTGGTGCATAATGTACAACCTCTATTCTCTGGATATCCATCCAACAGTTCAGAATTAAATCACAAAGCAATCTCCGTAAACAGAGCGAGTTTGCGAGCGGAAAATTTTAGATCGGGTTTTATTCAGATTGATCACAAAGTTGATGTTTGGCTTCAAAAATTAATGCGAGGATAAAGTCTTTAATGTCTGATTCTGACTTCATTTGAGATTGAGATTTTAGATTAAAATCAATTGATAGTGTAGCGTAAAATAATCGTTCGAGTTACTCTGTTTCCTTACTGTGGCGGATAATCCTCTCTCTCTTCGACAAAGACAAACTTTTTATGAGTGTGCACTAGGTGATTGCAGACAAAGGTGTATGGTGTGGTAAAATGCACATTTTAGAACGAAGTAGTCACATAAAACTGTACTATGTAGTCATTCTGTACATTTCTCGCGTATGGTAAAAATGTGCGTTTTGACTTGGCCATAAACTGGTGTCTAACAGTGTATAATGTTGTACGATGTACAAAAACTTACCTCTTTTGCAGCCTTAAAAGCTGTTATATCAAACAACAGATCGGCATCGGTGGCTCGTGTTATCATATCTAAAGATTCATTGTTAGCCACTAGACTTTCATTTATACTGAAATACAAAACATTTATATAACTTATAAAAACTGCAGTTTATTGCTTAGAAGTTAAAGCCCCATTATCATCTTTACTGGATTGCAAAGAAAATAGTTATCTATCAACTTCAAATACCTCTAGTGAACAAGATTGTTTCAAGAATGCGAATATTGCTTAGATATGTGTATGGTTATTATTGCATTTCAAAGTGAAAGTAGATCAAAACCGAAAGTAGAACATGGTTATCAATACGTGAAACAATCGTTTTGATCACAGTATGTTTAAGATGTTTCTTATTATAGAAAACACTTACTCAGAATTACATTATTAACGTCTAAAGCTATTTTTCAATTAGCTCTATTGAACATTAGCAAATAAATAAATTTATTGTACTCTTATACAAGTGTCCTACTTTTTTTAAGAAATAGAAACTTGTTCGAACTGAAATTATAAGGCAGAATGGTTTGAACTGTTTATAGTGCCTCTAATGTAATATTTTGATATTTTCATGGTGGTAAAAAAGTTTTCAAGTCTACTGTTATTGAATGTATCTTCATATAGTGGCTTCAATATAGTTCGAATTGTTAAATCACAATATTAATTAATTAGTATGGCAATTTGATTAAAGACATAATTTGAAATGGAATACAAAATATAACATAATTATAACAATTTGAACGTTATGCAACGTAATCAAACAGAATAATGTAATTGTGCAGTAGTAGCACATATAGCATGAACTCTATTCGGAACTAAACATGAACAAATTAAGAAATTACACAATTTGACAAAAGAAGTGGGTAAATCTAATAGTTGTAAACATGGTCAAATATCATTATATACTTACGCATTTGAGTGTATTTTCCATGCTCTAAGAAGAAGAACTACGAATTTAGCTTTCTTTCTGAACACATCAATAGGTTTTCTCTGTAACAGAAAATACAGACGTATTAAACATGAATGTAATAAGTAACATGGTTTAACCATTGATTGTCTACGAAGTTCAATAATTTGTTACTCGTGTACTTTGTAGGTCTACGTTTTGTTTGATCATAACCCGTGGCTATCAGTTAGTACAATGCATTAAGAATAACTATTTAGTCTGTTTTTTGACTGAATAATTAAAATCAAGTTCCATTGAAAAAACGTCGTAAATCTCAGATGACCCACCTTGCTAGCTCAGTTTGTAGCACGCAATTCTACTGATCGAGGGGTCGTTGGTTCGATTCCCGGGCGGGGCAAACTTTCGTGGAGTTTGGTCATAAAAATATTTCTACGGCCATTCTCCCTCCTACCATTGAGTTTTAATTATGTCCAGTTTTCCTGGATTCTTGTCAGTACTCAAGGAAACGTCTCTGTATACCTTATGGAGGAATATTGACATTATTGTCAAATTTTCATGGAATGGTAGAACCTCCCCGGGTGGGATTTGAACCAATATCCCCTTCTAGACACTATATTGGAAATGTTATAACAATAATGATTATAATAATACATGTAATAATAATAGCCTTTCTTATTAATATCTAGTAAATATAATAATGTAATAATAACAATAATAATATGACATAACAATCCATTAATATTTTGATAAGCCCTACCTTTTTTCTCCTTACTCGCCGACGAAAACTCATCAAAGCATCTTTAGTAGGATCTGCTTTGTTAGCTGCCTCAGTATCATTGTCTGCAGCACTTATAGATCCACTTCTGTCTGACTTTTTCATCATCGTGAACAATTTCTGAGCTTTCTCTTGCTGTTCTTCTCTCAAAATTTCTGATTCTGGTCGTTTTGTAGGAGAAGTTGTTCCTAGTACGAACTCCTTACTTTTTATAATTGCTTGGGGATCTTTTACCTTTTTTCTTTGTGTTTTCATTAGAACACGTGTTGCAATACTCTTTCTTTTCCCGCCTTTTCCATACGACGCCTCAAGAATGGCAAGCTCTCCAAATTCACTGTCAACAGAAGGTCGCTGTGTCGTCTTTCCATTCATTTTATTTAAAGTTTCTATCATTCTTAGTTTTCTTAACTCATTTTCAGTTAGAATACCCATACTTTCATTGCTCGAGAACGACATTACCGAGTCCTTTCTATTAAAGCTTGACGACCTTCGACCTCTTGTTTTCCGACGAGACGAACACCTTTCGTCGTCGGATTCGCTCAAGTCAAATACTCCATCATCAAGCTCGGTCTTTTCATTTACGCTAGGAAATCGTTGTAAAGCAGTTAAACAAGGTATTTTACTTAAATCTTCTCGTAAGAAATTTATCATGGATTGCCGACGGTTTGACTGTCGGCGGCGAGAAGTATCGGGCTCATCAAAAGGAGAAAAACTCTTTTCTGGACTATAACGTTCGGAAACTGACCTAGAATGTTTCCTAGGACGAGATTTAACTGGACTGCTGCGATCAGTTAAGGATTTATTTGAATTAGTCCGTCGTATCGGTGGTTTATTTTGTTCAATTTCTCCAAAACTGTGTCGTCGGCGGACCTGTCGTGTTGGACTTATTCGTCTATCAGTGAAAGAAATTAAATCACCAACCGTACTAGTTTCTTTTATTAGACCAAGTTCCTCCTCTTGTCGTAGTGAACTTAAATCCAACGGCGGAGCTATTTCACCTACAACCGCCATGATTTTATTGAAAATTCCAACAACAAAAACAGCAACAAACAAAAAACCAAAACCAACAATAACTTTTCTAGTTTGTCAGAATCACATCTCGGTCATTTAAAAATGTCACTGATATTCCGTCATTCACCTTATCGAGCCAAAAACACAATATGTAATGTACTTAATTATTTAAATAACTTACACGTAATCTCTTTTACATTGAGTTTTAAATTAATCATGTGTAAGTTGACAATTAAAAGTTTGCGATTTTAAGCCCGATTACGATTTGATTTAAAATTGTATTAATCTGTTTTGGTCATTTTTCAAATTGGTTATTTAGTACTCATTATTATAGTTGTAAAATGTATTTGTTGATATCAAAGATCATGTATATGTATTATATTGTAAACTGGGTAGGTTAAGCATTATAATGTAAAATGGATTAACCTATATGCTGTTTGCTTTTCACCCGGATAAGATGATTATCTCATCTGTATAAGTGACCAATAACTAACTCACTTACAGAGCGTATTCTAGGTCGTGCGTGTTTTTGTACTTTAAAAATGGACTTTCCACTAAACAGGTAAAAAAGCCTATTTATGATTGGCATTTTTCAGATTTAAACATGTCACTTTGATATTTAATATTCATTTTAAATAGTGTATATGAACATTGAATATCTTGTGTAATGATATGTTTATAAAATAAGTGTAAACTAACTAAACTATAAAAGTGTAAAAATAATTCACCCCTAAATTTTGGTGTGTAATGAAACTGGCTATGTTTATATACTGCAATGTTTACGTGGACGACCTATACGTCTTTTTATGTCTATTTGTTAAGGTCACCGACTTTCGAGTTATTGTAACATCTCAGTGTTGTTTCCTTGAGCGTGAAAGTTTTATTATTCTTGCTCAGTACTAATGAACAAGGAAGCGAACTCGAAAGTGATTAATCTAAGTTGTAATAACTTGTTTCGCGATCAAACTGTATAAATCTCAATGACAGAGAGTCATACGTTCGAGCTTTTTTATAGACATTGTCTCTTCCTGTAAGAAAATAGGCATTTAAAATCAGACGACGAGAGTAGTACTGCTTGCAATCTCAGTAAACATACATCCTTTTGACTGCTGTTGTCATTCGGAACTACCTCGGCGATCTTTTAAGCAGAGAAGCCTCGGATATCATAAGGTGAGAAAGGACTGACAAGAATTCCGTAGAAAACGGGAATTTGATGGAATTTGGTTTCTGTGGTATTGCAGTGTGAACTACGCAGAAGAAAGATGTGTAAGACATTGTAGTGATGACTGTTTTGATAAATCGCTGTATAATTAATTGTTGTACATGAAAATGACTGGTGGTCGTGATTCATGTATGTGTAGATAATCCATGGACATTTGCTTTTATTAAGACTTCTGAGTGTTATTTCGTACCTAATTAGTAAAGAAACATGCAAATTGTTGGAAAACATTGTTTTTACATGCCCATTTATGAACAATGATAGAACGACTTGCCTGCAAGATAATCACCAGTCCATGTAAGCTTGTTGTATCCCTATTACGTCTGATATCCGAGGTATATCTTCGAAGATGATCGCCGTTGTTGTTCCGAATGTACTGTAGGCGAGTAGATAATTTAAGATCATGTTTTAATCATATTGAGCTATCTTAGACCGTATATGTCACAGAAAGTAAATGTCGCACATGTGTGACATATTCGGTCGAATTTATCACACATACATCGCGTGACATATACGTTTGTGCAAATTTGCGATAAATGTCTGACCGTATAAAAATAAACTGTAAACTGTAAACTCGTATATCACACATATCATAAGATAATCAAATTCTTAGTTGTCACGCATGCTCGTGAAATTATCCTGAATAAGTCAGTATATTTGATTTTACTTATTAGTTAATTTGGCTTAAATTGACTGAAATAATTCATTTTTGTTTTAAAATGAAATTCAGCACATCTATAGAAATGGTATTCAAAAACCAAATGTAAGCGGTTACAATGCTTTGATCTCAGCGACTTTAACCCGATGATCTAGAACTAAATGCATGACGTTAATCATTTACGCTAATATATTGTATGTTCCAAGCAAACTTATTGTTTTATTTTACTGACATACATTCACTGGTGATAATACTGTACTAGTATGGTCCAAAATGGTCCATTGGGTTTCCACATGTAAGATTACATGTATCCACACTGATATCTTTACGGCATGAAACCAAAATCACAGATGATCATCGGTTTTCCACGAATTGCACGATATACTACGAGCGCTGACGGATTGGATACAAATACGATCCTTTATCACTACAAATACCAGCGTGACCATAGTGTCTATTCATTAGTTTAAAGTCTACTTCCATATTCATGCTCAGCCGACTTTACAATTTTGTACGATTACCTTGGATCATTAAAATAATCATCTGGAAGGTGATCCCTAACAGCACCAATGAATACATGAGTGAAGTGAATCAACTGCAGGTAAATGACTTGTACATGAAAAGAGGCAGTGTCCCTATTAGGGTTCGGACCCGGGACCTCTCAATCCCCAAGCCCCAGTTGTTCCACTGAACCAAAGCGCTACAACAACTATTCAAACACAAAACTCGAAGTAATGCAGAATTATTTTATTTCTATTTATAAGTTGAAGAATACATAAATAATGAAAGTCGTAAAATCAAGAAAAGACAGTCCGGTCTGAAAGGGTTGAGGTAGTTTAGTGTAGTCCTCACACTTCTAGTATGAAGATTTAAGCAGAGCAGGATGGGTTGTTTTCCCATTCGGCGACACCCTCTGGTGCACCGGCGAATTCAGATCCTTCAGCACACTGGAATATGACAATAATAAAACATGTTATTATCAACTGTAATTTGAGAGTTATTCTTTGATCCATTTATTCAATCAACTATAATTATCAGATATACAAATATTTGGACTTTCCCTTGCGGTACAAACAAACTTTTACTGCCATAATGAAAATATGTGTTCAAAAAATAATATATTTTAATCTGTATTCGGTGCTTTTCAGCAATAATGTGTAACTCACTTTGTTTGTACCGCCTGTGCATTGAAAGAAAAAAAACAACAAATGTGTGTTCCGAATTAGGCCTATTGCTGAATGTGAGATACGTATAAAACGTAGAACTAGTTATTATAGGCTGGGGGGACTACTGATTGTGACGTCATAAACACCATATAAATAGTCCCGATCTGTTATTTCTGCTCAAAAACCTTGTGCGTATGTCAACCCTTGATACATAAGTGATAGTCATCCTTGTCAAGAAGTACATTTTCGCACAGGGCAGGTTAGCGATTGAGGGACGTTGATACATGTAGACCACAAGTTTTATAACATACAAAACAAATAAAGTATGAATAAAGCCTAAATACAATCAATACTCGCACATGTTGCAAATGTACAAACATGTGTAGTTTTAACCGAACGTACTTAATAAGTTTTATTGGCAACTACATTGTACTTATTGATGATTAGCCAACATATTAAAGTATTTGTAATGGTCAAAATATCTTAAGTACAGTATTTTTATGTTTTTGTGATTTAAACAGTCAGAGTACAGGGCTTGGAACTATAACATCTGTGTGGGCAGCTGGACAAAGATTAGCAAACCCCACGTCTGTACCGTTCAACTTGGAGTTATAAACTTTTTTATCAAGAGAAGTAACCACTGCGAAAAGATTGAGCAATTAGTGCGTTTGCAACACCATGGCGAATGTATCTGTGTATAAAATCACCGAGGAGTTCTAAATGCGGCAGGTACGCAATGGTCATCGTCTCATCGAAACCATGCTATGTGATATCGTTACTATTACAAGCATGATAGAATCTATTCAGAAAATAATATCATAATTAAATGAGAGCTTGTACTCATTCAAACTAACCAGTAGGTCAATGCATGTCCAATATCATTCACAGTCATTGCATCAGATGACCACAGTATCAATATAATTTCTATAGCATTAAATGATTGAAACCGTCTATGGTAAGTTCGACTAGAAGTTTAAATGGTAGCATACCATTATTACCATTTTTCACTTGGAAAATATTAACAGTACTTGCAATTCTCGGACCGACCGTGAATCGCAAGTACTGTTTACAAGTTGTGAAATAATAGCATTCTAGACGACGAATATGGCAATCCAGGCTATTTACTCGACCCCTTTTATAACATTTCAGCAAAAATGTCAATTTCCGTAAATGGAGAAGCTGTCGGCTGATAGTTTAAGGGTAAGTTAGCATTGATAATAAAAGGTATTCGGGAACAGTAGCACAATGAACGATTGTTGTACATAAATCAACATATACAGATCAACCTCTCCACAAAGCCACTTGCGGGAAATCCCCAAAAGTGGCTTTGTAGAGAGGGTGGATACGATGTGATATGAGAATAGAACATTTGGTTATACAGCCATGAACTTACTTCCAAAGGCATTCCACGGTCATCAGCTACGGTGCCACATTTACATGTTCTGCCATAAACTTCAGCTTCTGATCCAGCGGCCAAGAAGGTATCAAATAACATACATCCTGAAATGGTAATACATAATGATGAGATTCGTTATATGAATATTCATAGGAAAAAATATCCATTCATGTAATGATAAGTTGATAAATTTGAAGTTTGGTTAAATCTCTTTCCCGAACACTATTATATTCAGTTTCTCTCTTAGTTTTATTAGTATTTTAACATCGACCGGTGGAAAAAAACTACAGCACGTTAGCAATAACCGATGGTAAAAATCTACAAAAACATCTTGGAAATCCATTGTAAAGATAACCAACTGAAACTATTTACACTATTTCGTCTTGGGTCAAGTTTATCGAGCTATATAAAACAAGTTTTAAACAAGTAAAATTCCATCAAAAATTAGGTTAGCATCAATGCTGGAACTAAATCATATTCATATTAGTCATTTTAGTCCACGATTCGTCATACTTTAAACATTTATTTTTAACATTGTACTACTTGAGCCGCAGAAAACAACAAGAGTTTTGCTTGATGGCATTTCGTAAATCAACATGTTGACATCGTTTTAATGTTGTTCCTGAATTTACGACACTGATATTTCTCAAGTACCATGTATCTTGGTGTGAGCAAATAAAGTGTATATTCAGTTCTGTTCTGTTCTGATCAATGTATGGTAAAATCTTACCTTCTACGCATGAGCCCTCATTACATACACTACCGCAACCACAATCTCTGGAAACAATAAACAATATTCGATATGATTATAATAAACATATATAGAAAGTATTTAAACTATGAAAACATTGTTAAATATTCCTTTTCTAACGTCGATATAACTTCGATTTCCTTTCTAGAACGGTTAGCTAGTAGGGGTGTAACAATACGGTAAAACCCTTATTGCAATATATTGCAAAACGTATCAGTTTGTTGCGTAAACATGCGAAGCATAAATTAATGCAAATGCATCGTCTTAATTGGAACAATTAATTATACACTAAATCATGTGAATTTTCAAATGATCTCTTATCCAAATATTTGAATGACTTGTGGACAATGAACTATGTGGCGTAGCGGTATGCTACAGATTATTACGTTGCCACACTGTTGTGTGTATCATGTCTCTGGTTTACAATACCAACATTAATGCTTAGGATATAGTTTATAACAACACAAGTTTGTATATGACATTTAATAATGGTCCGTGATCGTTATTGTTTACAAACATACTTTATAAAGTTCTATATCTAATATCATAACATCTACGTCCAGATTCAAAGCAATGTTCCTAACTTATAAGTTCGAGCCGCTAACAGCGCTCGAACATCTTAATAATTATATATCCTAAATTACATGTTTCTAGTCTGCGTTTCAAAAGCTAACTGACTTCATAGTGTAAATGCTCATTTAGTAAATTGATCATAATTATGACGGAAGTGCACTCGGTCAATCTGACGAATGTGATCTATCATTTTGACACCGTAACGCCAGCTACGGTATATGACAAGTGGACAATGAACTATATGTTAGAAAAATTCCTATTTTGAAACGAACTTTGGCAGAGAAGAGCAATTGTATACATACGAAGTTCCGGAACAAGAGTTGTCTTCGTCAGCGATGACGTAACCAATAGCAACAGCTACCAACATGATAAGAGCAAGGCGAGACATGTTTTAGTCTGAAGTCTGAAAGGTAATAAAATGAGATCCAAGAGTTCATATAAATGGTAAACATATTTTAGATATAATGTCCAATATCATTCTTCCAAAGGGAGTATACAAATATCATTATTTATTATCGGAGAAAAAAATGAATTGATATTCCACCGTTTTGAAACAATGAAAATAAATTGGTTATTTTTCACTGTTTGGATGCGCCGTTCTGATGGCGTTTCATACTTAAACTTAAAAAAAAGCCAGTTTTGAAGCATAAAATAAACATAAAATTTGTTTATTTCCATGTAAGATCTATTTAATTCACTCGTGAGCTAATGATATTGCATCCTTAGCTCACTCGCGAAATAAAAATCAATCTTACATCAATCTAAGCAAATAATTCTCTATATGCTTTTGGAATACCAGGATATAACAGTGAACATATTATGTAAAGTGTTGGCAAACACTACAATGCAATAACAAAAACAAAATTTATTAATGAATGAAAAGCCACATAAATATACATTACATATTGAGGGTAACACAAAAAGGAGTGCAGACTGTCTAATATTTCCATTAAGGGCATCATATTTCTTCGGTACGGAAATATCAAATTTTAAATAAATTCATTTAGGAACCATGAGGTATTATATATTGAAAAAAAATCAAAATTATAATCAAAAACAATGAGTGGAACGAATTGAAAATAATAAATTTCAAATATTTTCATTGAAATGTATTGTAATAGAATGTAAATGTAATACTGTTACAACGCAAAATCCAGAAACAGATGAAAACCTAGATTAAAAATGAAATTATATAGTATTATGATTCATAAATGTACTAGAAATAAAATAATGTAAAAATTAACAATAACTATAAAATTTTACCTACTGTTTTGTACGTTGGAACGTTTAGAAGATTCTGTGGTTAGATCAGTTGTGTGCCGATCATGGTCTGGGATTGAGTTTATATACTTGTAGGAACACATAATCACAGCAGTGCTTCTCATCTATCATCTCTGGACCTCTGGACATAACATATGCCCAGGCCATTAATTTTAGTCTTGCTGTTAGTTACCAGGATTGTTATAGCACCGTTATTTGGTCACATATGTGTGAACTCTAGGCTTTGGTTCCATCGTTTTTCATCATAGTACTTTAAGTGCCACGTAAATTGTCATTAAAAGTAACTCTACTTCTACTGGTATATGTGTAGGCCTACTCATGACCTGTAGTTTGACAGTACACCGGAGGTTATTGAACTATTTAATGTATATAAGGCTTCAAGCTGACGTATTTTAGCTAGGCTATAAATTATTAATTAATAATAAATAATTTATAAAGCAAAGGGACACTGACGCGTACACGGATCGAACGCGTGGAATAGACCCAACGACAGTCTTGTTATTATTAATAAGCGAAAAACAAGCGCACGGACACGGAAGACAGGGCACGGAAGTATGGAATGATAGCCTTGATAGTTGTTTTTTTCTCTAGCATACTTTACTGGATACCAAACTTATATTGACTTGTCAATAAATACTAAATAAATACTGTTTAGAAAATACATGTAATTATTAAAATTTTACATCGTAGCTCATAGCCATAATTTGTCATACAATTTCAGGATAAACAATAAATGTCTCATTGCAACAGCATTGTCGTTTTAAACCTTTAACTTTAAAGGTGAACGGTAACAGCCGCAGTGATACGATGAGAATTTTAATTCATTGGTTGCCACACAAATCATACTGGGCTCTTAAATGACAAACGAGCATGTTGATACCACTGAATGTAACATGTGAGGATGTCTAAAATCTATCATATTACTAGATCTATAGGTGATTTTTATACCGACATTTTCATAGTCGATTATTTTTCATAACACCATATGTATCATTTTAATATGGAATTTTTATCATTCAAATTTAAACATTAGATGTTTAGTCTCCACATTGGAGAGCAAAACATATGTACAATAAATACATGTACAGTTTTTACAAAAAGCTATACATACAATTAAACATTAAACTTAGTAAAACATAGTTTTAAACAATTTCAACAACAACTTAAAGCAACAGCAGTAACAACTCCTTAAAACAGCAACGAATAATATCAATAGCAACTAAAAACAACATCAAGAACGACTCAAAACATCAGCAACATCAACTAAAACAGCAGCAAGCAACGACATAAAACAACTGCAACAATAACAACACAAGCCAGCTGCAACAACAACTCGGAACAAACAGATACAACAACTCAAAACAACAGTATCAACAACTAAAATCAACAGCAATAATAACACCAAACAGCTTGAAACAACAACAATAAAACAACAATTCAAAACAACAAAGACAACTCAATGTAACAACTACTACTAGAACAACATAATCCAAAACTAGCAATAACAGATACTCAAAAAACAGCTACAACAACTAAAACCAACGACAAGCAAAAAACAAATATAGCTACAACTTTAAATAAATCAACAACAACAAATCAAAACAAAATCATCAAAACCTAAAACGACAACAACAAAAAGCAACAACAATAAAAACTTGAGCAACAGCTTCATCAACTCAAAGCAACAATCAACAATTCAAAACAACAGCTACTACTTAAAACTAAATATTGTTTAAACTAAACTAAAAACAACAATAACAACAACAACAAGCAACGATTCAAGACAACAACTGCTACTTAAAACAACAGTATGAACAATTTTAAACAAGAACTACAACTTAATACGACAACAACAATCATAACAACAAATCTAAACAACGGCTACTCCTTAAAACAACAACAATACAACACTTTTAAACAACAACTACTACTTAAACCAACAACAACAAACACCAATTCTAAACAACAGCCACTACTTAAAACAACAACAACAACAATTCAAAACAACAGCAACTACTTAAAACAACAATAAGCAACAATTCAAAACAACAGGCACTTCTAAAACTTCAAGAATAGTTCAAAACAAGAATCAATAGCAACTCAAGACCATCATCATTTCCAACTTTTTTCCAACACCATTATCATGAAATCCATTAAATGCACAAGGAAATCGTGTGTGGCTCGAATAAAAATTGCACATGGTCGCTGTGGACAGTATAACGAACCACACATTAAAAAACCCAAAATGGTCCGGCTAACGATAGAACAGCGAAAAATAGCTAATGAGTTGCTAAAATGGATGGCGCACCAACCCACATAGCAAGAGCGACAACAAAATATCCACATGACAATAACATCACGCTGATGTGAATACCGCCGAAATCTCTTGCTAAACGTAAATAAACACGTATGGGATAAATAAGACCACCGCGTACGCCGTTGTGTTGGAGACGAACCCCTAGCTGAGCTACGCGGAAGGGTTTTACGCAAGTGGGCAGGAAGACATGTGGAGAATATTACGTACAAAATAGGAGTTCACTCCCCCTCGTAGGGAGTAAAAATTTGTGATTGGGTTTGTTCCCTTTATGCCAGATTTTAGAGTTTAAAATCAATAGATACATCGATAGTGTGCAGTGTTATAAACCGATAGAAAATCGATATAATAAACATCAGTAAGTGAGATCTATGAGAACGAGATGCCAATCGGTTCTCAACAGCCATGGAGACCACACTCGTCATTAGAGAGAGCCACACACAAAATTACCCGGATGCCATTATTATTTTACTACATTACTTATTCACGCAATCCTCATTTTGTTAATTTGACTTTTTCTCACACTGTGATGTTTTTGTTATTATTTGTTAAATCTTTTGTTCTATTTAATGAAATAAACAAAATAATGTAGTTCCGTCTATAACCTATATTTGTTGAAAATTTGACTTAATTCGAACGAACATTTACTGAGATATGAGCCCAAATATACTTGTATACTTATAAGTTTTGTTAAATGTTCATGTAGTAATTTATAAATAGCGTCATTCGAAATGTAAAATAAAATATTTATTTGCATTTGAGAAAACATTGGGGCCAATGAAGAATTCCCACATCTATATTATATTTTTATTGTAGATCACACATATTAGTAATCGAGAATATAAAAAATAAGGTTTTGTCATCGTACACATTCATTAACCCCATTATTCTAAATACTCACTTTGCACGGTATACTTTTGCTCTTGCAACTTATTTAAATCAACAGGGTTAATATATGCGCCACTGACAGTTGAATTAAATTTAACAACATCAAAACATGTAAAATGTCAATACTAACTTGCAAACTGAAGGAATTATGAATACACAAAGTATTCGGAATGGTTACGATATAAAATCAAATTTTCGTATAATTAGCTGAAAGGGCTATAAGAGTGTCAAAAGCCACCTCATGCACCTGGCTAGCTCAGTTGGTAGCACGCAAGTCTACTGATCGAGGAGTCGGGGTTTCGATTCCCGGGCGGGGCATACTTTCGTGGAGCTTGGTCATGAAGTTATTTCTACGGTAATTCTCCCTCCTACCAATAATTTTAATTATGTTGGGCAGTTGTCAGTAACTGACGAAAGTATGCGCTTAGTAGTTGGTTAACAGCTAAATCCAGAGATTTACCATTTCCAGGAGGAGTGAGTAAGTTGACTGACCGCCGTTATATGACCTATACAATGTGTTGCGTTAAACCTAACAAACAACAAACTAACAAAAGCTATAACACAACATGATCAATGACTCAGTGGATAGAGATGGAATCATGAAATACATTGTATAATTTCTATCGAGTCGGAGCTAAGTATTAAAGAGCTCTATATGATACCTCTGTGTGAAGCTTACTCCAAACATAAATAATGAAAAGTCATTGCACGTGGTGATAAATTGTCATTTTCAGTTTTTTGATAGTTTGGAATTAATTCGTTGTCAATGTTGTTATTTTTTTTCAACAAAATTCAGCAAAAAAAACCCAACGAAACAATAAATTTTGAACGATTTCAAAAAAACATGTAGGCCTACATTAAGTGTCCCGATTGTTTGTGTCTCTTACAAGCACCTATAAAGAGAAAATTTAGATTTTTATAGCTTTACCCCTGGATCAGGTAATGATACGATATTTGCTGGTACGTTTGGAAGCGATACCGATACTGGTACCGGTAGTACAAGTAAGGGTATACAACCCTAGCTATTGGAGATAAAATTTGGTTGCGTTACGCCTACATAAATTTAGTGAAGTTATGCCTGGTTTGTACATAAATCACGTGACAAAAACACAAAATGGCGTCCGCCTTGTCAGAAGACGAATTTCATCGCATGCAGGTATGATTAAAGATTGTGCTGTTCTGTTTCATTGTTAAGCGTGAGAACTTCGTTTGACTAATTAAGAACGACTTATTGAAAGATATGAACTTCTAAATAAACATGATCGTTTCTCTAAATACTGAATTTGAATGAATCGAATTTCCGGATAGATTTTTCCCAACATAACATGCTAATCCTCGACTTAGTGATTAACTACACAAAACGACAAATCATGATATGACTGGGGCAAAGCCTCAAAGCAAGCTCGACGATGCATGTTTATATCTTTTTGAGGTCCTATCACGGGGACATGTGAGCTTGGGGAGATCACTGCTTAATTTATTGCATTCACTTAAGAATAAATCTGACAACATACATCATTCTTTGGGACAATTGCAGTTTACCAGTATGTAAAAGATCTGCGAAATTGTAGTAATTTGAGTTACTAAGCATGGCATATTATTAACACTAACAACCAATGAAAATGCAGGATTCAATCATATGACTGATCACGTGAGTTATCGTCATCAGTTTGGAATTTCGGGACAATTGCAGTTTGTTAGATTAATAGTAAAATCCAGCTTTTTCTTTTGTTTTGTGTTCGAATTTTATGTTATATTGGAGGCTAACGCCCCGAAACCCCCGTTTTTATGTTTTAAGGGAGAAAAAATAACCATCATTTGCTATTATTGCTTATTCTAGCATAGCAACTGAAGGGCACCTACTCTGTCCGGTTAGGACATACCATAAACTGCAATCTATCCCATTCTTTTATGACAGAATCATCTTTTTTATTTAAAAAATGTTAACGGTACATTTTTCTGTATCTCACAAACTGAGAAGAAGATGAAAATTCTCGATAAAACATTATTTTTTAAGGCAGAGATGTATTTTTTGCTTCATAGAATGCGTGGCAACATAACCGTCATTAAGTGATGGAAACATTCCGGTTTTATCATGAATGTCTCAAAGCGACATCATCGAAGCAAATGGTGCATTGGTAACTTATTTCTGATTTAAAGTAGAAGTAAATGAATATTTAAAGGCAGCAAAGAACAAGAAAAAATGACCAAATATATTTAGCAATGTTATCATGGATGATGGAACAAGCATATTAGATACCAAATTTGAACATTTTGCTGGCCACAAGGATGTGGTATATCTTTTCAGCTAATGAAATGATGCCAATCACGCCACTGCATTTTATCACTTCCTGTATCTTTCGGATGTGTGTAACAGCTAAAAAATCGACATCCGCTGAATTGTAAAAATTCCATGTAGTGATTCTTACATGTTACTCTTTTTTCAATAAAATGTTATAAAAAGTTTTATTTGTGGATAGTAAGTTAAATCATTTTGCCTGTGAATCTAGACTGTAATTCTGATGATAAAGATAGTAACAAGAATGTAATTCCTTGATATGTGTATTATGGGAATTCTATCTTAAAAGTAGAGCCTACATACGGTTAATAACTTAATAGCTAGCAAAATTGATCAACATTTTGGACAGAACTAAAGCAAAATGTCTTCTACTTGATATATACATTGAAACCTTACAGTACCGGTGCAACTTTAATTCTGGTACAATCATAAATTCCAATGATTTTTACCATAACGCAATCTGTCAATTGTTAATCTTACAAAATCAACTTGTGTGTAAATTATGTTGTCATAAAGTAACATTTCTTGTGCTTTTTATTCAATTTACCTCCAATCCAATCAAATGTGTGTTACTAACCTTGACTGCATGGACCCATTTATTTTTTTTGTTAACTTCCAAATTCAAGTTTGCCTGATACTGACGTCATTTTGTTATGGTCGCAAGTCATGTGATAACCTTGAACTGAATTATGCTTACGTAAATAGATTGCCATATTTAGAAAATGATACAAGGTACCCGAAATACAGAGTTGCCTCTCTATACGATTTTCAATATTGTTTTTTGTTTGCGTCTTCTTTGGAGCTATTTAGTGAGAAATAATATATTTTTTTTAGATGAAATGAAAGATAACATAATTATAAGTATCACATTCTTAGTATACTTGAGTGTTCAGTTATATAGTTGGAAAATAATACTTTGTTTGGTTACTGAAAATACAGTCTAAATATTACATCACTGATGTATGGCATACCCTGTACTGCCATTAGCATGGTCCTCTAAAAAACCAGTTTACTTACCAGTTTTGGCGAGTGTATTACACCATATATTAAAGTAAACATCCGGTTACTTTATTATGAATATCGGAAATGGCGTATGTATTAACAGTATTATAAGGCGCCGGATTACTTTATTATAAATATTGGAAATGGTGTATTTATTAACAGTATTATAAGGCGCTAACATAAACTTTAGTCTTTAGATAACCTTCACACAATATAAGGGGAGAAACAGGTTAAACCTTTTCTGAAAAAGTCAACCCAAATTGACAAAAACATTTAAGAAGTGATTTCCCCTTTTCAGCTTAAAGTAAATGTTTGCTGCCTTGATGCTGTAAAAAGAAACATTAGTGGGGAGCACTGCTCATTTAATCTTAGCTTGCAGATAATCCTCAAAGTAATGAGGGAGTGCAGTATTCTCGTAGAAGTAGAAGTTATATTCATGAATAAACATTACAATTGATTTTAGTATGAAGTGTCTTAATGATAACTGGTCACATATGTAGCTTAATTTGAGTATGACTTGTGCATTTAAGTAAATGACCACAGTATTAGTGCACAGATGTTGTAAATGTATAATCATTTCAGTACGAGAGAATCATTGTGAATGTTACATTGTGCATATGAATGATCCAGTTGGTGAAAAAAGTGTTTATAACTGGCATGTGTAACATAAAACGCTCCATGTAATTAATTAAAAAAAAACAAAAACTTTCATAATCAAATAACCAGTGGTATTTCTTTAATAATTTAAATTTAATACTTCCTAAAGTTTTAAACATTAAACATTTTAATTAATTAATATTATTCATTCTTAAGTTAACTTAACAACTTTCAACTCACAACTAACTTCAACTCTTTCCTCTTTGCAAGTGAAAAACATATGTATGAGTTTACCAGAATGTTTTGAAAGACAGTAGGCATTCAAATTTACCTAATCAAATTTAGTGGCTGCAGCATCTTGGTATACCGGTTTTGAATGATTAATCAATAAAAGCAAACCCTTTAAAACAAAGATTTTTGGCTGGTTAGATTTGTTCTTCTGAGTTTTAGATCAAATTGAGGGTTGTCCGCTAGACTGTAGTAAGTGCATTGCGTAAAAGAACAAGTTACTATAGTCTTGTGGGTAACACTCTATTAATCTATGTACATGTTTCTTTTGTCATACTTTTATCATCCTGAACTGTATTTTCAGTTACAACTGATTGAATTACGAACTGCAAAATATGAGCTGGAGGCTGTTAATAAAAAACAAGAAAGAGGTAAGTTGTATATATATATATATAATGTGTTTTTTATTGTTATCAAAAGTAATCTTGATAAAATAATTACTGAAGCGGAAACATGTTTATATGTTATGTTACATACTTAACATCATATGTATGCAGATGATTACTTAGAGGTTTTTATTTATCTACACTGTCTAAATAAGTGTACTGCAGGGCACAATTATAATTATATTTTCAAAATTTAATATTTTCAAAATACCATTCAGTGTCTGTATATAGTCTGTAATTGTGTCAAAAAATTAAATCTTAATATTTTAGAACAAACTGACCTAAAAAAGTTGATATTTAAGTTGAAATCTGTGAATGAGTACCTTTAACTAGTTTGCCGTATTGACAGCCAGCTGCCTATATTTTTAACCTGCCCTAACCATATCCTTAATAGCAGTACCTGTTTGCCCAAACCCAAGTATAGGTAATCAATTGGTCGACCTTTAATGTTGCCCTGTTCTGCATTATAACCCAAGATATGCATCAAAATGCTACCATTGTGTGAAATTAATACTTGAGAATTTGTTAATATTGAGGAGATAAGAATTCAGGTGCGAGGTTTGATTCCAGTTCTTGTTAGGATATTTCTTGTTTTAATGAATTTATAATAAAATGACATTTAAGCCTATTGGTCTTAATACACTCTTGAGGTGTTAAATTTTTTTTTCATAAGTGATTTGCATTGTTTTGACCCATCAAAAATACTATATACAGGTACATATTACTTTATTAGGTATATTGCACATTAAAAAGTTATACTTTTGATTTATATAAATATATATATATGATTGGAACCATGCTGTACGCCTTTGGTTTTATGAACATTTATACATTTATACAATATCATTCTATTGTCTGTTTCAGAAATCCTTAGCCTTAAAGAATTGACAGAAAATAATGAAAGAGAATTACAAAAAGCACAAAAGGTAAATACTACCCAACTATTGTCTGTATTTTTTGCCTGTTTAAACTAAACTGGATGATGATGATGAGTATCCTCACATACTAAGTTTGAACTGCATAATTTAAAGTATAGCAGCCTGGCTAGCTCAGTTTGTAGCATGCAAGTCTACTGATCTAGGGGTCATGGGTTTGATTCCCGGGCGGGGCATACTTTCGTGGAGCTTGGTCATGAAATTATTTTTATGGCCATTCTCCCTTCTACCTATGATTTTGAATTATGTAGGGCAGTTGTCAGTCACTGACGAAAGTATGCGCTTAGTAGTTGGTTAACAGCTAAATCCAGAGATTTAGCCTTTCCAGAAGGAGTTAGTAGGTTGACTGACCGCCATTATATGACCTATACAATGTGTTGCTACGGCGTTAAACCCAACAAAACAAACACACAAGCATAATTTGAAGGTATATTACATGCATTGGTGAGTTAGTAGGACTGGTTCTTAAGTATATAAGTTTTGAGACCTGACAGCCTGCATAAAGGCTGATAAAATAATTAAATTCTTAAGTTTCGTGATTTTGATTTTCATTCAAGAATTTTCTGAAATATTAAAGTACTCTTGGTTACTTTGTTGATAAAATTCATCAAACATTTGTATTATGTTTTCAAAATGGAAATACGTGCACTGGGTTAAAATTGGAGTAGTTAGGAATTTTGTGTGTCAAAATTCAACACCTTTGGTCTTTTGCAAGACCAGGGGTGAGAATTTTCCGCGGATCGGCGGATTTCCGCGTTTTCGAAAATCCCGGGGCCGTTTTTTCGGAAACCGCAAAATTTCCGCGGAAAACATAATGGGGCGAAAATTTGAGGACCGAAATGCGAACGGTTCCGCGGATTCCAATGAACGCCGTATACTAAACTTTCCGTGCGATGTAAAACGCTCTCTCTAATATGTCTACAGAGGAACAGATAAGCTACGCAATAAAAAATCTAAAAAAAACCCTATAAGAATAAAAATTTGCGTATCATAACCCAATTAAAAACTCCTGTAATAATAAAGTCTCGAAATCGCCGCGTATCGAACGTAAATAAAAATCAAAACTGGTCAGATAAGAGATGCGAAAAATGAAACTTCACGCGACAATTACATGCCAATTACATCTCATTAAAACCCAATTGTCTTTCACACGCTGGGAGTTTAACTCGCCGACATATGAATACACAAGGATGTCACAAAATCGATAATATAGTCGCCAACTTATGATTACACGCACGATAACATCTGTATATACCTTTACCCATACACGTCCGAGTACATTGGAAATTGCGCATATATATATTTTAATTGTTTGCAGCAATTAAATCAATATTAATCCTTTGTTTGAGGACGAATACGTGTCTGAAGTTTGAGCAGAAATTGAGGTAAACAATTTAAGATATGTGTCGACATTTTTTCACACTTACTTTGTCGATATTTGATAGCATAACAATGACATAATTGCAATGTCTCATTATGTAATCATGGAGTCTAATATAAATTAATCGTCATGAAAAATGTATTCTTAAACTAGCGTGACCTAATTTGTTAAATTGTATTATATATTAAACTTTATAAAAACGATACCGGCGATCCCAGGAAGTCATTTTTTCTTTGTTAAAATTACTGAAGATAGTTGTCAATAAAACCGTCTTGTGTAATTAAATTTTATAAATAGTGTTTTGTATTATTTTACGACAAAATACTTTATAATATATAATTTAGTCATCATGATGACTTATTGTCATATATTTTCGCGACCCACGCTATCGTAAATTAAGTAAAACATTCTTAAATCTTCATAATTAATGTAATAAGCTTGCTATTTTTCATTTGTTTTTCTTAATTTAGCAAACAGCGCCCCAGGAACCGACAAATTCGAACTTACGTTCCCGTTTTCTGGTATTGTTGATAAAACAAATGTCAAAATGCCAGACAATTATTTTTACTTGCCAACATTTGTTTCGGTGTAGTTTTAAAAATGTTTTTAAATTCAATTTAAATACTGAAGATGCTATCATAACTATACTGTGTTTATCATTATCATTATGTAATTATGGTAATCGATGACAAAGAGTTAGAATAACCAAAAAGTTAGTTGAATAAAACAGTTTTTTGATTAATCAGCATTTCAAATAACTGACTAGTTGTTATTTGATACAGAAAAGTTATTTTCAAATTAAGTCATTATTTTGTAGATTTCTCCACTCCTGTGAACTAAATTCTGGCGAAATCTTTGAAACATTTTCCTGCAATGTTCTGTCTGATTGGTCAAAGCAAAATTCTTCCAAACAAAACAGCCACCGTTGAAAGGGTTTTCAGCATTATGAATTCCATGTGAACTGTTTCATGCAGTAGGATTCGACAGTCTCTTTTGGATCCTCTACAGAGGACATGTTGTCATTATAAGTCATTAGATTATAACCAGCTTGAGGCTGTTGTTAATTGCTTAAAGAACACGCATCTAATAGTAAGAGTCTGAAAGATCTTGCTTTGTTAAGTTCTGACAATCAAATTGAATGGAGAATAAAAACTGAAGTCATTGTTTTGAATGCTTTTGTTACCAATTGACTTGACATTGTATTTTCCCAATTTAAACCAAAATGCCGATAAAATTTCCAATTCTAGGGGTATAGGACATATTCCCAAAATAGTGGCAAAAAAACACAGGTGGTTGCTGGCCTAGTAACAATATCATCAATAGATATTTATAAGTATATTTGTGCATACCCAGTTCCATGTTTTTTTTATTAGTACTCAATTTATAGTCATATAAATGGAAAATACTCAATTCAGTAAAATATCTTGGAGTAAAAAAATTATGCGCTCTATTGGAAATGGCATTACTCAATTGTGTGGAAAACTGTGAGTAAATACCCAATACATCCAAACCTTATCTGTTCCTCTGCTGTCTATACTCAAAGAAATAAATGTATTTACTGTAATTAAAGTTTTGAACTATTTTATTCATCCTACAAAGAATTTTCATATTATGTCAAATACATGTGTCCTAATTGCTTGGAGAATTGTTTTTTCCCTTGGTAAAACAGTAAGTTCCAGGAGCTTCTGGACCCCTGGTCAGGACGTTGCCCTGGACCCACCAGGGGCCCTAGCGGCCCCCTGGCCCCCAGCTGATATTTCCTCTTTTTCACTTCCTGGCCAGTCACACCCCTGAAGACTGATTACAGTTAATGTATTGACTTGAAGTGTTTATGTTAATATTGAGCTGTATTTTCAATTTTTTGTTTACAAATTCAAGGTGGCAATACCATGAAACTATGACACTACAGTAAAGTTCCGTTATTAAGACCAGCAAAATCAATGGTCTTTAGAGCGAAACAGTCTTATTAAAGAGACCTTTTTGTTCACAAATTAAGCATTTTGGTCTTAATAATTGTCCAAAATCGCATGATTTTGAAATAACAAAAGTGGTCTTAATAGCGGAACTTTACTGTATAACATCACAATTGCTACAAAAAAGTGAAATATCAGCCTCGACTTGAAATTTTTACTGTTTCCTTATTGAAACTGTAACATTTGTGATGTCATAGTCAGGTTGTATTGTCACTGAAATTTGTTATGATAATTGTTAAAATATATTTACCATTTATCTTGTTTCAGGCTATTAACAAAAGTAAAAAAGCCAAGGTAAGATTTAATTAACTTATGTATGTTTGCATAATTAGTGTAAAATTAATATACTTGGTTGATGTAAAAATCTATGTTATATCATTGGATATTTAGTCTATTATCAGTTTATGGTTTAGTGGATTGACAAAATTTGTATATAGTGAAACCTTGTCTAATGGCATCTCCCCTAAAAATGGTTACCTCTCAAAGACTAGTTGTTACTTTAATTTATTAGCCAGGAGCCCAAGACTAGTTAAAATGGATTCAGCCTATTGAAAATTACTTGATTCATATGGTGGGGGTTAGTTGATAATTTTGTAAAGGGAAAATCACATAGTATATGACATTAAAATTAAACAATTGCCTGAGAAAATTTAAAGAGATGGCTGCACAACAAAAGCCAATTCAAAGTGCCTTGACCTTCAGCAATGTTTTATAACAATATTCATCCCTACAACTATCTCCTCACTATTATTGTTAATTTATTTTAGTTTCTACTAATGACTGTTTGTATAGAGGTTTGACTGGATGTATTACAAGATAGAATTATTTACTTATTAGGCCCCTGTTAAAGTTGTTTGTTTGCTGTTTCCTGGTAGACCCTAAAAACCCTGAGAAATTAACCTTTATTTGAAGTTTCTACAGTCTTCATAGTCAAAACAAAGCACATGCCTGATAATGTACCAAAATTGGTCTGCTTTGTTGATAATATACACTGAAATGAAAAACAGGGTGTGGATGCGACTCTTAATTGTTTTTAAACATTGCCTTATTTTTTTTATTTATCAATAGTTTTGAACTTCTTATATTTTTTTAGTTAGATGCATGAACATTTTATTTTCATTACCCTTTGACATCAAAATAGCAAGCTATTATTTCTATTCACTTATTTTTACCATTGTCCAGCTAAAACAGAGGGGACAACTTTGCCTGAGGTCAAAGGTCAATTAAATGTCATCATTGACACACGAGGTGTTTAATGATCTAGTTTTAGTATTGTTCATTCATACATTGTGACATCTGGGTAAACTGTTGACAGGGTTACTTGTTACTTGTATTGATTTTGTGTACAAGTGTTACCTGAGGTGTGTTCAACAAAGCGAGTGCTCGAGTGACCGCCTGCTTCACGAATTGTTAGACTATTGAACAACTGCGAGTGCTCGCTGTAAAATCTAAGATTGTGTCAAACAGCACATTAATGAAAATAGCGGGTGGGGGAACAATTATTTCTGTTAATACATGAGATCTTTCACATTTTTTATCATTATATGAATCATTATGATACAATTTACTGTACCAAATAAATTCTATTGTATGCATTGCTTGAATATGTTATGTAGAACAAGTAACATATACGTTTGCGTCCCAATTTCAGAGATAATTATTTGAGATAAGAATTTAATTTTTTTTAGCCGCCATCTTTGACATCTAAGCAAAACACCTCTCGAGTTGAAACGCGTTCAGAAGGAGAGTACTCGATGTCGCCTCGAGCGCTCACATTGTTGAATGCACCTCCGGCTTTGATAAAGTTATTTTTGTTTGTACACAAGACTTTGGTCTAACTCTGTACTTAATACATAGTGATTATTATATAACTCAGAAAATGATGGGGAGGCAGATAATAGGGGCAGGTTTCATCAGTGGGTTGATGATTCAATTTCACTATTTCTGCATAGGTAGCAACAAAAAAGGGCAGAGAGGAAAGAAAAGGGTCAGAGTGCAGTGCCCTGCTACTTTGGTTTAGAATAATCACAGGCACATTCAGGTCTTGGCAGGATCTTAAAACTTGAGCTAGTTTAAAAAGTATCATTTATTCATTATGAAATGGGTGCATGTTGTATGTTATTTTAGTTAGTATATACCTAGAGAAAATAACTGTATTGAGGAACATGCATACATTATTATGTTAATTGACTTATTGTAACCCAATGAAAATTCATGGTCCAGGACATTCTGAGTTTTAAGCTGACACTCTACCACATTGCCAATCAGGGCTTTTTCAGCCTATCTCACAGGGCCGAATATGGGCCCCATTCCCAATGCCAAAATAATGACCATTTTTCCCAATTTCAAGAAAAAAATTCCCAATCTTGTTAAATAATTAGGTTTGAACAGGATGTCTTTTGCCTTCACAAAAGAAACCACGAGATTTCATGTAAAAATAATAAATACTTGAGAATTTGCATTGAATGCCTCACTGAACTGTCAGAACAAATTCTTCAAGAGCACTGCAACACTTTCAGAGACACTTAAGCAAAGCATATAAAGATTTAATGCAGAAAATTAATAATGAAATCTCCTAAATCGGACTATTTACAGCGTTAAAATTCCCAGTTTGGGCAGGGGCCTTTTTCCCAAACCCCCTGAAAAAGCCCTGATTGCCATTATAGCGAGCTTGAAGGCAAGTGAGAAAAAGTGTCATGTTTTACCTCGGCTACATAATATTTGTATACACTCCATTATTCATTGCTCAGTAGATTTTGGTCTTTATTTTGAGAAAATAATTATGATATTAGAATATGTGTCATTTTAGGAGTATTGTTCCAGTGGTATGACTTGCACTTAGGGATCAAGAGGTCATGCGTTCCAACCACACTAAGGCCGCTTCTAATTTCTTTGCACAAAAGATTTGTTGTTTCACTCCCCTAGGTGTAAAGTTAATGGTTACTGTGAGAATCACCTGATAGAGTGATAAGGAGCTAATGTACAAAATTCTAAAGTTGGCTGAATATGTATTAATGTAACTAGACTTCACACAGCACTTAAGCTATTTTACTTTTATTTACTTTTAGGAAGTTGAATTATTATTACAAGAGGCTGATAGTCTTCAGATGAAACTACAGAGTCAGGAAGATGATTTTAGAATACAGAATCAAACATTAATGCAAGAATTAACTTCAGTGAGTTGAGATTGTTATGTTGTACAGGGTTTATAAACAAACCTTATAATGATGCTAGAAATAGCTTTATTTGTTGAATTTGGAACACTAATGGGGTGCAAGTTCAAATCACACCGGGGGTTATACCCTTCCTTTAAAAATTGACAATAAGTCAATTTTCCTCAGTTAATAAGGTATATGGAAGGTATATGGCCTTGTGGAAGGGTAGGTGAGTACTAATTACAGACAAGGGCTCAGGAAAACTGGGTAAGGTGTGCTGGCGCTGTAAAATTACTTGAAATTGTGTTGACATAGCATCAAACCCAGTATATATGTATATCATTTCACAATTTAAGAAAATATATAACCATGTTACAATTGTACTTTAAATTTTACTGTCTTTGAACGGATTTCTCAGTCTTCATGTTCCTGATTAATGTATAATACAGTGAGTATTTTTATTCAAACAGTTAGTATCCCAGAATGAAGATTTAGAGAAACAAATAGTTGAATTAAAAGGTAATAAAACTGTAGAATGTAAATCAACAGAAGAATCTATACAACTAGAAGATGAAGTTAGAAGATTGCAAGCACAGAATGCTGCTTTACAGAAAAGTATATCTGGTAATTATATAAAATATATGATTCTCTATTTTCAACATTTGCACTGAAGCCCTTATCAAGATTTTTTTTTAACCTTAACACAGTTTAGATACTTACTCTGTATTGTTATTTAAGGGGTACTCTGTATTGTTATTTAAGGGGTGACATAACATCCCCAGTGACATTGCAATGTCATTTGATGTTGCAACATCATTTTGCACCAAAATTTTACTTGAACACTGCAGACATGCAATGGAAACTGTTTTTTACATAAGAACCATATGGTTTGATGGTATCAAGCTTCTCAATTCATATTCCTGTTCAAAGTTGATGTTTTGCCCTCCCCCTTCATACATTTTCTGTAGCACTAAAATACAGCATCGTTCATGAGGACAGAACATCAACTTAGAGAAGGTGTATGGATTGAGACACTTGGTACCTTTTTTCCCTCACCAACATTCAGTTTACACCTATATACAACCTGAATTAAGTGTCCAAAATAACATACTTGCAATGGATTAGATTGCAAATGGTATACATGTATATATACATGGTATATTGTGAATCATACTCACGGTTCAAATCAGAATTAGGTTCACAGTTCAGACATTGGCCATGACAGTTTGAACTGTCATCATTGTAAGATTAAATTACATAATATCTTTAAATAATCACAGTTTCAATTAAATGTAAATATGTCAGTTGGTTTAACTGTTTAAGCAACAATTCAATGGAATGCTAATTTAATGCAATTTGTTTAGTACATTTATACATTCTAGCTAAGGCTAGTTTTGTGTTGACCTATCAATATTATCTGTCACCTCAAAACATGGCAGGCAGACAAATTCAGTAAGGAAATAGAAGGTCGGTCTAAATCTGCAGGTTTACAGGACTGACTGGAAAACATTTGGTCTCATCCACACAGTTTTCTATTATTCAAAATATTTAAAATGTCTCTAGTCCTGTAAGACTTGGTTTGGTTCTGTAAAATTGTGATCTTCAGAGGACCTACTGTCCAGTAACGAACTGTTGAGTTAATAGTGACTGTTATTATATTTTATTTGATATATATGCCAGTTATATACAATTACATTAAAGAAGTACATGTGTTTATTTGCAGAACAACATAATAAAGTTTTAAATAAAAGTGAATCTGAAGACAGTACAAGTGTTGATGCTGATAGTGGTTTACAAGATGATAATGGTTGGTATATTGTTGATACTTTAATACTTTCATGCTGTAGTGTGGAAGGTTGTGTTATTTGATGAAAATATACAATGAAATTATAAAATCATAAATTTTTATAAAGAAAATGACTTAATCATAGGAGATAAATGACATTATATTGAAGAAGAAATGACTTAATGTTATATTGTGTAAAATACCTAAAAACAGAGAAATCCTAATGAAAGAAACACACAATTTTCAATTTTGGAACTTATTTCAACTTGTGAGCTCAGAAAATGACATTTTTAAACATGGCTATGTTAGATAGAAATGGATCTTACACTTAAGTTGAAGAATATCTTCTATATGATTGTTTCAGAACATAGGATTCAACAATGTTAATTTCCATCAAAGGATATGATACTCAATTACTTATTATTCTAAAGCAGAATAACATGGTGCTGAACCTTGAAGGTTTTCCCTCCTCCATGCTCTTTTATATCTTCCTGAAATACTTACTTCGAAATATCAACTCTGTATAGCACCCTGTCCTTTTTTCTCCCTCACTGCCCCTTTTTAAGTTTTAGAATAATCACTAGCACAGACTTCAGGAAAAGTTTTAAAATGAGTCTGAACTAGGAAAACAACCAATTATTGCTATATGTTCAATAGTCAATTTCAAAATTTTCTGTCAGTTCAAATCCATTTTTGTCAATCATGACTGATGGACTGACAGTTTTTCGTGAAGACTGACTAGCATTATATTTAAGTGAGAAATAAATTATTCTTTTTTATTTAGTTAAAAGTTTAAAACTCTTATGTGTTTTTGTTTATTATTTTAGATGGAGATGTAAATGTAGATGTCCTTCAGAAACAATTAAATGGTATAGTACTGTTTTTGTTTGAATTATGATACAAATAATGTGACCACTTTTACACATTTGTTTTCCTTATCATATTCATACTTTTGATGCCCCTCTGTCTTTTTTGTCTATTTATCGTCTCTTTCGTCTGTATAATTGGCCTTATAAATACAAAAACTTCCTTTATTTGCCTTTCATGTTGCTATGCATGGCACTAATTGGTTAAATTAGTGTTTTCATGGAAGAAATATTGTGAATATTCTGTACAAATTTTGCTAGGCAAATTATTAGTTGAATTTAAACTTTTTTTAAGATCTGAAAATTAGTTATGACACTGAAGCAGAAGAGAAGAAAATGTTGAAGGAAAAACTGAATGAAATTGAGGTATGTACTTAATAGATACCTTTTAGACTATCATACACAGTCAACGAAATAAGTGGATGTCCAGTTGCCCGGGTATACCCGTTTCTAGTTTGCACAACCAAACATTTTTTTGGGGGGGCAACCAAATTTCTACTTAAAAATTAAAGTGCAAGCTGCTAAAATAACCTGTTCGGGCAACCTTTTTTCATATCCTAATTTCGTAGACAGCATTCGTGTATGTACAAGAAACTATGTTAGAAATTTTATGTTAGACAAATTTTCTTTTTATCATAAATGTTCAAAAAAGATTGAGGAAACTTTATATATTTGATAGATTTATTGCTGATGTGTGTGCTAAGTTAAATAATAATATTGGACAAGATTGTTTAATATTACTTTTGTCATGAAATCTACTATCAGTATTACAATGTATTGATTTATATGAATACATGTTCTTACAGGATAAATATTCAAGTGAAGTTAAGACTCTCAAAGATGAATTAGAAAAGGTATTAGTATTGTCTAGTATTATATCTTAATTTAACATTTATTATACCCCCGCTTCGAAGAAGAGGGGGGTATACTGTTTTACCCTTGTCCTTGCGTCCGTCCGTTACAAAATTTCCGTCGCAGTTTTCTCAGAAACTATAACATGCAGCAGCCTAATACTTTGCATATTGCTTCATCCCATAGTCCCATGTGGTGTAAAGCGATTTCATGCTCCTTGCTCATCTACTTCCTGTTTGTCGCATATTTTTAGATTTTTGCGGGGGTATCACTAGTGAGCATTAGCTCACAGATTTACTTGTTGTATTTTATTATTATTAAGATGTAGGAGCAGTGGTTCAGTGGTACAAATGTAGGACTTAGGCTAAGGAGTTTGGAGGTCTTATAACGCCACTAGAAGCCCTGCTATTTGCTTGCACAAGAAATTTACCTATAACTGTTTCGCTCCACTCCGGTTTAAATGGGTACTGTGAGGGATCACTTGTCTAAAGGTGATTTCAATTGTCAGGGGTTATTGTAAAAAAAAGTAAAGTCAGCTGAACATGCTTATGGAAGCATATTCATTCTATATTTTCATTAAATAGCATCCCACTTCATTGTAAAGATGAAAAAATCATATAATTGATAATATACATTTTTATACCCCCGCTTCTACCCTTGTCCGTCCGTGCGTCCGTTACAAAATTTCCGTCGCAGTTTTCTCAGCAACTATAACATGCAGCAGCCTAATACTTTGCATATTGCTTCATCCCATAGTCCCATGTGGTGTAAAACGATTTCATGCTCCTTGCTCATCTACTTCCTGTTTGTCGCATATTTTTAGATTTTGGCGGGGGTATCACTAGTGAGCATTAGCTCACAGATTTACTTGTTTTATTTAGCATATCAGTACATAGTTATGTTATATAATATCACATGTAAAACATGTTGCTGTGGGTACATGTAATGGCCTCATGGATCAATGTTTTATTTTCTTATTACTCCAGGTATCAGAAAAATTAAAGAAAAAACAAGACAGTTATAACCAGCTACAATCAGAGAAAGAATCTTCATTTAAAGAAAGCAGGTACATACATATCTTAAATAGTACTTTCACAATAGCCTGTGTTCATAACTCAAATTTATGTTTTTGTTCAGCTTATTAAGGTTTTTTTGTACCCGATGTATCTGTGCAGAACTAATTTTTTTGCACATTATTGCTGAAAAGTAAGAGACACAGATTAAAACACTGATTAATAAAACATATTGTTCTACATACACATATTTCTATTTCGTTTCACATGGGTACATCCAGTACAAACAAAGTTTCTGCGGTGGAAAATTCACCAATTTGAGTTCCGAATCAAATCTATTTTTTGTCAGGTCTATGAAACTTCATACAACGATAACATACCATTTGATAAACAGAACTAGAAAATAACCACAACTCTACTTGGCTTTATTATGGATTATTTCCCTCTGTATTTCTTTGCATTTTAGTTTTAATATGATATCCAAATTATGGATTATTTCCCTTTGTAATTTTTTGCATTTAAGTTTTTAATATGTTAGATATCTCTGTCATTTATGGTCAGGTCTTGATGAAAATCCGGCTTTAATGTGGTTTCCACATTACATTTCTTGTTTTATAGATTTTTTCCTCCCAAATATCCCTAGTTCTGTTGTGTTTGTGTTCCAGTGACCAATACTTTGTTCATAATGTCTATGTAAATATATTATATTTAATTTCAGTGTAAAACTAGAGGAATTACAAGCCAGTAAAGATAGAGATCAGAAGTACTATACAGATCAAATATCTAAATTACAACAAGAAATCGCTAGGTATCAGAGGGTACATGAAGATATTAAAACTAATTCTGATCAAACTGTTAAACAGTTACAAAACAAAATGGCTAAAATGCAGCAACAGGTATTGTACAAGTTTTCATTTTCCATAATCAAAATATCATTTTCTTAGTACAGTATTACCTCTGCAGAGCGACCTTCTACAGAACAAATCCTCTGCACAACAACAGCTTTTGATATTTCCCTTAGCCATACTTTAAATAGAATTTAACCTCTGCTGAGCAACAACCTCTGAATAGCAACACTTTTTAGTCCCACCCAGTGGTTGTTGTCCAAAAGAGGTTGTACTGTATTTTTATTGTGTATGTTTAAACAAGTTCTATTGGTGAATTAACCTGGCAGATTTAGTGCTTCTTATTTATTTCATTATCACCGTACATGAAGTAAAGTATGTCCCCTAGTGTGCTAGATACCTTCCAAACATTGTATATGTCATAATAAATTATAAGTTCAAAAAAAGTTAAAGTTTTGTAGAAAGTCTTCTATATGCATACTTTGCTGACTTTACAATCTTTTACAAAAAACCTCTTATCATCTCTATCACCGTTAAACATGTGATTGTACAAGTACTTGTACTTCTTTACACCTGGTTGAAGGGATGGAATTCCAGGTTAATTTCTTGCTCTGTGAAACTTGCAGTGACACCCTGTTTGTGTTCAAGCCCAGAACATCTTGATCTTTAAGCATGCACCATACCTCTTAACTTTCTGTTATAATCAATGAATAATTCCAGGTTAATTTTATGTAAAATAGACATCAGCTGTGCCACTGGTCAGGTTCAAAGTATGAATTAAACCCGAGATAGCTTGGTCCTAGGTGCAAAGTGCATCTTACATCATGACTTCTTTCTATAATCAGTGACTATTTATTATCTTATATTGTAGATTGATGCAGCAGACATTATAGGAAGTCAACATTTACAAGAGAAATCACAGAAATATGAACATCATATAAAAGAATTACAAACACAAATATTAGCATTAACTCAACGTAGAGATGACCTGGTAGCTGAACTTGAGGTAATATTTGTGTAATACTTTGGTAGAGATAGTTAGTTGTCTTCTAAAATACATCACTACAGTTCATTTACATTTACTTTTTTTGGTTTAATGCTGTAGCAATACATTGTTATGATGGTATCATGGTGGTCAGTCAACCTATTAACCACTGCTGGGTACTAGATGCATACTTCTGTCAGTGACTGACAACTGCCCTACATGATTAAGAATCAATGGTTGTAGGTAGAATGACAGTAGAAACTATTTCATGACCAAACTCTGCAAAAGTATGCCTCACTTGAGAATAGAAACCAAAACCCCTCGGTCTGTGGACCGTGCTACTGACTAAGTATTCAATTTAAACATAACAATTGTTTTTAAAATGATTACTCTGGTTTACCGAGTAGAAGTGTGTATTGTTTCATGAGTATACCATCAGTTCAAAGTAAATGTTATAAAATTGTTGAACCTAAAACCTCAACCGATAAGTGTTATGTCAATGCTCAAGTTTTTCTCAGAGTAGTCCTGCCAAAAATTGAATGTACTACTAATTTGAAGATACAATGTATAATTGTACATTGTGTTATTTATAGACAAATATAATGAATGCATCTATCACTTTATATTTCTAGGGAAGTCAAAGAGCTTGCCATCAATTAACTCAACAATTAAATGACTTACAGTTAGATAGAGATAAACAAATACAGTCATTACAAGAAGCTAATAAGGTTTGTATTGTTTTATATATAATTTATATATGGTGGGAATGGCGCAGAGTGACTACAATGTTTGATTGGTCATTACGGGATAGGCAACCTGAGTACTTGGAGGCAAGAAGGTGGACTTTAGAGTGATGTATAAGTTTTAAGAACTTATTCACAATCAAGTTGAAATAAATTGGTATCATATAGATTAAAGTTTTGAGAACTGTTTCTGAATGTCAGATTTTTTGTGTTCTGAGATAGAGTTAATTTCAATGTAAAAACAGCTGGAAAAATGAAGTACAGTATTCTGAAAATAAGAAACGATAATACTCGTGCTCTATTTATAAAAAGTTTTTTTAACCAGGCTACTCCAATTTTGTAAGATTCACATTTTTATTGAATGTTAAAAAAAACATTCACTGCTTTTGATTACTTGAGATCTTTATGAAAGAAGTATAATGGATTGTAACAAATTTCATTAATGGCGTTGAATGGATCAGATCTTTTTTGTGAGGCTATACATGTATGTACAATGTGTATTTTATCACAGTTAGCAGAGAAGAGAAAGTCAATGTTGGATGAATTAGCTATAAAATATCAGAAGGATTGTGATAAACATAGAGAACAATTGTTAAACATGGAGGATACATATGAATCTAAGATAAAAACTTTACAACAAAACTTAGAACACGAACAGGTATGTATTTACTTTAGTATTATACTACATGTTGGTCTAGCTCGCAAAAAATATGCTGTCTGAATATAATTGAAACTCTCAGACATTAGTAGCAGCAATATTGGTTTTTCTACCTCAGTTTTCACAACAAACTTGTTAGCACTAGACATACGATCCAGCAAAATGGAATTTATTACTGGATCGAATGAAACTTTACTGGGCCGAAAAAAGTCTTACTCTTACTGATCAACTGGATGAATTCAAAGACTGCTTCCTTATTGGAAAATCATTGTTCATACTGTACTAGGCTTACGCAAGAAAATGCTTTTTGAAATTACTATAAAGAGACTTTCTTATGCAACTGGCTTCAAATGAAAAGATAATTAATTCCTATTGTGATAGATTATAATAATCATTATGAAGTAGAGATATAATACCGCTCCAAGAATTCAAGAACCAAATATGGTAAGCAGGCAATGTATGTTGTAGAGATATAATAATTATGGCACTTGTAGTTCCTTACCTTCAAGGTAGCTTTTATGGTGATGTGGTAGGGCGTCCAGGCAATCTGATTAAAACCCGATCTAAAATTTTTCGCTCGCCTACTCGCTAATTTAGATCTGGCCTTTTCTCATCATAATATTCATGACGAAATTGTTATGATACGTTACTTGTTTACATCGTCTACCTCATGCAATTTGAAATGAGCCGTCCAATCGCAGACTGTGAATGAAACTGCTGTTAAATTAGCTTGCAAACTTTGGTCTAAAAATAGAAATTACGAAATCAAAATGTTATTAGTAGTGTTTTGTCTAGATGAAAGCTACACATTGATTGGTCGACACAAAGTTCATCTCGACATGACCTTCCATGGAGACAGTAGAGATCCCGTACGACAATGCTCTACAGGATATCTGTTTATGGAGGTTGGGTGTCCAGGAGGCTGTGAATTTGAATCTCAGTTTGGACCATTGATTTTTAGAGGATTACATTTAAAGTAAGCCACCCTATTGAAAAATGTCATCATTGATTCACTTTTCCATTATAATGTTTTATTTTTAACAGAAAGCAAAATCAGATCTTGAGAAATTAAAACCTGTGATAGAAGATCAACAAACTCAGATAAAATCATTCGAAGAAAAATGTGGTTGGTTGGAAAGGAAACTCTCTGAAACAGAGGTAAGATTAGTGTTCATTATATCGGTAAAAAAATGTGTTGTTAAATATTATCATACTATTGATATAGTCGATTTTATTTGCTGAGCCGTGACAGGTTGGAAGAGTATAATCATAACATTGACACTAGGTATTATCAGTAAGTACTACATTGGAAATAAGCTTAAACTTTTGTATCTCAAGTATATATGCTTAATAATTTACACCAATAAACATCAGGAATAGCACAGTCCGGAAACGATATGGACACATAAGTCCCATGCAATAATGGCTGGTTAAATAAGTTCTTTTACTTTTTTATAGGAATGTTCCAAAATTCTAAAAATACAAAAGTGCAGTTATGGCTCACTGGAAAAAATCGAACTGTAGATACGCAGCATTTTAACTAGGGTCTTAGGCTGTAAACCTTAAGAGCAAACTCTATGTTCAGTACTCATTTTATTGTCAAGCTTTATTTCTTATAAAACTAACCAGGGTAAATAGATACAAACAAACAACAATTCTTAGATTAATTTTGAGCAATTGTCTCAATGAGATGATATAATTTGAAAAATATTTTTTTCAAATTCTGGCACTTAACAATTTTGAGATTGTGATTTTTTAAAAACTACAGTCTGGTGTCACACACATATTTATCCAACTGTACAGTTTGTCCTTGTATTAAGATACCTAGTTGTTATACCATTATTTTTCATTTCAGGGTTCTCTGGATAAAACATTAGATGAAAGTGAGACAGCTATGTTAGATTTAACAAATAAACATGAGGAAGAGTTATCTTCCTTGAGTACTAAACATTCCTCAGAAATTGAAGAGCTCACTACAACATTCCAGTCACAAATAGATGTAAGTTCTTGTACTTTTGTTTTACTTCAACCATGTATCCAAAATCCGGAGAAGGCGTTAGAGGCACCTAAAGGACCAGGCTGGGTGGTAGCATTTCATTCTTGTTGTGGTTTCAACCAGTGTCTTGTAGCTACATAGACTGGTCAGAAGCTTGGCAGAATTAACCTAAATTGAAACTCCAAATTATGAGCCTTTTTGACTGTACAAACTGATTTTTTTTATTTGAAACAAAACATGAATGAATTCTATTGTTGTTTTTGTACACATTCATTTATTTTCATTGTACCAGTGAAACGAAAACTCCATTCCTGAAAAAATCTATCAATGTAGACAGTGAGAAGTTCATTTTTAATGTAAAATTGAACAATGTTGTATGCTTGTCAAATTAATCTCCTTTGAAGATTATTTTTAGATGTAAACAAATGAATAAGGGGAAAACTATATTTCACAGTCAATGAGAAAGTGTCTATCTATTGTATTGATCATTTTATGAAATATTTTCTGTCATGTAATAATTATTTATATGAATATAATTTTTATGTTTTTAGAGTTTAAAGGAAACTGAAAATTCTCAAAAATTGGTGATTCAAGGATTGGAAGAGGAAGTGAAAAAATTAAAACAGGTTTGATATTTAAAGTAGAAAAGTAAAATTCTCCTAATGTGATTTTTAGGACCATGTATTAGATTACTTTTTAAATATTCCTAATGTGTTATTATTGTTTTAAAATAATTGAAAATTAAAATATATGGTAACTGTAGTCTGTAGGAGTAACATTCGATCACTTGTCCTTGATAACCTTACTTCGGTTTTAGGCAACAATTTTTTATGCAAGACGCTCGATCAGGCAACTTATACATACATGTAATAGAAATTTTTATGTAAAATTCCAATGCAGTGCACATGCAATCTGATTCACTCATTTTGTTTTGCCCTTGAATTGTGTAGCCAAATGTGTTGTTGTTATAATTTACTTTGTGCTGAATCAACATTTAGGGTTATGCATTTAATGATATTTATTCAATGTTTTCCACTTTATAAGTACCATTTGGTTCAGGCCAGTAAATTTTATAGCATGTTGTTCAACTGTGCAACCTACATTAAAAGTTAATATCAAGCCCTCTAACTCTGTACTTTCAGGAAGTGAAAGATGGATTAAATGAAAAAATGGTCCATGAAAAGAAAGGGAAATCTGTGGTATGTATCTCAATATGTTGAAACTAATTACCTTACTTTCATTAGTTTGTTACTAAATTAATTTACATAAATGAAACTGCTGATAACCTTGATATTGAGGAATTTATGAGAATTTATGTAGACTTCATCTCAAAATCAATAAAGAAAAGAAAAATTTAGGAGTGTAAATTGATTTTGCTACTTTTGTTTTTCTTAATAAATTCTGCGATTAGTGTTGAGCTTGAAGTTGGCCTCCCACTTTTTCCAAGTATGCAAAAGACGTAGTTGTCATTCAAAAAAGTCAATTCTTATAAATCTTTAATTAAAAATTTGGTTTATATTTACCCCTCTATAGTATATTTACCCCTCTATAGTATATTTACCCCTCTATAGTATATTTACCCCTCTATAGTATATTTACCCCTCTATAGTATATTTACCCCTCTATAGTATATTACCCCTCTATAGTAGGCAAAAATCCAGTGGTAGAACACACATGTAGGGATCGATAGGTGTCATGATTGAAACCCTATCAGGGGCAATACCAATTTCTTTGAGCAAGAAATTTACCTACAATTGTTCCACTCGTCCAGGTGTAAATGGGTACTGCTTGCAGGTAATTTCATTGACCAGGAGTTATTGTACAAATTTTGTAAACTCAGCTGAACATGTATGTTGAAGCAGACTTTAAACCACACTTCAACTGTTTATTTTTTTACCCAATAATTTTATGTTCATGTTAATGTTGTAGCTAAAAGATCTGAAGAAACAATTACATGGTGAAAGAAAACGTGTAGAAAAATTACAAGAAAGATTACAAGAGGTTTTATCTAATGGTTCTCAAAATAGAAGTAAGATATTTGTTGATTTCTTGTTTTATATTTTTAATCTAAGAAAGTATTATCTCTTTTTATACACCTCAAAGAATGGTGGTATTATTCTAAGGGTCAACCAGGCTAGCTTAGGCAGAAGTGCAATGGTCTACTAATTGTGGGCTTGTTTGTTTGATTCCCTAGTAGGCATACTTTCCTGGAACTTTGTCATGAAATACTTTATACAATCATTCTCTCTCATCCAACTGATTCTTGATAAGTTGCGACAGCATTAAACTTCGAATAAAAATACAGAAGTTATCCTTAGACTGATTGTTTTCTGTATTTTCCTTTTTTTGTACAAGCACTAGCCAAATTAATCTAGTCCAACTAGTTATCACTTGAAATTAGTATTTTTTACTAGACTGAATCAATTTCCACTTGTGCAAGTCTTTGGGCCTGAATCATCATGATTCATGTGACAGGATATATATTCAATGATATTCTACCTGTGGTTAAAATCACAGGCGGGCAGTGTGGTCCAAAGCAAAAACCCAATAAATACATATATGGTATATAACTCAAAACTGGTATTTTTCTACCAAGTTCAGATAAAGGCTAGTTTCTCCATTATGATTAATTTGATTTTATAGATTAATGCATGCATGCGTAGCCAAGGCTTTGTGCTTTCGAATGACACCAACATCGTTTGCGTACACTGCATAATAAGGTCGTAGGCCGAAGACGGATTTTAAAACCACGATCAAAACAGAATTGGTTTACTCGGTACAGAAGTTGCAAGAACAAATGCACTATTTACAGCAGATTTGTGCCTTTAAATTAAATGTACATAGATATTTAAAGCGACCTATGAAATTGTTATTTGTTGTGTGCAAATAATGTTGGTGTCATTCGAAAGAGAGAAGCCTTAGCTACGGGTGCATGTTTAAATTTGTGAAATAAAATCATTTATGGTTTAGAAAATGGTCTCAAATTGAATATGGTTAAAAATCTACCAGTTTTGAGTAATACACCTTATATGTATGTATAGTGTTTTTGCTTTGGGACTGTACTGGCCACCTGTGGTGAAAATTTGACCAAAAAAACATGGAACAAATATATTACCCCATATGCCTAGATGCTATTTTGATGGGTCAGCACAACTAGTCTGTCTACATGTCAGTTAAGAAAGATGTACACTAGTTTTGCACTGACATATTGAAGAGTATTCTTTGTAGGAAGTATCAGATTTTCTTTTTTTATGTATACAGGTATAGAAGATTTACTAAGAACATCAGATATGAATGATTCATGGAGAGAAGATCAAAGGTATTATGTTTACTTGTCTTTAATGTATCCCCCAAAACTCTCTTTCAAGGTATATAGGAGTCACCTTGTTAGCGAGTTGGTTGGTTGGTCAATTGGTTGATTCAAACTTCATACATAGATGGTGTATCAAGCACACAAAGTCATGTGTTTATTCCATTTTGGTTACAATTCATTTGTTTTTCACTGAGTTGTGGCCCTTTAATGAAAAATATTGTCCACTTAATTTCTCAGCTCCTACTACAGGGTAGATTTTAGAGTTTTGCTTTCTTGTCAGCTTGTTCTTTTAATTTTGATTAGTCAACAGTTGATAAAAAACATCCACAACTCATTAAGTTTAGTTTTATCCTGCTCTATACTCTGTAACCAGTAGCAATTTCTTGACAAAGACTTATTTTGGGGTATTCATTCAAAGATAGGTCAAGTTTTATTATTAGCCAAATTTTTTAACAAAAAGTTGAAAGCCAGTTGGGCGTCTGGTGTCATTAACAACTGTGTTAAAGTTTTTCTTTTCTTTATATTTCTGCCACTTATCGTCAAATCTGTATGAAACTTCACAATATGATAACATACCATGTGATAAACAGAATTAGAAAGTAACCACAACTCTACCTGCCTCGCATTATGGATTTTTTCCCTTTATGTAATTTTTGCATTAAAGTTTTTAAATCTGGCTTTAATGTGGTTTCCACATTACATTTCTTGTCATATATACATTTACTTCGCATTCCTGCATACATAAAGTCAACTTAGGATTGGTTAGGATTTTTAAGCTCTAGCCAAAACTAAGAAAAATATGAACCTTAAATGTCAATGTAGTATGTTCCTGCCTTCATTCTGTATGACTGTCACAGAAATAGTATAATTAAAGCAAGAAACCCAACAACAGTACACTCATTTTCTTACGTTAAATGACAGATTTTAGTATCATGACCTTTTGATTGGGATTTATTTACATTATGTTCTATGGAAATGTATGACTTTTAAACCACTGGGCATCATGCCTTATGTTTATTGAATACAGTATCTTTTTTCTATATCTAATTAGGTTTATATTTTAGTTTGATTATGATACACAATTTACACAAGAAATTTTCATCCATACTTACCTTTGTCCTGGTTCCCAGACTTAAGCAGGCTGCATAATATTTTGTGTTCAAAGAACTAGATTCTAAATGGATAACCAGTCAAATATGGTTTCTGGCTTATCTAGCCCACTCTAATATAATATATATTTTATAATTTCATCTTATAACTTCATATATATTACAGTTCTATATCATCATGGAGTGGTGCTGGGACTCTAGCATCATATGGAAATACAAGTATTATGGTATGTTTATTGTTTTAAAAGCATTGTTAAATAAATAATATGTGTTATTTGCCCTGTAAAGTGGCAAATTCACTGCACAATACTAAAAAAACCTGATGAATAAAACTGAAAATCGGGCCAAAATCTGTTATAGGGCCAATATCACTTATTGGACCAGTCCAACAACAAATTTCTGCGCTCTGATTGGTTGACAAAACAGGGCCAATGTCAGGATTATTTAAAAAATGACGGCCATTTTGTTTTTTTATGGGGTTCGAACCCAATTCATAATGAATTCTTCCCCTAGAGACTGATAGCAGTAATATCTTTGACTTAGTAGAGTCTCGTTTATATCTTTGACTTAGTGGAGTCTCGTTTATATCTTTGACTTAGTAGAGTCTCGTTTATATCTTTGACTTAGTGGAGTCTCATTTATATCTTTGACTTAGTGGAGTCTCGTTTATATCTTTGACTTAGTGGAGTCTCGTTTATATCTTTGACTTAGTGGAGTCTCGTTTATAACGGTACGTTATGGGTCCATTTTAGCCTGCCTTTTTTGTCATGACTTGTAGAAAAACTACAAATGCAGACAAAGACTAGCAGGTAAACAAACTTTGTAATTTTTGTGAAGATTCAGAATCGGTGCAATGTTTTTAGTCCATAAGTATTTATTTAATAAAATTGTCATTAAATAACTACAAAAATGTATAAGTAATTTGATATAGGCCCAGTTATTGTTTAATAACATACATTACAAAATATTTCGCCACCATTATTTATTTGTTTATGAATAAATTACCAATCAGGCAATAGGATATTATATAACAAACTACTGTCTTTTGCATTTTCCATAGTTATAGAAGGTTTAGGCATATTCAAAGCAATTGCATCACCAAAGCAAGTTGTGATAATTTAAAACTTCAATATTACTATAGAGTTGAGACATTCTATAACTACATATATATACAATTTCAGAGTACATCTCCACAGTCATCACCAATGTCACCAACATCAGAATTTCCTGGTCCAACAAAAACTGATGATACATTAGAAAGTGATAATAAAGAATTACTGACTCGTCTTGCGACTGTACAACAGGAGAAATGGGACTTAGAAGAGAAGGTTGGTTTGTTTGATCATTATGTACACTGGTGTTGTCTGAGCCTTGTGATAGTTCTGCATGGCTATAAATTAATCTCTGTAAACAGATATCCTATTGACCCCTGTTGTGTAGGATCTTTCATGGTCCCTCCTAGGGTCACGTCTAGATGACCTTTGTGTTGACCAATCAAGGTCTAGCTTTCATCTAGATGCAATGCTATTAATAGCATCTTGATTTCGGTGATTTGTATTTGTTAGACTGAGGTTTGCAAATTCATTTGACAGTAAATTTATTTACAGGCTGTGGTGGGAGGGCTCTTCATATTGCGTTGCGTAGACGGTGTAAACAAGTTACTAAATATAATGATTGCGTTATGAATATTATACTAAGAAAAGGTCACCTGAGAGTGACCCTCATAACAAAATAGCCAGATATTGAATTAGCAAGCATGCCAGAGGATAATTTTAGATCAGGTTTTAATCAGATTGCGCTATGACTTGAATATCAATGGGGGATATACATGTCCTTTCTCTGAAAATTTTGTGTTTCTAGGCTCTTTATTATGGACTGGATTATGGTTCTTTTGTGCTGAGAAATTTCATGATGAAAGTGTTGAGGGCAATCATTTTTTACATGGGGTTTCCCCATGTTTAGTAGTGGACTGTGGCAAATCTTCATTAAAATTTGTCGCGGACGAATACATTTGACTGTGCGTGCACATTTAAGGGATAATTACTGCTGCAACTAATGTAGTCTGCATTACGGGTTAACAAGCAGAAGATAAGAAGTACATACATGTATATATCTTATCTGGCTTATGTTATGTAAACGTCCCTAGTATCCCTTCCGTTTGTTGTATACAGCCATATATTCCACCAAAACCCCATGTCTGACAGTGCTATTGGCGCTTTGATCTTTGCTACTACTGAAAGGATTCATTTGAGACTTTACACAGGTTTACAGGGTTACCTATGAATGTCAAACATTGCATATTTCTAGAAAAACATATTACTGGATAATGTCTGTTATATAGAAGTTTAGCATGTAAACTGTTTTACTTCCAGCAACTAAAAGTATTAATTTTTGATTTTATTGCTTATCAGCAATTGATTTCGTTAACATAGACACAATTAGACTCTTTAGAGATAAGAGACCATCCTCTAAAATCCTTTTATGAGTGGAAAACAGTTTTAGAACTGGTATAATTGTTGATTGTTGAGATTTTTGATACCTTGCAATGGATTTTTATTACATTTGTACATGAAAAAGCTACTGAAATCATGAAATTCTGGATTTTTGTAAAGTTTTAATGATGACAAATGTCTTTAAGATAATAATGTTTATTTGTTGTTGTTGTTGATATTTACAGGTTAGACATTTAGAAACCAGTACATCAGCCATGGCTAATGATTTAATAGAAAAATCTAAAATTATATCACATTACGTAATGGAAAGTAGAACAGGTAAGTGAAGTTATTGCATTTCATAGTCTTAGTGTCTTGCTAAGAGCATTCACTAATGTTATAGCTATTACCCCTGACCAACAGACAACTTGTTTCTATCTATCAATCTCTTCAGAGAGTCTTTTTCTCTGCTCATTTCAGTTAACTCATTAACTCATTGGCAAACAGAATTATACCACCCTCATAGGAACCCATTTACTTCTGTGTGGAATTTTTCTTGCAAATGCACATTCAGTAACATTATAGCAAACTCCCCACAGCGGTTATTTCCCTTTAATAAATCAATTACCACTGCCACCACTAGTAAATTTGTCCTTCAGAGAGCCAAATTTTTTTTTATCTTTTCTGTTACAATTCAATATTTTCTACAAATTGAGCCTTCTTGTATTACATTATGATGTTCAAAGTACATAAAGATAAAAAAATAGTTTTAATTAATAATTTGTAAAATATCAAAGAGTGACGTAAGCACTGTGAGGAGTTTGGGCATTCTATAAATAGATGGTATTACTAGCGTCACATGATTTACGTGTTGACTGTGGTTAAGTAGCAAAGTGTGACATACATGTAAGCACTGTGAGTAGTTTGACATTATAGCTATTACCCCTGGTCATCAGACTACAAGTGTCTATGTATATAGCTCTCTGGGAAGTCTTTTACTTAACTCAGTGCAGCCGACACATTTGCAAACAGAATTATACCTCCCTTGCAGGAACCCATTCACATTTGGGTGGAATTAAGCAATGGTAGGTAGATATCTTGCTTAATGAAATTAGCAGTGCCCCTGGTGGGGTTTGAACCTCTGACCTCTCAATCCGAAGTGTGGTTCTTCCACTGGACTACTGCTACAATATAACTGGCTGTATTTATATAATAATACCGAATTTACTTCACCATGCATTTAGAATTGGTAAAATAATTACTGACTGTTACAAAAATTCACCAAATGGTTAACATTTTACTGTATTACCTTTGCACCATTTACCCGCACCTGGTGACCGAAGTTTTATTTTTGGGCACCCCCCTTTTAGACCCCCTTGAGGTATATTCTGATGTGATATGAATTCACGAAAAAAATAGTGTTTAAACTTTCACTGAGTAATATTTATGGAATCCAGGTAGAACACTAATTTCAAGTCCAAGGACATGTATAATGAAGTGGGGATGAACTTGTAAAAAAATATAGAATCAATCAGTTTTTGATATAAAGTATATGATTTGATTATTTATGCATTGACTTGTTAAAGTGCTACGATATTACAACCATGTTTTATTGTATATTTACAGATAATAAACACCATAGTAGTCCAAATGATGATAAAATGAGTTTAAAGAAAGTTTTAGATTTAGTTAATAAATCAGATGAACACGGGCTCAGGGACATGAATAAAAAACTACAAAATATGCTGGAAGAAACATTGACTAAGAATATGCATTTACAGAAAGTAAGTATATGTGAGATTAGATAAACTGTACTTGTGTAGCTGAAGTATAATACAGCACTTTTACTCCCTTGCCTTCTGTTGTAGTCTATTTTAGTGAGTTAGCATAATGTGTTCTAAAATCAAACAATCAATATTATAACTAGCTATGATTTAATAATTTTTATTGAATATGGAAAATTTAGGCTGTTATAAGTTGGTGGACCATCAGCTCACTAACATTCTGAAAGTCACTGGACTGAAGGGGATTTATGTGGCCTCGGTTCATGGTCCTCTGGCTAAGTTTTATTCACCATTTGTTTCCAATGTGTCATGACATAGTTGCCAAAATGTATATTTTGGCTATATGGAAGTCCATCTGTCCGTCTAGAATCCTGTCGAGGTAATAATTCCACCATGGGTTGATTGATTTCATAAAAACCTAATGTAATTGTTAACCTTCATGAGACAGCGAGCGTTGTGCATGAACTATGTTGAAACATCAAAGGGCGTGGCCAATAAATGGGATCAAAGGTCAAATAATGTCAAAAATTGGCTTTGACATGGTGGCAGGTTGAGGTATTTATCATTTCTGTGATAGCTATAGTTAATATGATTATTATTGTTATTTTTGTTGTTATTGTTATTATTATATTTATTAATATTATTGTTGTTGTTGTTGTTGTTATTATGATCATCATTACCATTATTATAATTATTGATATTTATAATTGTAGGATTTAGAAATGATGTCACAAGAGGTTGTAAGATTAAGTAAGTTACCACATCAAAACAGTACCACTGATACTGACCAACAATCTATGAGTTCATCTACAAAAAGTACTGATATCACACAAAGTAAAACTGTCAAACAGTTCTCTAATGGTGCAATATCATGATGTATTTACTTGTTGTGTTTATATGTTGATTTTTATATAGCTTTCAATTTCATTAAAATCAGATTATTTTATGCTCCCCTACATTTCCAATGCAGTTGATCAGAAGGTATTACATGTATATTGTGGCTCATGTTCAGTTGATACTTCTATTGCATGCAGAAATGTTTAAAGTCACTAAACCAAGACAAAATCTTGTTCATCTATTTAAAAACAAGTAAAACCATCAAAAAGACAATAGAATATAACTGCCTTTGGATTATAATAACTCTCTCTAGCGGGTTCCCTATTAGGGGTCAAGTTCTTCAAAATATCATTTTCTTATAAAAGTAGGGTACTTTTATAACATGCAAATTAGATTACGGAAATATCCTCTCAGCCAATCAAGTTGCTTAAAAGGTGTTTGATAAAACTAACACAAAATTGTAAAGTGTTAGATATGTCATATCGTTTTTCCTGTGATTTACTCGAGAAATCAGTGCGTGCAAATTTTGAGTGTGCAAACATCTAAACTGATGCTAAAAAGAAACGCCTCATTTCAACTAGGTACATAATTTTCGTGATTAAGAATAATATAAGCATACATTAATGTTGTCACCCAGTAAGAAGTCCTTGGTGACATGCGCAACGTGAGGTATGTCGTCACTATGCTGACAGACAGTCATAACGTTGCCAGAATATAGAGACACTCACAGAGCATAAAAGCTAGTATATGTGATGTGTCCTCGAGATTACCTTAGCCAACAACAAGTTGTGGCCAAAACTCGTTTTGAAACATTGATAAATCTGAGGGCGTTACATAGCCAAGACGCGAATCCTTACCGCGCTCTTCATTATTTCAACACCACGGCCGCGATGATACGAGCAGAGAGATAAACGTTGATGACAGTGGCATATCTTAAGAACTCTTTACGCCAAACAAGAAGATTTCCGTTGTTTGTCGACTTATTTGACATACACGGTTATCTTTCACCACACATGACGTAGATACTACCATGAAAATCTGTCACGCGAATGTCGTTGGCGTAAATATAAATTATCTAGTTGTCTTGACTTACCGACATTACACTCATTCTACCTGAACGTGGCCTATCAGCAAACGTTTTTGTATAACGTAAGACTTAATGGGTTCGTTTCTTTTTCCCGTCAATATATGTTCATGTATGAAACTATTTACATGATTTCGTGAGTTTTAATTGGCTTTCGCACGAAATTCACTATACAAAACGTGTATTTATCAAAGCAGAAAATTTGTTGACTTAAGATTTAAAGTTGTGGTTATTTTTAGCCACGACGTGATGTTCCGATCTAGTTCGTTGAGTTCCGTGATTTTCCGTACAGTCATTACGTTGGGTTTTATCGCTAATTTCAAAATAATTTAAGTATAAATTCTGGAGCAAATACTTGTGTTTTTTGTATCTTAGATGCGTTTTATATATTCATTGAATGTTTGCATGAGTTTTAAGCAAAAGCATGAAACTTGACAATTATCAGCGTTCTATTTAGTAAAGGGGCTTTAAACCCACCCTGTTAAATTAGTGGGTAGCCAATCTGACTACAAAATGGATAGCGTGTTCAATGCATTGAAGCAGGGAGGGGTTTCAAGAGATCTAGGCTTATTTGGGGCAGTTAGTAGGATGACTGTCCATTGCCGTTATGAATGAAAAAATGTCAAAATGTGGCATAATGGCTAAATGCAATACATTACGCTACATTCCCCTTTTGTCTTATTCAAAAGTTTCAAAAAGTCAAAACCTCAAAGCAAGCAACTTTCAAAAAAACAGTCTATAGTAATTCGATTTAAGATTTTTTTTACACCTCTGATGACTATAATGTCACTTGTTGCAGGATGGAAGATTGTATGGTGGTAGCGTACATAATATCTGTTTTTAATTAGATTGATAGAACTTGTGTCCAGATTTTTTTTAATTTTAATATTTTATAACTTTTGCCATTTTATATACCATGTATAAAATGTACAGATTGTTAAGATTCCCTCCATGATGGAGTTTGTTGTTTGTTAATGTACATGTACAATGTGAATAGATGACATCATCTCAAACATTCAGTGATATCTTACTGTTACATTTTATATGTTTAGGAGTGCTACATATAGCTTTAACGTCGGATAGATTTCATTCAACTCTCAGTGATGCATACATTAACCCCCCTCCTGATTTAAATACTTATGAAAGTACTTTTGATAAAAATAGATAAATGTATTTATGTACTTCAGCGGGGATAATAAATGCACCATTGACAGTTGAATCAGAATAAAACAATTGACCATTATGAACATTGTACACATGTATGTAGCATGTTGAGATAATGGAGAAACCATCACTTATTGATAATTTGAATTAATACTTACAGGGCAAAACATCAACTATTTTTGCATCCACATCACCTAGGCCTCTGATGATCATCCCACATGCAGCTAGTACAATACAAACATTTGTAGTATCTTTTTCAATTTAAAATTGGCGGTTAGCTGATGTCAATGATAATAATGATAATGATTATAATGATGATAAAGACTTTATTTTATGATGATACACATTTGAATAAATTTAATCTACCATATGGAAAAACATGGTCATGTTATTTACAATATTTACATAGGGAAACACAGGGAAATGAATTAACACATTAAAAATTAAGTAAAACCATACAAAGTCACACATGGCTGAAATAAAAAACCATCAAAATAAGATAAAATATAAATATTTCCAGTGAAGAAATACCATTATATGCAGGTGTGTATTTAATAAACTTGTGTAAATTGACTTTAAAACACTATGGTTTTGATTGTTCAGATTTTTTACTTTTCTACTGCTGGTAGCATAGTCTATGTCGGAGGAATAGAAAATCCTGTTATCTTTTGTAAGTGATATTATATATCCAAATATTTGTATATGTAGATTTATTCATGTACCTGACTCAAGTTTTACTCACATTTTTGTGCAATCCAGGTAAACTTAATCTGTATATTGTGTCTAAGTTTTTTTTGGTCTACATTAGTTAGTAGCATAGAAAACATGCAAAAATGACAGAAAAAAATTCAAGGGGTTAAGATGTTCGACTGGTAATCATTGTATAACCAGCTCCAAGTTGGCTCAAATCACATTCAAAAGCTGGCTTGTTGTTTCCTTGAAGATTGGGCAACAAATGTCAAAATATTTCCTTATCGGAAAGTTTTTTTGGCTTTTTTTTTACGTACCTTACAAAAAATGGCCACTGCATAAAAGTATTCAACCTACAAAAATATAAAATACATCCTCTGATATAGAAAAGATGTTTCTAAAATCCTATCAAGTCGTTTACTTTTAAAATGTCTACAAATAAAAACATTTGAAATTAATATTCAGTAAAAATTTTATGATTCAAAGAAAAAAATCCCCTTGTTTCCCGAACAGGAAGTATTCCCTATTGTTAAAGGAACTTGTTTCACAATTGAGGTAAAATGAAATAGTATAACATTGTTGTCAAGTGAAGTTACAAAGAATTAACTCAACTAGGATGATAAACTAAAATCACTCTTTGTTGCCAATACATGTATCTTGTACTTCTGTTGTCATTCACATTATTCTTAGTAAATTGGTATGCTAGCAAAGAGATGTTGCTGCATACAGTTATATGATTACTATGTATTTCTGATCAGTTTTAACTGTTTAAAATCTGTGAAGATTGTAATAAGATCAAGTTAATATGAATCCTGTATGTTCTTAGTGATTAGTTTACATTAAGCGTAATATAGTCTTGATTTTATTCAGTTAGCCGCGACAGGCTGGAAGAGTCCAATCATAACATTGACAATAGGAACAACCAGTAAGTGCTATAGTAAAAATAAGTTCAAACAGTTGTATCTCAAGAATTTATGCATAGTATTGTACACCAATAAACATCTTCCAAAATAGCACAGTCCGGAAACAATATGGTCAAAAATGTCTCATTATCGGTTGGCTGTCAAAACCTCGTATCTCAATTTTTCAAGGTTTTCAGGAGAAGGAAAAAACTATTTTATCAAAAAGTCATACCCAAACTTGAAATAATTATGTTTTGTTTCAAAATGTCGTAACTCACTTTGACACCCATAAAATTCATGTATTGCAACATTCGTCAAAGATAACTGTTTCCCATGCTTGCAAACAATAAAAATGTAATGAATGCATTATTTCTGCTTCTTAATTTAATTGCTAGTGTAGAATACTTGTCATCATTAGTGGAACATAAAATGACAAACTATTTTCAATCGTTTTAGTCAAAATTAAAAGTCACAAGATGCAAATCATATAAGATAAACATACAAAATTAAAGTTAAATGAATAAAGTGGTTAAAATAAAACATATTTTACCTCTTAAAAGGAAGAATCCAACTGCATGATCATTTTTTTATCAACAATGGAGTGTAAGATGTGAGATACGATATTTTGACCTTTGTTCAAAAAACCAATCAGAGTTACGATATTTCATCACATGACAATATTTCGGGTATTGATTGGCTTACAGGTACAATGTTTTGAGACAAGGCGGGAATCGCTTTGATGTACTTCGTGCAGTCAAAAAGTCATTTTTGTCAAAAAGCATAGTTACGATCTTTTGGCAGCCGACCGACGTCATGCAATAATGCCTAGCTAAACAAGTTTTGTCCTCTTTTTGTAGAAATAATCCAATACTCTAAAAATACAAAAATGCAGTCAAGGCTCACTGGATAAAATCAAACTATAGTAGATATAATATGTATCATTGTTAGAATCTGTTGTTTTGTTACATTATCATGTGTTGCTCAAAGCAGTGTTGTTGTTAAGATTAAACCATTTGTAAAGTTCAAGTTATACACACTGTCATGTTACATGTAGCAAACCATAGGCTTAATGCATTACAGCTCTAAACTTGATTTTCAAAACTTCAAGGGGCCTAAAAATATGCATAAATTTAAACAAAATGGATCATTTTCATCAATCAGTAACACCAAAAAATCATAAGCAATTAGTTCCTTTGATCTGTAGAGTTTCTAATAATAATTATTTCTATAATATAATTTTTCATTGTATATCATTGAACTAATTTTATAAAATTCAAAAGAGTGACTGATGAAATATTTGCTTAATGCTGAAGATATATCAAGGGCTAAATGAATCACTATTGCGACTCTATTTGGAAATAAAGGGAATTCATATTTAGTTGATATTAATTAAAATACTTTATTCAGGCAACAGAAATTTACCTTACTGTGTAACATTGACATATTTGTGCAATAGGAAGAATTAGTTGTATTAGTTTTTTTACACATGCTTAAATGTTCTTGTAACAGTATTTTACTTGTAATTCTAATGCACTGTTTGTAATATGCAATACCATTCAAGTTGCAGTGTGGGGGATAGAAGGGGAAAAGAGCAGTGTCTCTATCTTACACCTTCACACTACTTCTGGGAAATTGTATTTTCACCCAAAATAGCAGGTACCATTGCCAGTCACTTGGAATTGATAGAGCAAGAAAATCTTTGGATTTTACCTACTGAATGCCCCTATAGAGTGGTAATTTTACCAGGGATCTGCTGGACTCTAAGTCAATGTTTACTCTATTTCTTGTAGTTACATGTAGGAGTTAATAATAACTGGTACAATATAAGTTTGAAAAATAAAATGATGTGATGACTGAATTGGAATCTTGGTTTAATCACCAAATAATTGTATACCTTATATCTGTTTCTATTTCTGAATATTAGAAATACATATGATTAAAAAAATCATACAAAAGATATATGTAAATTCACATAAATGATGCTTTTTTGAGCATGTGTATGCTCTATGTAACACAAGGCACTAACTAGATTCGTTAGTATTTCATAACAAATTGCTTTCAAATACTAAGCTGTTTTTTGAATAACATTATTTTGATTTTTATATCCCCACCTCGAAGAAGAGGGGGTATACTGTTTTACCCTTGTCCGTGCGTGTGTGCGTGCGTGCGTCCGTTACAAAATTTCCGTCACAGTTTTCTCAGCAACTATAACATGCAGCAGCCTAATACTTTGCATATTGCTTCATCCCATAGTCCCATGTGGTGTAAAGCGATTTCATGCTCCTTGCTCATCTACTTCCTGTTTGTTGCATATTTTTAGATTTTGTTAAATGAAATTACATTATGATAGTCATATTTCTCACAGCAGGGGTATCACTAGTGAGCATTAGCTCACAGATTTACTTGTTTTTCCTTTTTGCTTCAACTCTTAATGATAGTTCTCATATATTTTTATATACATTCCAATCAGAATTTCTGGTGATGGTTATTTTTTTATCTAAGCTTATTGTTATTGCTTGAAGTTGTGTTTTTATAAAAGTAAATTCTGTTTGACATTTTTAGGGCTTTAATGGACCAAAAACATGCAAAACCTCATTTACTTTGTTAATACAGTATAACCTCTTCCGAGCAAATCCTCTACATGACAACAGCTTTTGATATTTTCCCTTACATGTAATTTTAATTGAAGTTAACCTCTACAGAGAAATTACCTCTGAACAGCAACATACTCCCAGTGGGTGTTGCTTAAGAGGGGTTGTACTGTACTAGATTGGTAATTCATGTATAAATAATTTATCTCACTGTCAAGTTGATGGTATTTATTTTTTTGCAATCGCTAAAATACTCATTTTTTTCAAGATACATGTATTAATATTTAGAATCAAGTGCCCTGTAAATGTTCTCTGACAAATGGAATTTTGGAAAAAACTGATGCATACTGAAAGTAAGTTTACTGTAGTGAAAACTTTTTTATGTAACATTGTTTTGATCATACATTGACAGTCTATGAAATTAGGATATGAAAGTGGTTGTCTGAAAAGAACATTTTGAGAGCAAGCACTATATCTCATTTGTAGAATTTTGGTTGCCCAACAGAAAATGTTGGTTGCCCAAACAAAAAATTGGTTTCCCCAGGAAACTGGACATCCACTAATTTCGTAGACTGTATTGATGAATTAATGAATGCTGATTTTAAATTGTAGTCAGCTGTCTTCTTGTTCCTTTTCTCATTGGTAAATGTAAATCAATTTACTAAAAAACATTTTTGTCGAAGAACTTTTGTAGGGCACTGTAGTTTTAATAAATTTGTCTGTTTTTTTTTTAAATGTAATGAATAATGCAGTTGTGTGTTTTAAAAAATTCCACGTTCTGTAAAATGAAAGGTGACATTACTGCATGAATTCATATTTTCTAGATGTGGGTTTATGGCATTTTTTATTATCTTTGTTACACAGATCTGAAATGTACATTTTTATGTCATCATTTTTCTACAGAATTCAAATGAATTATTCAGTATTTGACAATACTCTGAAATACTGGATTATATTTTTTTTATAAAATGTTTGACTTGCTAAAAACTGATATAATGTTTTTGTTGTATTACTTATTCATGAAAACATGCCTCTTTCCTTATCAGTGTTGACTTAGACTGGGACGTTAAACCATGGCAACTTGTTGGGTTTAGTTTAGTTATTAGATTGTGTATTCAGAAAAACTATGTTTTACTGTTTTAACCCTTTCATACGCTGAATTTTCATAATGGACTTGTCTTGTATATAATTAGGAGCAGTCCATAGTCAATTAAAGGGGGTCATGTTAAAGATGCGAAATCTAAAGCCAGATCAGACTGCAATTTTTCCAATTTATTGTACAGTCAATTTTCATTGAAAATTAGAAACAAACTGCTTTACAGTTTATATTGCACACGATAGAATGAATTGGATGGGATTTGGAACATAATATGCTTGAAAAAACTTTTGAACCTTTATATTCACAAGTGTGCTTGAACTCAAAGATATTTAGCACATATCCCCTGATAATGCTCAACTATAAAACTATGGATGTAACGCCATGTCAACACAATTTAGGCTATGTTACGGCATCCAGTGCACCTATCCTAGCTTTCCTGAACCCTTGTCTATAACCAATACTCACCTACCTTTCCACAAGGCCAGAAAATTCTCCATATACCTTATTAATGGAAGATAGTTAGCATTATTGTCAAATTTCTATGGAAGGGTATAACCTCCCTGGGTCAGATTCGAAGCTGTATTCCCTTTGGTGTACTCAAATAAATACTGAGAAAACCACAAATGGACTTATCTGCCTTACAAAAAAAATTAGCCCCCTATTTGAAAATGTTACCTATGTCAGTTTAGTTTATTATATACTAGGACGAAAAAGAAACGCCGGGTACATAAAATATGCAACACATGTCCGGCCGTGTTTCGCAAAACAAGAAGGGTCATCGTTAAAAGGGGGTATTTTTTCACATAATCAGCATCGGAAATCGATTGAAACTTCAACAGCTGGTTCTATACAGATGACATTTCATACAAAAATAAATATAATAATCCAATAATACAATTTATCCCTTAAAACAATCATTATAGGTTACCCGGCGTTTCTTTTTCGTCCTAGTATATTTATAAATACCTGTAACATTGTCTATGTCTTCCTTTTTATCTTGATGATTTTTATATCTATATCTAATAAGTAAGTATTAGATGGATTAGCAAGTCTTAAATTTGATGAATATGCCAATTGTCATTTTAATTGCTCACAATACAATTAGTCTATTTCTGTTTATCTATATTGCCATATACTGTGTACACTTCTTGTTCATCACAGTAAAATTTTATAGCCCCTTAATAAGATCTCTCATCAAATTCTTAAAATAATCAATTTTTATAAAATTAATAGTTTTTAATAGTAAAATCACCTAAACTCCAACAGTTTTGGCATCAAAGTGGGTAGATAAACAAGATCTTGTGTTAGTTGGCATAAAGTAGATTTCTGCACGAGTATATTCTATTTCTTGTTACCAATCCATATAATACTGTGTAACTTATGCAAGAAATCTTAGAAAAAAAAGAATTATCTTTTAAGTCAGTTTCATAAATTTGCAGTTCAAAGTCCAAATGATCTTAAAAATAATTATGATATGATGTTTAAAAGGTATACATTGTTCCTCAGGTGGCCATCACGGCCCTGAGTCAAAAACACTGTACACATTGAAACAAAGTGTTTTTGATTTGGGACCGTGCCAGCCACCTGTGCATTATTCTACATAATTTAAGAATATTTGGTACAAATGGGCAAATGAAATGGCCTAATTATCATAGTTTCCTGAATTTGACCTGCAATGAATTTTTATTGTTATTATTTTTGTGAAAAGCACCACATGTCTGTGCTAATACTTATCATCTTACACTAACTGGTCCATGATCATACTGTCAGTTTAACATACCAAGTACTGTTACTTTATATCGAGGTTTGAGCGAAACACTTTTGTTACTCACTATATTTTCGAACAGAGTTACAATAGTGTTTGGTTCAGCCTTTGATATAATATATGTTCTGTTTGAGTCTTCTGATACAAAGGAGAGGAGAGGATGTGGCTAAGGGGTTACAACATTTGACTAGTAATCATTGGATAACCTAATTAGTTGGAATCCCATTCAAAACCTACCCTGTTGTTTCCTTTAGAAAGAAACTACTTTCTACTAGCTAGCTCAAAACTGGGGGGACCAGGAAGCAGACTGGGAAGTGATTATTTTAAGTTATAAGAACTTGTTTCAAAATTAAACTAAATGAATTAGTATAAACATATGGAACAGAATGGAACTTTAGTGTTATTACATTTACTAGTTACCGTATGCATGGGTGTGAAATTTCAAGTCTTTACTGTTTTTCCTCAGATAAGTGAAATCTAAAATTCAACTTAGGATAGAAAGATAGACTTGACTGTGGACATAAATGTATAAGTATGACAAGTCAGACATTGGAATTCTGTGTTCCTGTGGCACTTTTCACAAAAAATCTTACGATAAAAAAATCATCGTAACTAAAAATCAAGAAGCATTAATTATACCTTCATTCTTTGGCCAATCAATTCCAAATATAATTGAGTTATGTAAAAATATTGTATACATTTTGAATATCATGTCGTAGTCATGTTTATTATCGTTCTGACTTTGTATTGCAAAATTATGAATTTGACTTACGATATTTTTGTTCGTAAGATTTTTGTGAAAAGGTGCACTGATATGTAAAATATACTTACTTGTTAGTAATGACTAAGCTGGTATTTCTCATCTCTTCTTTTCTAGCGGTATAACTGAGGTCAGATATGTTTTATTGTATAAATGAATTTGAAATGTTTCAGTTCATACAAAAAACAAAACCTTGTTTATGTAAACAATACAAAGAACTAATCCACTTTAGGGGATGCTCAGGATGACAATAAAATATTATATAGTATTTTTTATACCCCCGCTTCGAAGAAGAGGGGGGTATACTGTTTTACCCTTGTCCGTGTGTGTGTCCGTGTGTGCGTCCGTCCGTTACAAAATTTCCGTCGCAGTTTTCTCAGCAACTATAACATGCAGCAGCCTAATACTTTGCATATTGCTTCATCTTATAGTCCCATGTGGTGTAAAGCGATTTCATGCTCCTTGCTCATCTACTTCCTGTTTGTCGCATATTTTTAGATTTTTGCGGGGTTATCACTAGTGAGCATTAGCTCACAGATTTACTTGTTAAACATGTTTTATGAGTAGTGTTAAAGCGTACTACTATTACAAGCATGATTGACTAAGGTTGTAGTGGTTTATCGGCCACACTAGTTTTGTTAAAATGAACTATACAACTTATATTTTCAATACTGCTCTACCTATGGAATGGAATGGTTTATTCAAATGTTTACACAAACATGTAATGTTATTTTGTAGGAACTATAGATGTTTATGAATTGATTAATTTTATGGTGCCAAATGTGATATTTATTGTATATTATATATGTTATGTGATTAAATATTTATTGTAAAGTTTATTTTTGTCTTTTATACTTCTCCAAGGATTAACAACTTCTTGTAGAGATTTAGTTATTCTATCTTTATACGAGGGTTGTTCAGAAAGTTTGTAGAATTTTCCTATAAGTTTGTTAATAGCCGAGGTTCCATGTAAAAAACTATATCAACATCAATATCAACATATGTCCTATGTATTCTGTAAAAATCAGCATGATATAGATCTACGTATGAACAATTTATTTATGCATATTTAAAATACACATGTATCACATACCTGGAGCACTTCAACGTTAACTTGACGTTGCTCTAACGTTAACCATCGCCATAGTCTATAGAAAGTTGCGCACTTTCTCAATACTCGCACACTTTTTATGTGTCTGCTTTGTCTGCTAACTCATTTAGCATATGTTTGTGAATACCATTCTTTGCTTAATGTAGACACAACAATCTGGCTCTGCTTTTGTGGAGCTTGATCATGAGATAATTTCTAGGGTAATTTTCCCTCCTGTAACCTCTGAAATTGAATGTTGGGTAGTTGTCACTCACTGACAGAGGTATGCTTATAATAACTGGTTAACAGCTAAATCCAGATATTTAGATTTTCTATGAACGGTGAGCAGGTTGATTAACCTCAATTATATGACCAATACAATGTGTTACTTTAGCCATGTATCCTATAAACATGTTTTTATAGGGTCCATGCTACAACGTTTAACCCAACATGACAATGTTTTCATGCATATTATTACATTTATTTAGTGAAAAAAGCAGGCGCGTATCTGCCATTACACACTTTACGCACGTGCGTAACCTCGATTCCAGAAATCGAAAATCCAAAAGTGCCAAAAAAAACCGCTTATTAATTTGATGCCTAACCCGGGTTACTTTTTATTTGCTCGTATGAAATTGCAGATTCATAAAAATAGGATGGAACGAAGGGTATTTCTGTTGTATTATGTAGGCTAAATCTCTTGATTTAGCTGTTAACCAACTACTAAGCGTATACTTTAGTCAGCGACTGACAACTGCCCTACAAAATTAAAAATCATAATTTAGAGTAAAGAATACAAGTATATACTATTTATTGGAAGTCACTGCAGGAATTTATTAAACAATCATCAATTGAGTTGCAGAAATTATATTACAAAGTAGTTTTTCCAAAAAAGTTCTGCATTCAGAACACCTCGACTGTCATTCAATAATGCTACATACTTGAGGGAAGCATACAACAGCTAGTTTATGTAAAATAGTTCCTGTTGTGAACACACTTGTCTACGTAAACACACGTTAAATGTTGTATAGATAGAGCGCAGACATTTCAAATTTAAGGACTAAAACAAGTAATTTTTCATCGCCTAAACGATAGTGGATTTGATGACTTCAACACCGGACAATGCAGTTTGTTTGATCACGTGACACAAATGTAGTTCCACCATGGCGTCTATGTCCGAGGTTATTTGTAGCAATTGTTTGTAGAAAATGGTCAAGGGGTTCCTAATAGTTCGCTCAGATGTCCCATACAACAATAGTATCACAGAATTGGAAATCACGGTGTCCCACACTGATGTAAACTTTCTCCAGTTTGTCATCAACACATATAGCTTTAGGACATTTCACATTTCGTTGTACAGCCTTCTTATGTTGACAATCTGCAGATATTTGATATACAGTGTTAGCTCTTTGGTCACAGACCAGTAGACGTTTGTCTCCAAGAAGTACAAGCCCTGCTGGTCCCTCCAAATTCTTATATCTTGTAACGATGTCCCCATTCCAATTTAACATTATGATTTCTTGTCTACAGAGATTGGACACGTAGATGTGTTCACTGGTTGCTTGTACATAATTTGCTGAACTAAATAAATCTATACCTGATCCTGTTGGGTCTTTGTCAATGGTTGTGACCACATTGCCTTTTAAGTCCATTATTTCAAGTTCGGCTGGTAGCAAGTATGTAAGAACCAGTTTATCTCCATGGCAGCATATTCCACGACATATACCGTTTGTTTTTATTGTGCTTGTCTTATTAAGCATGTTTGTAACTGATAGAAATTGTATCAGAGGACGGTTGCGAAACGTAACTGCAACCTTTGGAACAGTTTGACTTGGCACTGCAGTGACATTCCAAGGCAGTTGAACAGGACCCAATGAGAGTTGTGATAATATTGTCTTACTGTTGATATCAACAAGCTTGATACAGTTATTATCCGAGTCACAGAGGACAAGTTTGTCAGGAGGTATCATCACGATGCCTGTTATTAGACACGTGTAAACATCATCTTTAGTGGAAACATAAATATCATCTTGTTTTAATGGTCTTACTCTAACTTTGTGTATTCTTTCTAAAACACCAAACTGTTTCAACGAGTTAAAAGCATTCATGACGTCTTCATCAGGGACAAACTTGTATTCATCAAATACACACAAGTCACTTGTCATCGTCTTGATGACATTTTCATATTCTAGATGAACTTGCTGTGCTTTGGTCATTTCAATAAATAATTGATTGGATAGATTGAACGTGTTGAGGTGTTCAATGTTATCTTGTAATGATTTAGATGTTTTCACCATATCTTTGCAAAGTTTTTCAAGTTTCTCAACTTTTACCGCGTTTTGTTGCTTTATTACTTTAATCTTGCTAACAAGTTCCTTTTCTATTTTGTCGATTTGGTGGTAAATATCATACTTGTAATTCTTAACGTCAGATAAGGCCCTTGTTAAGGTCTGATTTGATATTTTTGAATCCTCAGCAACTTCATCTTTGATGGTTTCACATTGCTTCACCAACTTGTCAAATTTGTCAATGGTATCACATAAACGTTTCCTGTTGATACATGGCTTGGAAATGTTAGGAATGTAATCCACTCGACATGGTTTGGTGTGGTTCAAAGAAACACAAATACTACATAGTAATAATTCATGGTCTTCACAGTAAAGTTCAAGAAGTTTATCGGTGTGGTATTCACATGTTGCCGTTATGTTATCAGCGGGACCCGCGTCTACTGCTGTAACAGTATCAGGAAGCTCTTGAGTCTTCGGCATTGACGCTTGGTCTTGTAACCTATGATGGCGACAGGGGGCTGGTCTCAAATGGTTATTGAAACACGAGGCACAAAGATGCTCGTCGCAATCTCTGCAATATCCATAAGCTGGTTTGACGGTATTTTCGTGGTGGCATGGTACACACAGTAAATCATAATCAAGGTCTGAACCACCAGAATGTGTTTTTATCAAGTCTGGATGATTGTAATATGCCATTTCTGCAATAAAAACAAAAGCTATGTACATTTCACCATCAACACATATACAAAACAAAATACAATCCAATTTGGAAATACAACTACATCTTAATAATGAAGATATAACATATACTCAATCTGAGAAACTTCTTGGTGTACATGTTGACAATAATTTAAGATGGAAACTTCAAGTGGAAAACACTATTAAAAAATGCAACAGGAATTTATATTTACTTCTGAGAATGAGAAGTTTTCTCAACCAGCATGCTCGCAAACTTTTTTACAATGCCTATATTTTACCCCATTTGGACTATTGTTGTACTATTTGGGGAAACTGTTCAAATGAACTATTAAATAAAATTATTAAATTTCAAAAAAGAGCAGCACGTGTCATCCTCGACAAAGATTTTGACGCACCATCTGAACCACTTTTTAAGGAATTACGATGGATGAAATTTAATGAAAGAATTGAATATAAAAAGGCCCTTCTAATTTTCAAATCGCTACACGAAGACAGCACACCAACATACCTAAAAGAAAAATTTCAATATACTTCAACAATACACAGTCGAAATCTTAGATCTTCCAACAATCATCATTTACATGTTCCAAAGCCTAATCTAGAATTTTTTCGAAAAACATTATCATATTCCGGTCCCATGATTTGGAATGTAATACCTCTTAACATACGTCTTTCAGAAAATATAAATCAATTCAAGAGGGCCTATATACAGTGGAAGTACTCTGGTTCCATGTAACTTGTATTCTTTAGTAAATTTGAAAATTGAAACTTTATATTATGTCATAACAGTTGTACTTTTGATCTATGTGTTTTTGTTTATATGTATATAATTGTATTTTTGAAACTATGTTTGCTTAAACCTATTTAATTGTTTAAATGTATATACTTGTATACTGAGGCCCACATGGAAGATTGGACTTGTCCAAATGTGCAGCCTGTTTAAATAAAGTCGTTATTATTATTATTATTATTATTATTATCTTAGTAAGCGCCATCGTTTGGAATAAGTTAAGAAGACATGACTCAGTAGAGTTTCAAGATTGAGTTGCACTCAATCTTGAGTTAATGAAGTTGGTCTACACAATGCTAGTTGCCCATTCACTCGCTCAGTTGGGACAGTCTCTCGCGTGGCCGACCAGGAATCTAGAAAGTCTAGGTTCGATACCCAGCGGTTCGTACAAACACTCGCATTGACTCGGCGATAAATAAAGCAAATTATTTTAGACAGTGGTTCATCCTAAGACAGGTGGTTAGATGGCTTGTTCGCCTCATGTTACTCTAACTGCATTTTCGTACCCAAAGGTTATCAAGATTTTCGATCTTACTCCAGAATTTTGATAACGGTTATCCTCTTGGTACAAGAATGTTTTATCTGTTGTAAATTGGCATAAATCTCAAGCGAAAACAGAAGAATAAAATAAATACATGTACAACAAACCTCTATTTATTCACTTGTCGCATAAGATCATCCATGCGCTCTTGTCAAAGTCTTGATACAAAATACATTAACTACTCGTCATCTTTCATGTTTCATGACTCATTGTTCAATCGAAGAAACAATGGGCAATGAGTAGACAAATGCATGTTTGTATAATTTTATATGATCATGAATTCATGTATCAAGTACATGCGCGATTAAGACAATAGCTACTCATTTAAAGCTACTCGCATATGGATTTGATTATTTTTACATTCTAAAATTACTTTTCTGTGTCCCTATTTCTGTCATTTCTGAATTGTTAATATTTGATGTCGTACTCAAAGCACAGAAGCTTGAAATTATGTATAGTTCGTTTTTTCTCAACTGTCAAAACATGAATAATTTTGCGGTGACTTCGTGTTCTTTGTCTAACACTCGTGGTATTGAGATAGTGTGTAATCATTCACCGTGAAATTATTTTTAGGGTAAAGAACTATCTAAATGTCATCACTTCTGCAAATACCCTAATAAACAAGAAAGATATTAGATGAAATATTCTGTTTCCCTTACATAGGAATTCAATGATAAAATCCGATGATTCTAACTGTAAGGACCTACTTACCAATTGGATTGCTTCAGATTTTATCAGGGAAAGATAACTGACTAAAGTCCCTAATTACCGATAAGGTATATAGAGAGGATATTTGTTTATTTTGGAGTAATATCTATTTTCATTTCACGAGTGAGCTAAGGATGCAATATTTTCACGAGTGGCATAGCCACGAGTGAAATATAATATCATTAGCTCTTTCAAAAAAAATCTTACACTGAAATAATAAAACTGTCTGTTTATTATATGCTTCAAAGCTGGTTTCTTTTAAAGTTTAAGTATGATATGTCATCAGAATAGCGTATCCAAACAGTGAAAAATAACAAATTTATTTTCATTGTTTCAAAACAGTGAAATGTCTATTTTTTTTATTTCACCGATAAATCCCGGTATTCGACTGGGAAGCATATAATAAATTTTCTTCACTACTCAATAAAATGTTTCAATGGTCTTATATTTGTAGTTAGATGTGCAATTTGTCAATTTGCTCTAAATTTGTCGTTATAGAAACACGTCGTAATTGATTCCAAAATGTTAATGTACTTATAATCTTGAGGGGTTTAGAAAATTTGGCATTTAAGTTGAAATGTATGTACGGACAGCTTTAAAGAAATGATGAACATGCAAACACTTGAATACCACAACTTTAGCGATTGACTAATTTGAAACAGTTATCAAGGAAATTAATGGACACAGTTAAACAATAAAAACATATATCGAAAACACTCAGACTTCTTAAAGTTGAACGGAAATGAATCAAAGATTCATGACATGGCTAAGTATTGTTGATAAGTAGTTAACTCGCTCTACATGAATTTCTATTTTTTATCGTTTTAAGTTCGTTTGTACGCAACACTTCTAAATATGAAATGACTAACACCGATTATCACGATTTACAACAAACTCCCAAACAGCGGTTATTTCCCTTTACTGAAAGAATCAAGTTTGAATCACTGGAACCAGAGTACGTATCTTATGATCATAAAATAATGCGTACGACCCTATAATATAGTTCCCTGTGCATACATACGTGTACTCTACCTTATATATAATATATTATAATGAAAGTATAGTTATAACTAGTACACGATAATGTATACGGGGCCGATTTTTGGAACGATGTTATTTAACATCGTTCCAATGGTAACAAGAAAGTATAAGATTACTCTTTTCACGCTTCAACAATTTTCAACATAGACAAAGAGGCGTAGTTCAAGCGTGAAACTCATTAACATCTCATTTAAATGTAATACAACGCTGGCTTGTGTTATCGTTCTTGAAACTTTTCAGGAAAAGGGAGGTTACTCTCAGGACATACAAATCTTGCAATGGAGACGGGACAACTCAACCCGTAGACAACTCAACCCGTGACAACTGCAATGATTACTTGTTGGAGTAAAAAAGGCCTACGATGTTTTTGACAATGCATGTTATATGCGTAGCTTAATTACATCATTCGATAGTAATAAACAATCAAAAAATAAGTTCAGGACATCGTTCCTCCAGCACTCCAGTGCTTTGATTAATTGTGCTTGATGACAAAATATCATATCTGTGCGTATTTAACGAGTGTGAGGACTCTGGTGCCAGTGGTTTTAATGCGTGAATAAACCGACGCAAATAATTTGGATTTTACAATATATATAGAAGAAATGTTTTAGTTTCAAATTTAGATGTATCTGAACTTCCATTTTTTATTTAGCGTCAGGTTAACGATAATCAGATGAAAATATATACGTAAATGTTTTGGAATCTACCATTTCAGTTCGTTTGTTATTTTTAAATCTATCAGATGCAATATTCTGTGCGTGCAATTTGTTTTAGACCACATCCTTCCGGTCTGAGGTGTTTTCCGGACATACACTCATTGTATTTTTATATTTTGATTTGTAATATTTGTGTGATTTAAGTGTTGCCTATTGTGGGCGGTTTTGTCATCCAGGTCACTAGCACCATAAACTCGTTAAGTACTTAATACTTGTAATGATATTTTTTTCAACGAATACAAAAATGGTCTTGTTTACATTATCGTCTGATTAAAACTACACTTTTATTATAATGACTGCAAGTCATTTTTTAGGATCATGAAGCTATTTTTCTCGGTGCTTAACATACATTTAATGGTCATGTAGTTTTCATTATTAATATGTTGCATTATTCTGCAAAATGTGTATAATGTGGTTGTGATTCAAAAGTTCAGGCCCCCCCCCCCTAGAAAAAGTTTGGACCCCCTAGAAAAAAAATTCTGGATCCGCCCCTGCGTAAGCATTATTTTATAATCATCATATAAGTTATGGACCCTGGTGCCAGTGGCCAAGATAGGTTTTCGGTTATAACTTTTATAGGCCTATATAATAATAATTTACAATTTTGTTTGCCTTTCTTCGTCTTTACATAATTATTTGACTTTTCGAGACTTAAAAAGATAAATGAAAAAGGTTTACATATAATCACATGTTAGTTTTAACGATAGTGTTGTTCTTTACTTATCAAAAGACTGATTTATATACCTGTACCAATATGAAACAGTATTTGCATATAACTATGTTTTAAGAACTTGTGGGATGACCCCATTGACACTTTATTGTATGTTTTATGTATACGACCATCGTAAAAAATTATAATGTCTACTAAATATGGTTAAACTAAACTAAGCGGTGCTTACCGGTATACACTTGTTTAATCAAATACCGATACTGGCACCGGGTTGTTAAACCACAGGAGCTTGGCATTCTGTATCATAGTTTGAAAAATTCATTCTTTCTTATAATAGTTTTTATTATAAGACGGAGTTAATTTTTCAAACTAGGATACAGAATGTCAAGCTCCTTTAGTTAACCCTAACTACACGAATACATAGAGGGAACAGAAAGGAGAAACTATTGTCAGCAGTTGATAAACGATATCAAGTTGAATTTGGCTGAACTATGCTCGTGATTTAGAATAAGCTTGCAGGTGAGATAATAAATTGTTCCAAAATTCCACAGCTCTTGCAGCAAGACGTTGTTTCACAGAAGATGCTGACATATTGTCATCAATAACCAAATATCTTTCATCAGTACCATTATATTCAGGCCAGGTCACATCATACAGTGATTGAAAGCTTGCTGGGTAATTTGGGTTCCTGAAATTACACATACAATATTATGATAGATTATTAGTTCGGTTATATGGAGACCCATAAGTATTATTTGAAATATTTTCTTATTTTCAAGACTATTTCGTTTAAACGTAATATTATTTCGTGAAACGACATATTTTTTAAAAACAAACGAAATATTTGTTTGAAAAATCGATATTATTATTTCTTAAAATCGAAATAATACTAAAGTCTTTTTTTAAACGAAATAATCGTGAAAATTAAAAACGTCCTTCAAAATGTCACTTTAGGGGCTCTATGCAGTAAAAACTGTTGATAACAATGACACTGAATTGTATCACATATTGAAGTACCCTCCTTTTTACATGTGGTTCGACTAGTTCTGTTCTGATCAACTGTTATAATATAATAGCCAAAATTATTCATTCAACAATGTAATTATAATACAAAACATGTATATTACTGGGTCTATCGATAGATACAAATACGGAGTCCCGTTAGGACCAACTACGCGCGGCCTTTTGCATTTATGAGAAAATGAAGACAACACGATACAAGATTAAGTCAATCTGATGAAGCTACGCTCCCTTTGCAGCTCAATGAATACTCTACAGTTACTTCGTAAGAAAGTTAACTGGTGTAACATTCGATCAATGCTCAGGAGAGTGGACGAAGCAAACGTGCTATTCATAATTTGATGCAGAGGTACACGAAGGTGGAGAAATCGTCGCAGAAAATATGACCAAACTCTTCAAACGTATGAAGGTTATGCCCGATAATCGAACCCACAACCTCTGGGTTCATAGTCAGAGTGAGCTAACAGGACATATTAATATCTAAAAATCATATATTACCCAGACTTTGCGAAGTTTGTCCACATCATCATAACAGTTTTAGACAAATTTATCTCTTCCGGTTTGAAAACATGGTTGTCTGCATAATACTTAAATCCAAAAACATAACTGAGGTCATCACCATGGTTACATATATGTTCATCACGAAATTGTTCCGGAAGTCTAATGTAGGCGTTAGGAGGTGCAGCACGTGCAAATTGGTACACATATGTCGATGTATCAGCATTTACATGAGCGGCTGCGGTAGTTATAGTTGGTGCATTCAATGCGTAGTCAGTGTATACTTGTGCAGCAATAAACATCTTCTCTGTTACATTATCAGGATTATTCCAGTTTGTATATTCAGCCTGTGCCACTTGTAATGCTAATTGAGAAGGTTTCTCTCCAAGAGAAGCTTCCACGGATCTTGGTATAACAAAATCGTACAAGTGCTCACCAAATACGTCAACAGACGAACCTGTTGTGTTTTGAAAGTAATTACGAAGCGCAGAAAAATATACCAAACCGTCATAGTTATTGACCCCAATCAGAAGATCAAAAGACTTAAAACTGTGATACTTTATTCCTGCATTTCCTCCATTCTTTAATGACTTTAAAATAGTATTTGGTTTTGAAGGCACGAAGTCGTCATCAAATACTGGAACCCATATTGGATCTGTATCGTTTAATCCAGGATTAGCGTCAATTATTTGTATTGCTGCAGCTATAATGTCAGTTTCCGTCTGTTTCCGTAAACATTCGACAATTATCGTATGATTGTCTCCATTGCAACCAAGAAGTCGTCCAAATTCTAGCGAGTTTCTGTAATTTGAGTCTCCATTTCCTACACCACACCCTGCAAGTGTTCCGCTTTCTGCTATAACTCGTTTGAATATTCCTTCATTTCCAGGATACATCATTTGATATACTACAGAACTGGAACCAGCTGACTCGCCAAATATGGTCATATTATTATTGTTCCCGCCAAAATCGCCGATATTTTCATACACCCACTTGAAAGCGAGATGCTGGTCCCACAAACCATAGTTTCCTTTAGCGCTATCATCATGAGTACTAAAAAATCCTAAAGCACCCAGACGATAATTGATTGTGACGACGATGACGTCATTAAAAGCACTGATGACGTCACAAGGAAACATTGACCCAGATCCAATTATAAAGCCACCACCATGCACCCATATCATTACAGGCTTTTTAGTGAGTCCTTTTTCACTGTCAACCGGGGTGAAAATGTTTAAAAACAAGCAATCTTCCGACATACTTGTGTTTCCTGCACCAGCCTGTGGGCACTGTGGACCGTCTCCTAGCGCCATAAAAGGTGACGGTAACGTCTTCCTCATTACAGATTTCTTAAAACGTAGATTACCAACCGGTGGCTCAGCGTATGGTATTCCAAGAAATTTTCGTATTTGTTTTGTCTGGCTGTCAAAGTTTACCTGGTCAATATATCCTACTATATCACCATACTTTGTATTCACTTTCTGAATCCCATCAGGTATAAGAAAACTCATTGTTGTCGCCACACATATTGTCATTAACAATCCAGTTTGACTGAACATCATGCTTGTAACGTGCTTAAGTATAATACGTAGATTTCTTATATTAGGATCTCTGTTAACTTCAAAATCACGAACACACTCAGACAAAGCCGCTCGCTTATTGACACTGGTATAAAATCCTGCTTGCCTTTTGGCTTAAGAACAAAACTGTTCACCTAATACAGCTCTACAATCACAGACGATGAGCCACACTATATACCCAGTTGTATGCACAAAACCTAGTTATGAACTATTACATGCATGCTTCTTTGAAGTTTTCGTGGTTTTGATATACATGTACATCAAAAGGAATGGTCAATAAGTAGGTTATTTAAATATGGTGTTTAATGTTCGACACGTGTCCATTCCTTGGTGTCCAAGTAACCATGGCTTGTTCGGGTCAAGATCTAGTAAGTCGGTAGTAAACGGACAGTGGTCAAAGGAAGTAGGTCAGTGGTTTAAAATACAGTTTGATGTAAGAACAAATTCATACGACTTTGGTATAAATAATCTAATAGCAAAAGTGTGTGATACCAAGACGAAGGCAAAGTTAAATCAAGAAAATCAAGACCACCGGCCAAAAATACAGCAATACAAAATTGTGTGGCTATGTTGACTTTAAGCAATAAATACTGTAGTTGTTATGATAAAATGGATACTTTTTTACAAACTTTAATTTGTTTAAGAACTTTATGAGGGCACTGTATATTACTCATAATCTTAGTAAAAATAAATTGCTCAGCTAGCTTAGTCGGCATCCTCCGAGGTCCTATTTTCGTTCCTGTCCTAATTTTGTCACCATTCTTGTTTTTGTCGAGATACCGCGAGATTTCAACAGGTGCACGTGAGTTGTCGTGGGAAAATGATACTATGCGTAGTATCTAACGCTCAAGGGATTTCAAGTGCAAATAAGCAGTTGCAATTATCCATTCCCCGTGTTTTTACCTATTTCCTTTTAAATCCTCAGGGTGACGAAATATGGACACTGGAGTATACTAATCGAACGGCCGAATACTTGATTCCAAGGCTAGGGCATATTTCCGTAGAGATTGGTCATGAAATAATTTCTACGACTATTCTCCCTCCTATCACTGATTCTTAATCATACAGGTCAGTTGTCATTCACTGAAGGAAGTATGCACCAAGTAAGAAATGGTAAGTAAGAAACCAACCCAGAGATTTAGCATTACTAGAAACGGTGAGTAGATTGCCTGACTACCGGGATATGACCTATACAGGGGCGTTAAACCCAACCAAAATACGTTCCTTACCTATAACTGTTCCAAAATTTATCTATACTGAAAGCTGGACATAACTATTGCCAGGATTATGTATGTCAAAGCACTATGTACACGTTTATGTAATAAAAGTTCTATACTGTTATACTGCGTTCTGTTTTGTTCTGTTTTATTCTATTCTCTTCTATTTTATAGTATTCTGTTCTGTTCTATTCTGTTTTGTTCTATTCTATTATATTTTGTTCTGTTCTATTATATTAAATAAGATTCTGTTCTATTCTATTCCGTTCTGTTTTATTCTATTCTATTCTATTTTGTTCTGTTCTATTATATTAAATTATATTCTGTTCTGTTCTATTCTCTTCCGTTCTGTTTTATTCTATTCTATTCTATTCTATTCTATTCTATCATGTTCTGTTCTATTATATAGTATTCTGTTCTGTTCTGTTCTATTCTGTTTTGTTCTATTCTATTTTATTCTATCTTGTTCTGTTCTTTTTTATTATATTTTTATCTGTTGTATTCTGTTCTATACTACCCTGTTCTGTTCTATTCTATTCTATTCGATTATATTCTGTTCTACCGTGTTCTGTTAATTTTTGTTAATGACTTAGAGAAGAATCGTGGCGTATTGATGGATGTTACATCACTAAACAATACCGACGTTCCCTCGTTTATTTATAACACAGCAGCATGTTTGCCACCTGTTACAATGTGCAGTTCATATCTATTTTGAAACACGTACGAACCATGTAATTATCACATTATTTGCATGTAATATTAATTAATACTCGATTAAAAGGGTTTTTATAACGACTCCACGCTGTTTTAAATCATTAATAACATGATACCCACCTGTTGCAAAATATGGCAACATTTGTCCACAACTGTGCTAAAACTGAAATACTTCAATTAAAGATCGTCTAAATGTATTACATTGTTGAAAGATGCAAGGTTGCAGAATTTGTAGAAAATCTCATATCAACTCACTGTTCTCTCACACTGGCAGTGTTAAACCTCGCTGAACATCTTGGGTTAAATGTCTATTAACCTAAAGCCACGTTGCAATGATTGCAATCTTGCAATTTATTTTTTATTTTTTCAGTGTTTAACGCCGTGTCAACGCAATTTAGGTCATTTAAAGGCGTCCAGCGCTCCTGGACCCTTGTCCATAACCAGTACCCACCTTCCCTTCCACAAGGCCGGAACCTTACTTCTCCATATATCTTATCAATGGAGGAAAATTGACTAATTTCCATGGAAGGGTTAAACTTCCTCGGGTGGGATTCGAACCCGTCCCTCCTTCGGGACACAAGGTTCCAAATCCCGCTACCAACTGCGCTATCGACTCGGACTTTACAATCTTGCAAATTCTCCGTTCAATTGAACAAGTGCTAAGTACCAGAGTTTAAAGAGTTTATTTCAATCAAAATAGAATACAATATAATAGTTAAGTATATAAGGTCAGAAATGACCCATGGACATAGCATTACTACAATTTATATTGTTCAATGGTAGAGTCATATATAATAACCTATTGTAAACATGCATTAAAATTTATCATCATATAGAGCTTAAAGTATGAAGATCACTGGTTTAAAACATAAATATTAAGATAGTTTTTACATGTAATATGTTTTTGTTGCCACTCAGTATTAGATTGCTAGTCAACAAGTTTGCACATAACATAAAACTTTTTAAGTGGTCATTGAGGGCTGTACTAAACACTGTTGTAGCTCCGTTTGAAAATGAAGGGAGTTACTATAGTGTTTCGTTCAGCCCTCGATATAACCACTTTGCAATTCACGTTATCGCGTATACTGTGCGGGGAATCTCGTGACCTATGTGGTTCCTCATACGGCAAAAATGACGACCAGTAGCCTGTTCAATTACACAAAACGTTACAGAACGTTCCGTAACGATACATTCGGAACTCCTCGGCCATTCACTGCAAATAATCTCATCTAATACACAAATATGCGATCGTTAAGGCAATGAGTGATGTTTCGAAATTTACGGACTAAAAACGAACATCACTAAATGCTTAAACGATCATATATTTGTTTACTTCAACACCAGTTTCAAAATGGCGTCTAAATATGTCCGAGTTTAATCGCAGTGAATGGCCGAGGAGTTCCGAATGTATCATTACGGAACGTTCTGTAACGTTTTGTGTAATTGAACAGGCTACAGTCTGATCAACTAATTTAGATGAAAAAGACAAGGTACATGACATTTATACGTAACCGATTATAATCAGACCTAGTGCAGTCTAAGCAGCAAAAAGTTCTCTTTCTAGCGGTAGTTCTTCCGACCCCACAGCGGTACTAGTTTTTTTGATTACCTCGAGGTTTTGAACGAGTTAATATATTTTTGGAAGAAAACCAAGGAACCATATATGTCACATGATTCCCCACACTGGTATACAACAGTTACTTTTATTCCTGAAAATACTTTTGAAAATGAAAGTCAACTACACGGTGATGCTATGGATACACGTAGATTAATATATTCTGACGTACTTAGGTGCATCATAAATATATATTAATATTTGGTGAAGTTAGAGACCATCTTTTGATTTAGAGCTTAAGAATATTAGTTATAAAATCGGACAAAATAAAACGATTTTTGTGTCCTGAGCGGAGCAAAATCGCCGATGCGTTTTGCTTCTTAGTTTATAGATATTATCATCATTTATGAAATATCCTCTTCTATGGTAAAATAAAAAATAATCAACCTCTTCTTTGTTACATCACAAAATTTAGAAACTCGGTTCAAGAGGGGGAACTATTTTCTACGCGTAGTTGATTGACGCATGTTTACATAACCGCATATTTGGCGGATGCATTTGGAACCATTGGTTTATTTAGATGTCAGTTTTAAGCACTTAAATCCTTGGCAACCAATTGTTTTATTTACTGTATTATGATTGTAATGAACTTGTAGTTCTCGATTGCTACGATAAAGTTCAAATGCCTTGAGAACTGTAATTCTGCAGAATTAAGGTAGTTCATCCGTTTTGGGTTTCGTGGAAAGCCGGTGAAGTTCGTCGATTCTTGGGAACTTTATCGATCGTTTTTTACTGTGGCTTTGATATTTTCATTGATCAACACTCGCTCAACAACAGAACTGAGACAACATTACAATCTTGTTAATTCCAAATTTTTGGTAGTTTCATTTTTTCTAAAAAACAAGTTCTGTTTAAATGCTATTTTAATATAATTGTTAAATCGTCTGTACACTATTGTACTGTAACTCCTGGCCATTGAAGTCACCATTTTACGTCTTGATAGACTGAAGCAATCCGAAGAAAACGTTTTGCTTAGAGAAAGTAACAGTGCCCAATGTCACTGTGTTGTTCGAACTTAGGACCTCTAAGCGCACATACTACTACTTAGCCAAAACTCTTTTATTACTTGGACTGCCTTAAAGGTACTCATTCACAGATTTCAACTTAAATATCAACCTTTTCTATAACTATCAAAATTGTATTGAAATATTTTTGAAGCAGGAAAGTAGTGTTCTGATAATGACAAGTTTAGTGCAAATTGTCATATAACTACAAATGATGGTGTTTTATGTAATAAATATCTACCCCGTATGTCACGGTATAGACACTTATAGTGTATTTTTGTTACTTTTATTGTATATTTCTTGCAGCATATAGGTCAGTTTGTCTTAAAATAATAATTATTATTTTTGTCACAATTACAGACTCTGATTGGTATTTTGAAAAAATGAACCAAATGTGTGAACTAGTACCTTTCAGCAAAGATCACAGAACACTAGCTGTAGTGTTTTTCATGCAAAAAACGAAAATGTACACATAACCTTAACCATTTTATGGATTAAGAAAATAAACGGAATGCAGTAACACCTATGTTAGATTAAGAGATGTTTTTATAATGATATTTAACACATGCCATAGATACCCATGTCTAATATCATTATTGTATAATTATTCAAAGATACGTTCTGTCAATGTTGCTGAAGGCATTAATAATATTTATAAGTCAGTACAACTATGGCCAAAATACTGCATCCGTAATTAAAATTTATGGGGAACCAATTACACACATACATTGCCCTCTGAAAGTCCATGGAAAAATTCCTGCTTTTTATTAAGATTTCCATACTATACAATTCCACATATAACATAGTATAACATAAAAATATACAAGACTACATGACTTGGAATGTGTAGAATATGTTAAACAGAATTATTTTGTAAAAAGGTAATATGTTAGGTTAGTACAACAGTTACAAGATTATATAACTAAGACTATATATACAAGGTTAAACAAAAAATATTCAAAGATTGAGATGAAAGTAAAGAAGCATATCCGTTTAGGTGGACGAGTACTTTTTGATTATAACAATAGTTCATATTTGGTTTTAAATTTGTTGTATTTGTCATTATTTAATGCAATATTTAGTTCAATATCAATTTTATGATCTAGAAAGGACAAGAAAGTGCTAAAGTTTGGAATAGTTTGTCTTAATTTGCATTTGAATATAAAGTATTTCATTAGTAAAATGGCAAAATTGATAGCATCGTATTGGCTTGATTGTTCTAGAACTCCAAAGATAATCATATTGAAGGTAAAATGTATGTGTACCTCTTTAGTGGTAAAAAGTGTGATAATCTGTTCCACGTGTGTTGTGAATGGAGAAATTCCTACTTTTAGAATATTTTTTGTTGAGTTTACACCGTAGCAACCCTTTTGTATTGGTCAAATAACGGCGGTCAGTCAACCTACTCACTGTTCCTGGAAAGGTTAAATCTCTAGATTTAGCTGTTAACCAACTACTAGGCGCATACTTTTGTCAGTGACTGACAACTGCCCGACATGATTTAGAATTCAGTCGTAGGAGGAAGACTAGCCGCAAAAGTAATTTCAAGATCAAGCTCCACGAAAGTATGCCCCGCTCGGGAAACGAACTCACGACCCCTCGATTAGTAGACTAGTGTGCTGCCAATTGAGCTAGCCGGGCGCTTTAAGAATAAACCGATTCCTATTTGCACATTAAAATGAAACATAGAACAATCTGAACGAATTCCAATCTGATTAAAACCCGATCTAAAATTTTACCGCTCGCATACTCGCTAATTTAGATCTGGCCTTTTCCAAACGAAGGTCACGTTCAGGTGACCTTTTCTCATCATAATATTCATGACGAAATTGTTATGATACGTAACTTGTTTACATCGACTACGTCACGCATTTTGAAATGAGCCACCCAATCGCAGACTGTGAATAATACCACTGTTAAATTAGCATGCAAACCTTGGTCTAAAAATAGAAATTACGAAATCAAAATGTGAGTTATAGTGTTTTCGTCTAGATGAAAGCTACGCATTCATTGGTCGACACAAAGTTCATCTCGACGTGACCTTGCATTGACTAAGTAGAGATCCAGTACGACAACGCTCTACAGGATCTCTGTTTACGGAGATTGAACGAATTCGAAAGCCACCAATAATCAGTTTATCTACATATGACTCAAACTGTGTATGCGCAAGAATAATCTCAAATCATAATGTAAAATTGCTTGCAGTATAAATGATTAGTTGTTTCTCAGAAAGTTCATTTATCCAAGAACTTTTGGAGGGTACCGTATTTTAAGTTTTATACGTCTTGCTTTGTTAGATAGAATCATAGAAATTAATCAGGAGGTCTATAATGTTATATTTTATTGTATAATCGCAGTACACATTCACACAGTATAAGCTATTTCTGAAACTTTAACATAATTTACTGGAATTAATTACCCCGACATGATTAAACTTTGTCACCGTAGAGTCAACATAACCGTTGATACAAAATTAATCCAAGAGGACAGTAGTGTAACTGAATACGCTCGACAAGTCACAATAACCAGTGTCATTGTATGTGTGGAGCATATCTCGACATTTGAAATCAGATCGCCGCCTTTTCGATAACATTACGTCAATTCGAGCCTCGTTCGCTCCGTCGGTAGCACGCAAGTTATCTGACTGAGGGATCATGGACTCGATTCCCAGGCTGGACATACTATCGGAGCATTTGATCATGAAACAAGTTCTCCGGCCATTCTCCCTTCTACCACTGATTCCTAAGCATGTTAGACAGTTGTCAGTCACATAAGGAAGTTATGTGCCCAGTAACTTGTTATCAGCTATATCTAGAGATTTAGCCTTTCCAGGAACAGTGAGTAGGTTGATTGATTGTCGTACTATGGGACATATAGAATGTTTTGCTACGGTGTTACCCAATAAAACATTACTTTGTACACAAGAAAGTGCACTCCGCTTAAAATCCAACGAAAGTATTACCCTTCTCAAAATTACCATTAAGAACACCATGGAGATATTCTACACAGACATGCCTCGGACATGGACATACATAATGGTTATACAACAAGTTGTAAGCCTCGGCGAATATCTCACTGGCAAGTTGTGCTTCATGTACGCGCTAAGACAATATTAATAAACAAGTTGTCTTGTATTCTGCTTATTTGCTAAAATACAACTTTAACAAGTCTCATCTGTTGCAAATAGCCTAAGATTATCTACATATAGTTTGAAATATGACCAGCTCTCATTTATGTTAATACATTTTATCACTGATATTTAGATGTGTCAAAATAGTATTTGCGAGAAAAAGAATGTTTTGGGTTAAACATGACCACTGACCACCTCATGTAAACAGTACACTATCTTATGATGAATGGAGTCTAGAGCTGGAACATCGCAGACACGATGGATATATGAACGATCTATCTCATATGATTTTGTTTACATGAAAACGGACGTAAAACAAAGACAACACAAACAAATGACCATTAGCCATGATTAATTGGTTGGATATCTTAACATTGAACCAACAAATAGTTTAATGACAGGAGAACATTGTTGACAGTACCTTAGGTGTTGTCAGGTAGATAATGAATACCGGGATATCCAAAGAAATAAACGATAAAACAACTGACTATGTACAGGCGAGCGAGCTAATTTTAAATCCTACAAATAAAATGGTCCATTTTGTTGATTAAGGAATAATTAAACTTGACATTCAAATTGAATTAGTGAAGAAATTCTTGAAGCTATACTCTGACACTCGAGTCACGTGACTTTGTGCTCTACATTTTTATAGTGTTAATGTTCATTGCTTTACACCGAAGATGATGTCATTATTCCAACCATATTTTGTATGCCAAAACAGTGGATGTTTTTTACTGAACGTCATTATGTTTTAAGGTGGGTCGGTACCTTACTCGGAGAAAAAATCGAAAAAAATATTATGTACTCCGATTATGTTATAAGTTGGCAGGCATACACCTTCATGCTTCTTGTTTGTTTTTCTGGTAACCTTAGCGACGTTGTCGTTCTTTTCACGACGTCATGGACGTCACAATGGTTCGCGCTATAAACAAGCATTCATGTACATTAAACCCACATATTTAAAATAATGAATGTCCGAGCCCAATGATAATTATACCAAAATGTTTCTGAAATGTTGTTGCAAACAATTAATTTGTTCCGATTATCTAAATATCTCGTCAGGAGTACAGATTTTACATTTCATCACTGAATTCAGGGTTTTCACGTCTATAGGTTTCTCCAATTGCCGAGTTTTAACGTTTATTTTCATATTAATGCAGAACGGTGGTCAAATTATTATCACGATTTTTGAAAAGTACACACTTTATATGTCATTTTAATGCAATAAAAAAGGGAAGTGAACGTTCTCAGTTTTTCACAATTTCGCGTTCAAAGAAAAATTACCATCATTGCAACGACGTTGCGCTGACGTTATGATTAAAACATTTTTTGCAAAAATAAGTAAAAGCGGACTTCTATTGACTTATGTTAAATTAATTTTGAACAGATCAGATGCTGAGAGTCAAAAGAAATTAATTAATAACAGGAAAGAAACTACAAAATTTAATTTACAAGAAAATTACATACATAACCCAAAATCATAACGTCAGCGCAACGTAATATTAACGTCGCTGTTTTGAAGGTAATTTTACTTTGAAAGCGATATTGTGAAAAACTGAGAACGTTCACTTTCTTTTTTTATTTCATTAAAATGACACAAAAAGTGTGTAGTTTTCAAAAATTGCGATAAGAATTTGACCACCGTTCTGCATTAATTTGAAAACAAACGTTAAAACTCGGCAATTGGTGAAATCTTTTAGACGTGAAAACCCTAAATTCAGTGATGAAATGTACAATCTTTACGACTGACGTGATATTTAGATAATCGGAACATAATATCCGTATGCAACAACATTTCAGAAACATTTTGGAATAAATTATCTTTGTCCTCGGACATTCAATACTTTAAATATATGGGTTTAATGTCCTTGCATGCCTGTTTTTAGCGCGAACCAATGTGACGTCCGTGACGTCGTGAAAAAACGACAACGTCGCTAAGGTTACCAGAAAAACAAACAAGAAGCATGAAGGTATCTGCTAGCTAACTTTTATCATAATCGGTGAACATAATATTTTTTCGTTTTTCCCTCCGAGTAAGGTACCGACCCACCTTAAGTTGAAATAAGTATAGTGCAATGAGTATTTTTTTTAAATTTGATGAATATTTTTCAACTCTAAATATTATTATATACGAAGTCTGTCTATATAAACAAAACGTTTCTGAACATAATAGATTTCATAAAAGAATATTTGGGGAATGACATATTTAACAATTTAATAGTAAAGTTAGTTAAAACAGTTTTACTAAAGTATTATCGTATACAATTTATAATGCACATAGAATTATCTATAACAAAATGGTGAATTTCAAATGGGATATATCTAAATCAGTAAAATAATGCATGTTCATCACCCTATCCACCTTATGAGTGAGCAAGTACATATTTTTAAAAGTACATTTACATGCATGACCAAATACATCACTTGTAAATTGATATGTACACTTTAATTAGGGACTTTAGTCAGTTATCGTTTCCTGATAAAATCTGAAGAAATCCAATTGGTAAGAGGGTCCTAATAGTTGGAATCCTCGGATTTTATCATTGAAGTCCTATGTAAGGATAATAATAATAATAATAATAATAATAATAATAACGACTTTATTTAAGGATTACGGACTCTGAAACCTCGTAATTTTCCGTGTTATTCCGTCCTTTCTCGGTAGGTCACGTTACCGATCACATGATCATGGAAAAATACCACGTGATCGTATAAAAAGAACGAAAAAATGGCGGATCGATAAAGTGACAGGCACAGTAGACTTCGAGAATATTTAAATTTTAAGCGTTTAAATAGTGATTGTGGTCACTAGAATCGTGTTCGATATGGAAAATTGTTAAATGGAAACAAAGGAATGTTTTACTAATTAACTTGTTATGCTGTGAACACGAACAGGTAAGAAATAAACCTTATTGTTAAGTAAACGGCGACAATGTGTAAAGAGTTATTTGCACACACCTTAGTACGGTCCTAAATTCCGATTTTTATGATTACAATTTTTTTTCAGTACCTGTATTTCATAGACACAAATTTTAAGACACAAGAAAGGTTTTATAATCATAAGTTAAATCGCTTTTGGCCCCTGAATTAACTTTTTGTACATGTACGAAAACTCTTTACAGATTTTTTTCGAGTACTCTTTACAGTTTTTACTAAAATAATGCAGGACTTCGCATTGTTTGTAAGTGATTTTGATTATTTGTACTGGTGATTAAATTATTTGTATGTTGTATCTAAAACTAAAGATTCCTTAGAAAATCGTGTTCTTTATCAAGACACTTCAAAACTATCTAAATGAGTGAGTAGAATCATGAATCATGTCAGACAATTCGTCACCAAAAACATTCGCCCTCGTCCATGCTTTGTAAATTAATGACTCTAGATATCTGGCTGTATTAATGAAGTGATTGCCTGTATTTTATATTGTATTGTGCATCAATCAAGACAAGCACATGTGTCCATGTTATACATTGCTTACAAGGGTGGACTCCGGGAATATTTTCTAGGAAGGCTGAACTTTTTCTAGGGGAGGGGGGGGGGTCCAAACTTTCGAATCACAACCACATTATACATACATGTATTTTGCTGAATAATGAATTAAGCACCCAAAAAATGCTTTATACTTCAGTCAAGAAATGGACAGACCTGTACATTTTGGTAATTGACTTAACTGTAATGTAAATAGACCAGTTCATTGTTATTGTTATGATGTCTATTAATAGTAACAATGAGCTGATAAAGACTACAGGTTACCTACAGGTTCGCTAGTTGGCAAGAAATGATAGCGAGTAAATACAGTGAAAACATAGTAATTTTAAATTGCAATTACTTAGTCATTTTTTATCAAACAATCATTTTTTTATATCACTAGAAAGGTCTTGAAATTCATTTTGAATATTTAAAAATTATTTGTCAAAAAAGAATTTTTTTTATTGGCGAGCATTTAAACCTAGTGCTTCAAACTGGCAAGAAGATAGGTGGGGGTGCTCAAGACTGGGCTCAAAGTACATTTTTTAAAATTATGTTAGGGGTTTTATGTAAATGCTACTAAATCAACCTAAGCTCAAGATTTTAGGAAATACAAGCATTCATTAATTTGTTTTTGTGTGTTCATTTAGGGACAAGCTCTAGAGGAGACTCGGAAAGCTGAATCAATCATGGACATTATACATCCTGACCTTGGTGTTGCTTTGTTGTCAGATTATTCTCCAAACTTCAGGTAATCTATAATACATATTATGAGTCTGTATCAATAATTGTAGCTTTGTTCTTGTTGGACTCAGTATTTAGATGTTAATTCAATAAGAGTTTTGTTTGTGAGTACATGACCCTTTCAACAACCAAGTCTTATGGGGATAATTCATCTAATCATTGTCCATGAGACATACTGACTGCCATCATCTGGCAGCAATTGTTTTTTTTATTCATAAGATATCATATTTGGTTGCTTGTATTGAGCTCACAACATCAGTGATTGGTTATACTATTGATTTGAAGCGATTTAAATTTAACCACTTGACGATGGAGGCATGTGAAATTAAATGACTAGTTAAATTGTCAGTATGCACTGAATTATTTGATGTAAATATTTCATTTTTCAGGCATTGGACTTCAGCCAGATGTGGATTTTGAAAAAATGTCAGGTCCTGTACCATGCAGAGATTTCAAACAAGTAGATATTGGTTATTTGACATTTGATTTAAAAATAACTGATCTAAGTATACAATTATATACATATAAACAAAACACATAGATCAAAAATACAACTGTTATGACATAATATAAAGTTTCAATTTTCAAATTTACTAAAGAATACAAGTTACATGGAACCAGAGTACTTCCACTGTATATAGGCCCTCTTGAATTGATTTATATTTTCTGAAAGACGTATGTTAAGAGGTATTACATTCCAAATCATGGGACCGGAATATGATAACAAAATACTTGGCTTGATTCTTTAACAAATTAAATGATTTACAAAAAAGTTATCTAAGATTAATTTTGGCAAACTGACATTGAAAAGTAAGGGTAAAATCCGAGTAATCCAACTAAATGGACCTACCTATGTGAAGAGTATACAAGGGGATATAACTGACTAAGGTCCCTTATAGATTGCCTATTTTGAAAACAATTAAAATCACTCAAGAAAACAGAAGAATGTTTTAACAATAACCGTGTAAACATCTGATGAATGTTAAAACCTATTTACAAATGATTCACCTGGCATAACACAAAGTCCATTAGCGTGTTCAATTACACTAAACGTAACAGAACGTTACATAACGATACATTGGGAACTCCTCGGTCATTCGCTGTGAATAATATAATCTAATCTAATACACAAATATATCCAATCGTTAAGGCAATGGGTGATGTTTCAAAATTTACAGACTAAAAACGAAACATCACTCAATGCCTAAACAATCATAATTATATTTGTTTACTTAAACACCGGTAGTTTCAAAATAGCGTCTAAATATGTCCGAGATTATTCGCAGCGAATGGCCGAGGAGTTCCGAATGTATCGTTACGGAACGTTTTGTAACGTTCGCGGTAACTGAACGCCCTTCATGTTTTATCTGTACTCCTACTCCTAGTAAAGAATATCACAGTCTTTACCGTAAAACATAATAAACACGAGTTGTCCACCTTTGACCTTGGAAGTATTGTCCGAGGTTAACTTGTTAGCTTGTATAAAGATTGACCTGGGACACAGCTATTATTATCATTATTATTATATGCCACATTTGAACAGCGCTCTTTTCATATTGAAAATGTTTAAAAGCGCTTCACAATTATATGCATAACTTATGAATAAATGATAACATATGGTTTGAAAGATATTTCTAAAGGATTCAAAAATAGAATAAATACTGATTTATATAATATCACTAAATCGATCACTGATGTTTAGTGATCGATTTAGTGACCATAGTAGTTAAAGACACAACTTATAAATCTTGGACATCAAAAGAATATTGGAGTATAGTGGTTACATCATAATAGAGGTGAAAATTTCAAGTATTACATGTTTCATGACTTTTTCGTGTTTGCTAGCAAGTGAAATAAATTGAGACCCATTCATAGTTATTGCTTATGTTACTAGTACTGCATTTATGAATATCTCTGGCAAAATTGAGTAAGTAAATTGTTTTTGCGGCACCTGGTTCTAAACTGTTTGTCATTCAGACAATATTTCCACCATTTTTTAAAACAATGGATAAAAGATTAGTTATGCAGACAACATTTAATTGAGCAGACGACAGTTTTCTTTGTAGCTGCTCAACGATTAGACATATGTATACATAGGGAAATGTTTTTTTTTTCCACAATTCAATCTACATTTTTCAATTTGGATTTCAACAAACAAATCACAGAAGTATTGTCACCAAGTGCCTTAGTGAACCAAATCCTCTTTATCGTCCATATATGGGTCACAAATGGCTTTTCAAAGCTTATTACTGCCACTCGGGTGTCGTTATCCGATGTCTCATCGTTTGCGTCAGCAGACTTTGATCATTTCAGTTGTATCAAGATTTTAACTTAAACTCAAACAGCAAAAAAATGTAGTCAATTAGGGACATGTAAGTTTTTTGCTGTACAATACAAAGATCCATATCTACATTTGAATTAGGTTCATGCACTCATTGCAGGGCCTTAATTATTATATTTAATCTACGTGATACACTGAAATTCTACCGTTATATATAGCCACGAAAAAAAAGCATGCAATACATGTGTCAAAATTTATAATAAGCTGTGTCTTTAAAACTACATATTAAGTATCATTTGCATACATTATACCAGTTAGAACTAATGCAGCAACCAAACATGTAATGTATAAATTTGTCTCAATTTAATTTGTACACAATGTACGTTATATTATAAAAATTATGGGTATGCATGATGCTTTAGGCTACAATTCAACATTTTTTTCAGCAATATCTCAATGGTCAGTCGTTGTAGTTTATCTTTCTTAAACAAGTCTTAATCACCAAACCAAAGCGTTTATTCTAATGTAAGCACATGTCCTTGTGGCATCAACCGAATTTGGAATCAGTAATACCATGTTTACCAATAAATTGAATAACAATTTCTACATCCTTTCGTGCAAGATCATCCTAGGTGTTGGCCGGACTATTGCCAGTGGCAGACAACTCCCCAACTTGATAAATGCTAGGCGGATCAATAGCCGTAGAAAATATTTCATGAATAAATCCTTACGAAAGTTGTGAAAATGTAGCTGTGAGTAAAGTAATTGAGTTTATTTATTTATACTCGATTTGAAGCCACGTCAACACAAGTTTTTAGGTTATCTAACGGCGTCCGGCGCACCTAACTTAGCTTTCCTGAACCCTTGTCTATAACCACTACTCACCTACTCTTCCATAAGGCCGGAAACTTCTCCATACATCTTATTAATGGAGGAAAATGGACATTATAGTCAGATTTTCTTGGAAGGGTTTAACCATTCCAGGTGGGATTCCAACTCGTACACCCTGCGGGACACTAGATTCGAAATCCAGGCGCGCTATCAACTACGCTAGCGACCCGGATTTAAAATAATAAAAGCACAAACCAGTTATCCTATCGTCATATCAGCAATCTTGCACAAATAAATGTACACATAGTATTGTACTTAAAACTTATAACCTAATCGGAAATATACTCACGCCGTGCTAGTTTGTTTTCCCTCCAAAACCTAATTTGATGTAGTGATTTAATACTTCGTTAATAGAATAATTTCTCGGGAGAGTAATGTTTCTATTTTAGTTCTAGCTATAGAGACTAGCTGGGACTTGATAAGCTTGTTATTCTGGACTAATTAGTTTCTAATTCAATAATTGCATTTTCTGAGGTATCTGGCTACTTCTTGTCTAAGATTAGAATCAGTCATGGTAAATTTCGGAGCTCTTTGGTAGTTTCCGTGTCATACACTCGAAACAATGTTTGTTTGGGTTTTACGGCGCGTCAACATAGAAAGGTTATAACCCGAAAAGCAAATTGTCCGCAAATCATAGGTAAGTTTAGGTTTCATGGCATTTCTAAAAGGTATATTGCTTTATTTAACATATAGTAATTATTATTCACATGATTAAAAACAGAATCCAGTCACGCTAAATATCAAACTTCCATACAACAACATCACAACTATCAGGCTCCCTGGTTTTAGGAGATTGAAAACATTAACACTCTCACTGAGGAACTTGACATAGTTGTTACAATACTTTAAACAAGGATTTCTGAAAGTTGAGTTACTCATACTCTATAATTATGAAATATTTTGATATGAAATCATATTACATGTATTTATTGAATGCAAATATAAGTGACCCCTACCATCCTCCCAGGACCCCCATACCCGCCGACTTATATTTTCCTCAGGTTCCCCCAACCCTTACTCCAAGGACCATCTACCCCTTCATGCGGCATCGGAAAATGTGCACTTCAACTTCGTAAAATCTAAGTTTATAAGCATATGTAGGAAGAACCTTCCCCGCCAGGGTGAGAACTGCTTTACAATTCTTTTCTTACCTAGGGAAGCGGATATTCAACTCGCGAGGGTCGAACAATAAAGTCGCTTTAACTCCCTAGAAAACAGACTCAAAACAGATAGATGACTGGACCACAATTTAGGGGAGATCTACCCAACCCAAATTGCCCCCTCAAAGGAACAAAATATTTAACTGTCACGAGTCGAATACAAAAATATGCCTCAATGACGAACACGTAGAGTCGAAGCACTTGGCTTATCACTGAACTACAAAATGAATTACTAACATGTCTACAGATCAAAATATGTCTAGTAAATAAAAACAAACATTTTCTATTTCGAAACGTCTATGGCAACATAAATGTACATGTATTTTATACTAGTATATAAACATTCTTATGACATTTAAACATGTGTTGTCATAGAAAGATTTCAATAAAAATCAAAAGAAAACAAGAAATGTATGTTTAAGTTACTCTCTCATTTTTTTTATACAACGCGTATACAATGATATAATAAATAAAATTATTATGGCCCCTACGGACTTGAAACGTATCATAATTACCCCATAAAAAGAACATGAAATAAAATAAGATTTATGATTCCTTAATATCCATTCATTTTATAAATATAAATATATTGTTTCAAAATATCAATTTAATTATGGGTATCAAGGGGCCAGAAATTGTGAAATATATAGATGCTATCCTCATTATATCTAGGTCATGTAATTTACATCAATGATATATAAATAGAATGTTAGGTTAGTGTCAATCTGTACTTAGTTTATGCGGCTCGTCTCCAAAAGGATTATTTGTCTCGTCTAGCCTCGCCGAATAAACCTTATTCCAACTTGCCGGATGATCTACGTACAGATTGACACTTTCGTAATATTCTCTATATATCAGGACCCAAAATAGCAAAGTAGGGTGGAAATAGATGGAAATAAAAATAAAACTGTTGAAAGACTAAACACTGATGGTAAAAATTAAGATTATTTATCATATTAGTATATAATACTGAATACTATAAGGTTTTTATATGTAGAAACGTGTACTTAGAATATCAACATTAATAAAACAATTTTACTGACTTTGTTTTTTGATTAACCTGTTAACATTTGTTGAATTTCATTATAACATATACTCATGCCATACTATTTCAACTCACCTAGTTAATCAAAATTAAATTCACTAACTTATTAAGCATTATTAAGAGCACGAATCATGCGTGTCATCAAAGAATTTCTTTGACTGACAGCGTTTTATCGTCAAACTAGTATATCGCCAAATAATATCGCCATACCGAATAGCATTGAAACCGAAAAATATATATTAAAATCGCGATACAAATGATCAGTAGGTAAATATCTAATAAACGTTTTCCTTTGAAAACATTCGTAACTTGTAGACTTTGAAAATGGTGAACGTAATTGTAATGTTTAGCGCTTTGCGTCACGTTTCAGGTATAATACAGGTATTGCAACGGTCAACAAATTTGTGTTACATGATATAACAAGTCCATAAACATTATACTAAGTTTATTCATTCTACTAAACATGTCCAGGGACAACCTTCCTCTCTGGCTGGTAAAGCTATTCTGTCCAACTATCAACCTTGATAGTTGTTATATTAACATGTCCCAACTTGACCATTGACACACGTATTTGATAAGGCTGCACTATGTGTATTTAGTTAGTGATATAATATTATACCACAATATGACTGTTCGATTAAATTGATGAACAAGTCGTTATAATTCTATACTTTTTCCCTATGAGAGGGTTTAATCCAAAAATACAAAAATAGATAAATAACCCCATCACTTGTTTACAGTAGATTAAAAGTTGGACTGGAAACCGTTCGATTTGCTTAGTTTGCGGTGAGTCTTCCTTTAGAGCAAGGGTCAATCATGGCTCCACATATCTAGCCAAATAGGAATTCTGTTAAGCGTCAACTCAAATTCGACAAACCTAGGTACCTATTCATAAAAACACACAAACCGAAAACGAAAATAAGTTATTTTTTACGACAAAAAACAATGCATTCTACCTGGTTTTTTATTTGGAATAACATCTTCACAATATGAAACAATGGTCTGAATTTAATACAAAATGAATAGTGTTTTTTTTCACGTAAAATATATATTGTACGATGAATAACTTCGTTACCGAACACAATTTTCCCTGAATTAAATCATTACAATATAACGAAACCATTGCAAAGCATCAATAATTACCAACATAACACTCAGTTGCGTCTGTACCTGAAATATCGCCGGACTAAAAGAACAAAATGAAGAACGGAAAATTAAGATAATACAAATATTAATTAGAGTCTAAATTTCAAAGTTAACTCGACTAATGTGTCATGAGACTACCGACTTAAAGGAAGAAATGACAAACTTGACCTCGAGTCAAAACTATCTATTATTTTTGTCTAATTATCTTAATGTATATTTGTCTGTTCTTTTGCCACAAACTTTTTGAGAACTTTAATGTCACAGGTTCACTCCGTATTTAAACTTGTAACTTAACGAGAACCATTTCAAAAGACAATTTCAGCAAAGTTTCCGACAAAGATTTGACTGCAATAGCCACAAGGCCTTATAAGTCTAAACAAATAACAAACCAACATTATGTTTGAAAAAGAGTGTAGATGTATACTGTAAGCAAGAAAGTTAATTTGATTGCCGTTTTACATAATTCTTTGTATCAGAGTCATTTCTTATGAAGGTTCCTCTCGAGCTATCATCAATGTGTGATATAGAAATGGTATTTGATTTTTGAAGTTGTACAGTGTACACTCTAGAACCTGGTTCAACCCCACGTGGTAATTGTTTTGTCAATGCTCATTCCAAGGCGGACACCCGTTGAATTCTTGTTTAGTTATTGGGCTGTAACGATCTTTTTATAACTAAATCAGGTTTCTTAATCGCAGTTTTCCATTTTGTAGTATACGTATTAACTAAAAACGTTTAAGCAAAATTCGCTCGAAAGCCTTAAAAATCATATTTGAAAGTCAACAGTACACAGTGTGAATGTTCTAATAAACTTAATCAAATAATCAAGCCGAAGACCCATTAATGGAAAAAATGTTAAAGCGCAATGTGAAATCAAACGGATTGTACACGCGTCTTCACATTCGGAACACCCTCGACCTTTCATGAATGAATAATCTCGGAATGATTCGTGGGGGTCTTCACTGGATTTTGGTGATTTTACTACCTACGCGAGGCGAAGCACGTAACGGTTACGCAAAATAGTTCTTGTAGTTTACATACAGATCTTTGTCTAAACATATTTATTTGTTTTAAATTGAAGCAAATATTGTTCATCGGTATCATTGATCTGTGTAATTTTAAATTTACGGATTAAAAACGGAACTTCCGTCATCGCCTAAACGATCGTGTATTTGTTTACATAGTTTCAAAATGGCGCCTAAATATGTCCGAGGTTATTCGTAGCGAATGGCCGAGGATGTTCCGAATGGCGTCTTCAATTAGGTTTCTTCCAGTAAGATGCGTTTCAATAATTGCTTAAGAAATTTATAAGATGTAACAATTCTCAAATTCCTTTAAAAACCACCGTGTAATTAAATAAAAGTGCACAACAAAATACACGCACTTGAAGAGACAATCTCTATAAACGATGATTAAAATTATTAAGAGAGTTCCCTAAGCAACTTTGACGACATCACAGAAACATAGATTACTAGTTAAGAAATGAAAATGTTTAAATGTTAGTCAACACGTGTAATCGTTTTTTCCAGTAATGTTAATCTTGATCATTCCAAAACAAGAGAAATGCTATTAGTCTGTACTTGTTGTAGCGGTTAACCGGTAAAAACTGCAGTACGAATTCTAGCGGATTTTAACCGGTATAGTTTCTTTGAACCGGTGTTTACAGTTATGTACCGTACTGATTTTTTATCAGACTTAGTAAAGTTAAAGCTTAAAGCTAAAAGTTAAAGCAAGGGTTTTTGGAGTCTACAATTAGTATCACTATTCAGTCGACTCTTGACATTAACTTCCCTGATCATCGAGTCATACACCAACTGTTAACACACTTGGTACAAAGTTTCATAATGCTACTTAGTGTCGCTGTTTCGTGAGAAGCTTCCTAAAGATGTACTACGAATACTTAAGTGCTTATGTATAAATTGCTCATTATATATATCTATATACAGTTAAGTTCCGCTGTAAAATCCACCTTGAATAATGCATAGCCATACAGTTTTTTGAAATAGCAAACGCTTTCTTTAAGAAGACAAAGGTCCCTGAACAACCACCATGCTATTGAGACCTTGCATTTTATGGTCCTAAAAGTGGAAGAATACTGTATTTCTTCGTCCAACATGATGGAGACTTATTTCAAAATCTATCGAGCAAAACCTTCTGTATCAAATATTTTAGCAAGGTATATCACGTGATCTTTAGAATGCCATCATACTATTATTTTTCATTAAATGTTTGCAGCAGCCATAACCTTGAAAAGATTTAGACGATCGGCACGGTTTCGATAACATTTGCATGCGCCAAATAATTAATTGTTAGACCGATTGTTAGGCATTGTTTAATCAGGTAACATGTTTGAATGGCAATGTTTGTTTCGCCTGCACATGGACGAAAATAACCCTAACATTTAAGTTCTGAATTAGGTTTACTATTCTCTACTTAACCAAGGTCATACCAGGAAGAAATTGTTTCAAAGGATTACACATTGCTATCAACAAGTCTAGTTATATATTTTGTAGACGTACATTTGGCATTGTCACAGTCATTGATAAATTAGACGACAATACTATCACCATATGAAATGAATGACGTCTGTAGACAACATAAAAGTTAGACTTATTAAGGTAATTATTTTTTCTCAATTTTCCAGTTACAATTTTCACACAATATTTCTCAATATTTGTTTTGTTTGAAACAGCACGAAACAACACCTTAAAATGACATATTTTTTAATTACTATCTTGAAGAAATTTAGCATTGAACGATGTATCCTAAAACATGAATTTGATAAAAATGACTTCATTGAGCAATTTACATCTTACACAGGGTCTAAGATATTTAGAGTCCCCTCCAATGCTCCTAAGCTAAACTAGAACATTTTAGAATGTGAATTCTTTCATTGCACCATTGGTAACCGCGGCGGAGTTTAATTCAACAAAGACAAAACGAATGTTATCTTAATGTAACTAAATGTGAAATATTTAGTCATATCCATGCGGCGATAAATGGATAGTGGATATATCTCTAGCTGATGTTGTTTCAAAAATGTGAAACGATTTACTTAGGTACTTAAAATGATTGACAAGTACATTCATATCATGTCACTCAGTTTTAAACACTTCATTAAACAGCGTGCTTGACAACGTCGGACATCATAAACGCACTTTTAGACAGTCATTGCTAGTACGGTATAACGCTAACATGTAAGAGCGCATTTTTCCTGTTTTCTTGTGCATCAATTATTCAAATATGGTACTTCATACATGTATATTCATGTATCTGTCCCGTGTTTATGCAAATATTGAAGAGAACTCACACTTTCATCACATCTGCTTGTTCTTGGTCGATCGGATTTCAGGGCATCAGCAACTGATCCGAAGTGTTAAAACTTGCTCCCAATTTTATAAATATTTTCTTCTCACAGTAGATTTCTTAGATTGATACTTGAATTTCCTTTGAACATTAGTAGCACTTTTATTAACGCGATATTTTTAACCACAAAGATACGCTGATCTGGCGTCAAACGAGTCATTTTGAAAAAAAAACAGCAACATTATTTCGGAAATGACGACATAACGTCAAAACATTACAATTTGTAGTTCCGATTTTACAAAATATAAAAACTTCATAGTTTACCCTTTAAAATGGTGTATTCTTCATCTAAGAAGTCGAATATAAAGCAAAAATATAGATATTTCAAATAGTTACCTCACATTTGGGAGACCCTGTACTTCACGTATTTTATGTTTGTTTGTAGGTGTGTAACAGTTAACCGATATATCGTTAATAATTCAAACGGTTTTTTTTATTTAGTCAAATGAGAGAAAAAACTTTTTCAAGTATCCGTTTCAAAATACGCATTTTTTAAAATACAAGTAATTCAAACATTTGAATAAAGATCATTCGGAAATACACCTTTGCATGTTATGCTGACCTTATAGATCTACTTCGAATTCATTAGTGCTTATGTACTATGTATTATGTATTTGCTGATAGTTAAAATCTATATACAGTTAAGTTCCACTGTAAAATCCACCTTGAATATTGCATAGCCATACAGTTTTTGAAGTAGCAAATGCTTTGTTTATGAAGGAAAAGGTCTCTGAACAACCACCACGCTATTGAGACCTTGCATTTTATGGTCATAAAAGAGGAAGAATACTGTATTTCTTCGTCCAACATGATGGAGACTTATTTCAAAATCTATCGAGCAAAACCGTCTGTATCAAATGTTTTAGCAAGGTATATAATCATGTGATCTTTGGAATACCGTCATACTATTGTTTTTCATTAAATGTTTGCAGCAGTCATAACCTTGATAAGATTGAAATAACGGGCGATCGGCACGGTTTCGATATCATTTGCATACGCCAAATAATACATTTGCCGATTGTTAGGCATTGCTTAATCAGGTTACATGTTTCAATGACAATGTTTGTTTCGCCTGCACATGGACAAAAACAACCCACACATTTGAGTTCAGAATTAGGTCTACTATTCTCTACTTAACCAAGGTCAAACCAGAAAGATATTTCTTCTAAGGAATACACATTGTTATTAACAATTCTAGTTATATATTTTGTAGACGGTACATTTGGCAATGTCACCACAGTCATTGATAAATGAGACGACAATTCTATCACCATATGAAATGAATGACGTCTGTAGACAATATAAAATTAGACACATTTAAGTAATTTTCTTTTCTTTCTCAATTTTCCAGTTACAATTTTCACACAACTTCTCAATGTTTGTTTTGTTTGAAACAAATCGAAACAACACCTTAGAAAAATGACATAGTGTTTTTATAAAATTACTTTTTGAAAAAAGTGATCACTGAAACATCTATCCGAAAACAGGATTTTGATAAAAATGACTAAGTACCATGTCCCATGTTTATACTTTACGTATTTTATGTTTGTTTGTATCATGTATATGTCTAGTTTTCTTTTGGGCTTAATAGCCTAAGAAATTATTTAAGTAATAATAAACCATAAATCATGATTATTAAAGATAGTGCAAACAATGGTTTAATGGAAACATTGTACGGAGAATTTTAATTATTTTTATATTGTTATTAATCATAAATATACAGTAGAAAAAAACCCTCACAAATGAGGGCAAAATATTAATACACTCAAAAAAATTAATTTGTTCAATGGCACTGATGATTTCTTTGGTACATATGCATAAAGATGGACTTGGATAATCACATGGGAAATGTATTCAAAATAGTCAATAGAAACAGTAAAATGAATGCAAATGTTCACTTTGAAGTTATTGATAATTCAATATAATTGTGTTATCTTAATTTTTCCTACAATGAATTAATAACTTAATACTTTGTTTTGTACTAAAAAACTAATCAGATATTTACAAATGTCATCCTAACACAGATTTGTTCCAGTTAAATGTTATGCACAAAACCCAATATCATGATCCAGTGACACAATTTTGACGCATAATTGTAGGCTATAATATTGTGTTAACTATATCAAATGTGTGCGTCAGCATAACATTCTATTTTCATGTATATGTAGTTCTACATTATCCATTTCCATTTTAAACAGATTAAAAATTGACTTACAAAAGAATTTGGAAATATAAAAAGATGCAAAATAAATCCATAAGCTGGTATATTCCAGACATTTGACTGTCGATTATATATCTTTCTATATAGAAAATATGATTAATTTGTCTTGCCAAACGTGTTACAAAGTAGCAATGAACTTAATATGATACTTGGCGACCTTGTCTCAATTCCCAAGGGGTTTGGTGAAACATTCAAAGTGTAATCAAACACATTTTATAAACGGAACGACTCAATGACTTGATTATGCACTACGTTCTAGCAGCACCTGACGTAAGACGACAGTTTTATAACCCAAATTTCTCAAGACAGTCGTTTGTTGTTATTTGTTTGGAGTGATAAGATTTTTACTGTTGCTGATGATAAAACTTCTGATGGTCGTCATAAACTTGCTCGTACTGAAATAAACACAAAACATTCACTCGATTGTAAATATCTCGCCAAGCAAATATTTCTACAGAAATAAAACAGTATGTTCTCCAGAGACAAGCAAAAATATCGAATGACTTTACAATTAGATTACCTACTCAGCATATTGGAGTTGATTAGAGACGGCTTCCCAAAGCTCACGGCTAATGCAATAAAATTATATACGTAGATACGTCACAGTCCATAATAGACAACGCGCAGTTAGATTCACCCAAGATGTCATTTACTATTGTTCACTTGCCTCATCTGTGTAACCTACAAACGATGGCAAAATGTATTACTTCCCGAGAATGACTTTAAATCACACTGTATCGTAAGATAGTCCTACACTAGTCTACATTTGTATACAGGAAATCAATGCCATTCTTTAGAATAGCGACTTAGTATTTATTTTTGGTTGCGATAATCGTATTACGAGCTAAGTTTAATGACGTGTGTGGAAAAGTGATTGTTGTAACAAAGAATTACCAATAATGATATCTTCAGTTATAAATATTCGTCGACTCGACATAAATGAAGAAGATATCGGCTTTAGTATTGTTGATATCATAGTCGTCATCTTATGATCGATTGTTGGAATGAATTTGACGGCAGATCAACCATCTACAAAATAAGACTAAATTTATTTTATAAATACAATAAAATAACGTTTATCCGAAATCGATTACAACTTTCGGATAGCAGTTAACTTTAGATAACACGATAATAATTGTAGCGTTGCTGTATATGCATATACAGTATAAGTGTTGACTATAAACCGGAGCTCATTTGGTAGGACAAAAACCAATGGATAAGAGCATCGCATCGGGTAGTTAACTCCAACCCTAACGCGAAATAATATTGGGATTTTTCCTAATACGATGTCTACCGAATCGTCTTTATGATGAAACATGGACTAGAAGTAAACAATGATTTGTTTGGTTTTTATAGCGAATGATTATCTTTTGAATGTATAACAAGTCACTTTACAACACACGATAGAAAAGGGTGATAAATTTTAGCGGATTGGCTGACACATACATGTACTTTGTGCACCTACATACAACTGAGTGAATAAACTGAATTTCTATTATCTTTCAGAGAACTACAAGGTTTGAATATGTGTATGCTATCTCATTGAACCATTTTTGTTGTGTTGGGTGCATTTATTTTTTCTGATCTCCAATTTTCCGTAAGTAACTGCCTATATTTGCTCACGTAAAGAAGTATAGTCTCAAACCCAAGGCTCTTAACACAAGCACAATCTTATAATGATTTGATGTAAACAATCTTTGCCACTTAAACTACGATAGACTCTGCCTTGAAGTAATGTAAGACCTTAACAAGTAACATTCAGTATTGCTTGATGTATGGGATAAGAAATGAAATGATTTCTTGACAAAATGGAATTTATAGATTTTAAGATTGTAGGGAAAACCAACCATTTTTACTAGGAACGAGACATCGCCTTTTTGTCATTACAATTACTTTAAAAGGGAAAAAGCTTGTAACCCATTCAATTTCATTATATAGTTCTTCTTACTTATATAACAGTAGATTTCATGTTTAACGACTTAAGACAAAACAAAGCAAAACTGATTCTTAGACAATAGAAAATTAAGAAATTACTCTCTTGTCGTATGCATAGCAAATAAATACCAAAATTACTTCAGTTATTATCCCTGTCAATTAAAGTACACATAGTCACGTGGCTATACATGGATGATGCTAAATCACCATGAATCTGTTATATAAACCGTGACAAAGATAATTGCCGTTGTTTTCGTAAATTATCTATCATATGGTCCGTTTTTGTAAAGTGTTTGGACTATTAAAACCATTAGATTACCGTTTTGCGATACCAGAGGGAATTCTGCTGTCGGCGCTGTTTTGTAAATGCACGCAAACTTCAAATGATGATGGTATAGAAACGATTTAAATGGCTCAGGCTTAATTTCTAGAATTGAATCCTTGAGCGCTGGCAATTAATTAAGAAAAAATTGTAACTGCGTCATTTAAAATAATGAAGGATACACTCTTGAGTAAATTGTAATTTTGACAATTTAAGACAAGTTCCAATAATTGCTCTTAACTGGTTCTGTTTCCAGTTACTTTAATGTAAATGCTTAGTGTCGATCTCGTATGATGTTTTATCTTTACTTGTTTTTGGATGCTTAAGTCAGTTACATTGCCATTTAATCAGAACAGATCTAATACATGAATATATTGAACACATTGAACACGTAGTCGAAGAAAAAAGAATATCACACGGTGTTGTGTCACTTATCTATGCGCACGAATTCGACGTCATGGTATACAGCCATATTGATACCATTCTCAGACTCGGGTAGGAAATGCCTGTTCCTAGATTCTCGACAGTAAATTCATTTTTCATCGCCTATATGATTACTCAGTCGGTACGTACTGGACCAACATACCTTCTTCGAGAAACCAAAGTACAGAGGACGGGACCTACATACCTTCTTCGAGAAATTAAGGGACAGTGGACGAGACAGGATCTACATATCATCTTCGGGAAAACAATGGTAAGTGGACGGGACAGGACCTGCAATTCAATTCATTTCGAGAAATCAAGGTAAAGAGGGTGGGACGGGACCTACAATTTCTCTTCGAGAAACCAGGAGAAAGAAGGCTTGACTGGTCCTACAATTTCCCTTCGAGAAATCAAAGAAAAGATGGCGGGTCGGGACCTAAAATTCCTCTTTGAGAAATCAAGCATTCTGCACACAAACGGTCTGACTGACTTTTGTAGGGGGACGCTAAGCATCATGGGTAAAACTGTATATTTACCTGAAAGCACGTGGCAATGTTTACATAATTTCCCCGTTCAACTGTACTGAACAAATAGAGTATGTTTTTTGTGTCTACTCAAATAAAATTAAACTATCCAACCAACTATGCACATTAAATTAAACATTTTAACCGGTATTGAATCCTCCATCCTAACGTGTTTACATCTGTCATTCTTTACACAGTATTTGAAATCGAAAGTAGATTACACGTTCGAACTATGCATCTGTACTTTAAGAGGTTTAAAAGAATTTTGTATCAATAGATTGATATGACTCTAGCTATAAGCAATCATTTATTTTACACTTTAGTAATGATTGTATCAAAAACGAAATTATTTTGTCTTCATGCGCTGCACTATATTAACTTGCATACCAAGTTATAATGCAGTGTAAATATATTAAGTGTACGTCGGCTTCTTATGAAAAGACTTACATGTACTTGCGATGAAAACTGTTTAAGAATTCCAAACCAACTAAAACTACGAAATCTTTTAGAGATGATAAAACTAAACTATTCCGAGAGAGAATGTATTTAACGAAAATAGATTAATAAATAACTTTCTTTAAACATGCGTTGAATATTTTCGACAAATTATTGTTTTTTTGTGAATTAATTAGAATTTAATTTAAGAGTACAAGCTTTAATTACGTTTTAGTAATGACTTAACGATGATGTAAAAGTAGTTAGACGAAAATGTTTAATTTGATTAGAGAATGTTGACAATAAAGCCATCTGTTGCCCACGTGAATATTGAATCAAAATGAATGCTTATATATATAAATAATTTAGTTTTCACTGAGACTCCTGCTACTTTCATATGCCCTTACTTACTACTAAATAATTTCGTTGGATTTTTTCCATAACAGACATTGAATATTCATGGTGCTTTAGTCTAGTTTCTTCGACAAAATTTCATTCGTAAACGTGAAGGGTTTGAAACCCCATCGATATGGACATCCGTTGGAATCAACAACTCAAGGGAGTGATGGTTATACCTTAAATAATACATCACACGTCAATGTAGTTTTTATTTGTTTAGGGCTATCAGGTGAAGTGGCATGAATGTGTATGAGTGTCAACGTAAAACAACGGTCTCTGCTTGGTACAAAGAATGATAAAAAAGGCTACTGGTTACTAAGAGTCACAGTCAAAGGTTATTTTTTATATAAAAAAATATAACCTTTCCTATCAAATTACTAACTTTGTAAACCCCAATAAATCAGTGCTTTAGCGCTTTGGATTGACTATGCCTGTATGAGGCTATGTAGTCAAAGATGTAGTAAGCTAGCACTGAGGTTTCCTATTGCCTACAGCAAGAATACAAAAACAGCATTCAACGATCAGAATTTAAATCTCTATCTACATTAATAATATCATCATTTTTATCATCCAGTTAATTTCCTTCATTTCGTGCCTAGATTTATCTCAAAAGTTTTGGACGATGGAGTGATTAATATTGAATAGGTTAAGTTCTACAGTCAGAAAGGCAAATATTATAAATAAATCTGGAGGAAAGCTAGACTAAGCATTCTTTTTGACAGTAAATGATATCCATTCATTTCTGCAGCCAGATGTCGCACTGTATGTCTGGATTTATTCATCAATCTGATAAGTATATTACATGCAATATTTTTGTATTAAGTACGAGGCATATTCTCATACATGTAGGTCTTGATTTATGTATTTGTTTCCATATTTAAGGTCGTTTGATTACACTTGGCATTGAGCTGACATTTTCTTTCTACGGAGAGAAATGACATTACATATCAACGATTGGTTTTTATCTGCAAAGACCAAGAATCGAACCAGAAAACACTTGTTTTAGAATACTGTGTTTAACCACAGTGCCACGATGTGGTCCTTCAGAGAAATATTAAAACGTTTCCAGTATTTTATGTTTATCTGAATATTTGGCTAACATATTCTCTTTACCAGAGAACGAAGTATATTCTTCTGCTTACAGCCTTGTCGGTGTTATTCAGGCCAATACTCGGCGGTAGAGATCAGGACTACAGTCGCCAGTGATTCAGATCAGCAATGAAAAAGTGTTTGTTTTTGGTGACTTGAGTCACCTTTCATTCTCCAATGTCTTGGAACATCCACTGATGCACTACTCATTGACCCTAAGATTTAATTTGCACATTAGATGATATCATGATACTAAATCAATAATTAGAGTCAGCCACTTCTCCCTAGGCACACAGAGATACAAAGTAACGATTTCTTAGACTGATATTGTCCAAAATTGCGAGGAATCGGTCGTTTTATGTCAAATGCAATGCTTAGATATATTTGAACGAACTGTCTTAAATAAACAAGTCATTGCTGAATCGATTGGTAGAATTTGACGAGAAATACGAGTAGCCATTTACGGTGAACATTATAGGTTTGTAGAAAAAATGTGGAGATGTTAATTATTCCTTATTCAGTGTTGAGGAAGACGAATTTGATAGTAAATTCTGCACAGCCAATTTGCGCTCACTAAATAGTGTCAAGTAGAGCGTAATATAGAATAAAGTAAACAAAATATGAAATTAATTATAATAAAATATAGTATATCTAAGGAAAATATTTGTATATGTATCATATTGAAGTATATTCTACAGATGGCTTGAATAACTCATACGTTGAGTTACTGCTTAAAGTTTATCAGCCATTTAATCTATATTCCGTGTGTATTTAGTATATTCAAAATGCAAACAAGAGCTTGCAGTAGTCACAACAAAGACAAAAATAATAAAAATATGTACAAAAATAAAAATAATGCGAGTACATGCATCACATTTCTTTGTGGAAATTGTTTAGTTTGAATCGTCTGCACAGATAAGTTTGCTCATTACCTAATTTACAAATCTGTTTAATTTTTGTGCGAAGGATATGAAACTAACAAAAAAAAAACTCGCAGGGTCAATTTCGATTAATATTGAAAAGAAGAATTGCATTTATTTTATGCGCGTTATGTGGTATTTTTTAAATTTCGAAAGCAGTCTCAGTTTTAGAGTTGAACATACATTGAAGTTAAATAAATGAGTAGAACTTAACACGCGAGAATTCCTACTTTATCCTTGTAAAAGATGAAATTTAAGTGTGAAATCTCGGTCATGGATAGACTTACAGTTTTCCTTGTGCAGTGTTTAGAATATATTAATGTATTTAATGCATGTATACAATGATGCTTTTCCTGTGGAAGAAACATTTTCAATTACAGCAAATTTATCCCCCAAATCTCCTTTAATGGAGAAACTCACATTCACAAGTTTTTAAGTTGGCAGTTATCGTTTATCATACAGTATTAACGCAGCTATCTCAAAGAAAATTCTCTATTCTTTTTTTCGACTGTTAAGTTAATTTAGAAAGAGTCTCACGCGAGTCTGATTTAAGCTTTCCATTCGCCAATCCAGAAATGGGTGATGAATTAAAAATAAACTAACTATCGTGGCTACGCAATACTGGAATATTAACCAAATTAAGATACACCGGAAAGGACAAAAAAGTGTTACCGTTTGATTAGTAGCAAAACACTTGACTATACTAGACGAAGGAGCTATATTTGGAATTCAAATCACCTTGAGTTAATTACAATCAAGTAGTCGTTTCGCTATGTCAACTCGACAATTTTATAACTTGTTTAGAATGTGATATTTGAATTCTTAGAAAATCTCTTTTTAATTCTTCATTAGAAGAGCTTTGAAAAAAATGCAAAGAACAGCAATGATTAAGAAAATGACTTTAAGTAGTACTAGTACGGTAGTGAAATCATTTAAAACATTAGTTGACTCTCATTATACTTCACTGAATCAAATATTTATCGTGCTGAGATAATACTGCATATAGGCGATATGCAAGCGTCAACTTAGTTCAAGATAGAAAGGACAGCTAAACACGTATGTACTAGCAGACATTTAACCAGTATTCAATTATAAAATATGTTTAAACACTAAACATCAGTTCAAAGTGTAATCATAAAGATTACCAAATGTAGGTTAAACAAAAACAAAATTTATCAAAATTCCGTTTTATAACGCAGTCTGGATTTTAGAGTTGAAATAATATTGTAGTAAAATAATTGAAGAGAACGTAACTCACAAATGAAGACAAAACATTTAATACATTTTGGAAAATTATCAGTAAAATGGCACCGATGATTTTTTGGCACAGATGCATAAAAATGGACTTGGATATTCACATGGGAAATGTATATTCAAATTAACCAACTATATTCACTTTGAAGTTACTGATAATTCTATATATATTTGTGTTTTGTTTCTCCTACAATACACTAATAACTTAATACTTTGTTTTGTCCTAAAAACTAATTAAATATTTACAAATGTTATCCTAACATTTTGTGCACAAAACGACATCATAAAAAAGATGTAGTGACACAATTTTTACGCATAATTGTAGGCTACTCTGTTGTGTTATCTATAACAAATGAGTGCGTCAGAATCCGCATTTAATTTTACATTTTTACGTATTTCTACATTATCGTGATCGATCCATGCCAATTTTGACTAGATTTAAAAAGACTTTCAATAACATGTGGAAATCTAACAAAATGCCAAATAAATTCATAAGCTGGTATATACCAGACATATGACTGTCGATTGCATATCATTCTAAATAAAATATATGATTAATTTGTCTTAACAAACGTATTACGAAGTAGCAATGAACTTAATATTATACTTGGCGACCTTGTCTCAATACCCAAGGTGTTTGGTGAAACATTCAAAGTGTAATCAAACACATTTTATAAACGGAACAACTCAATGACTTGATTATGCACTACGTTCTAACAGCACCTGACGTAAGACGACAGTTTTATAACCCAAATTTCTCAAGACAGTCGTTTGTTGTTATTTGTTTGGAGTGATAAGACTTTTGCTGTTGCTGATGATAAAATTTCTGATGGTCGTCATAAACTTGCTCGTACTGAAATAAACACAAAACACTCACTCGATTGTTAATATCTCGCCAAGCAAATATTTCTACAGAAATAAAACAGTATGTTCTCTAGAGACAAGCAAAATTATCGAATGACTTTACAATTAGATTACCTTCTCAGCGTATTGTAGTTGATTAGAGACGGCTTCCCAGAGCTCACGGCTAATGCAGTAAAATTATATACGTAGATACGTCACAGCCCATAATAGGCAACGCGCAGATAGATTCGGCCACGATCAAGACGTTATTTTCTATTGTTCACTTGCTTCATATGTGTAACCTACAAACGATGGCAAAATGTATTACTTCCTGAGGATGCCTTTAAATCACAATGTATCGTAAGATAGTTCTATACAAGTCCACATTTGTTTAGAGGAAATCAATGCCATTCTTTAGAATAGCGACTTAGTATTTATTTTTGGTTGCGATAATCGTATTACGAGCTAAGTTTAATGACGTGTGTAGAAAAGTGACTATTGTAACAAAGAATTACCAATAATGATATCGTCACTTATAATTTTTCGTCGACTCGACAAAAAGGAAGAAGATATCGGCTTTAGTATTGTTAATATCATAGTCGTCATCTAATGATTGATTGTTGGAATCAATTTGACGGCAGATTAACCATCTAGAAAATAAGACTAAATTCATTTCATAAATACAATAAAATAACGTTTATCCGAAATCGATGGAAGAGAAGTTGAACTTAATACTTACAATTTTCGGATAGCAGTTAACTTTAGATAACACGATAAGAATTGTAGCATTGCTGTATATGCATATACAGTATTAGTGTAAATTATAAGCCGGAGATAATTTAGTAAGGCAAGAACAAGTGGACAACAACACCGCATCGGGTAGTTGACTCCTCCTAACGCGGGATAATATTAGGATTTTTTCTAATACAATGTCTACCAAATCGCCTTGTATGATGAAACATGGACTAGAAGTAAACACTGATTTGCTTGGTTTTTAAAGCGAATGATTCTCTTTTGAATGTATAACAAGTCACTTTACAACACACATTGGAAAACGATGATACAATTTAAAGGATTGGCCGACACACACATGTAATTTGTGCACCTATATACAACTGAAATGAATTTCTATGATCCTTCAGAGAACTACAAGGTTTGAATATGTGTATGCTAGCTCATTGAACCATAATTTGTTTGTTGGGTGCATTTATTTATTCTGATCTCCAATTTTCCGTAAGTAACTGCCTATATTTGCTCTCGTAAAGAAATATAGTCTCAAACCCAAGGCTCTCAACACAAGCACAATCTTATAATGATTTGATGTAAACAATCTTTGCCACTTCAACTACGGTAGACTCTGCCTTGAAGTTATGTAAGACCTTTTACAAGTAACATTCTGTATTGTTTGATGTATGCGATCAGAAATGAAATGATTTCTTGACAAATTGGAATTTACAGAATTATATATTGTAGGAAAACCTTACATTTTTACTAAGAACGATACATCGCCTTTTTGTGATTACAATTACTTTAAAAGGGAAAAAGCTCATGACCCATTCAATTACATTATACAGTTCTTCTTACTTAGTATTATGATGTTGTAGGGGGTAGACGTGTTTTTGTGTCTGTGAATAAATTGGACTTATTTTTGGACTTATTGTGTTGTTTGTGGATATATTTATATGTGCATGTAGCTTAAGAAATAGTGCTTTTGGATGGTGGTAACTATGAAACAATATACTTTCTAATTAACAATTAATTGAAGAAAACACTTTAGACAATAGCCATCTAGTATAATAACAATTGAGAGATTAGTGAATTTCGCTCACTCTATGTTATAATTGTATGTCATTTACCCCCAGGCAACGTATTATAAATGTATTTATAGTGATGACTAGTGACTAAGAGATTATGGGATTAAAAGGTAAATCCAAAAAGCGAAAAAAGACTCAAAACAGCTCCGCGTCTGACTGTGAAAACTCACAAGATGACAGATCATATGAAGCGGATGTGTCAGTAACGATAGAGGATACTATCATAGAAGACGATGAAAGTGTCGATTTTGAATCCTTTGTCAAAAAAACATTGAATTCCATCAAGTTATCTCTAAGTAAAAACCATTCATCAATCACACAAGTTATTCAAGTACAACAAACTATACGTGGTGATATAAAGTCGATAAATAAAAGTATTAATGCTATTTCGACTAGGGTGTCTAAACTAGAGAATGTTACTTCATCAATACAAGAAAATGTTGAAAAAGTGCAAACTGTGTCTAGTACTCTCCAAACAGATGTCGAAAAATTAAACACGGCACATATAAAGCAAAACGAAATCATTACGTCATGCATGAGCCGTACGGACAATATTAACAAACGTATACAAACTATAGAACAATCATCATCAGAGGCATTCACTGCTGTTTCCTCTCAAAAAAACTCTATCAAAGCTCTTGACGAAGAAATGAATTCTGTGTACAAAAGAATCGCTAACATGGAAGATGATCTCTATAGTGCCAAAAATGAGCTGGAACAAGCCAGAGAATACATAAATAAACTTGAGAGGTTCTCTCGTGAAAACAATGTACGGATTTTAAACATTACCGAATCGCCAAACGAAAACTTGTGGAATATCGCTCAGCAGGTATTCGCTAAAGTAGGGTTACAAAATGCAGAAATAATGAAAGTTCACAGAACTGGTAAACAAATAGTTCGGAACGGTAGAACTGTGCCACGACACATCATCGTAAAATTGTTACGTCATACGGATAAACATTATTTGCTTCGTCATCAACGACAAAGTCTAGTAAATGAACACTGTTTCATCACAGAAGATATGACGGAGGCTGACTTACAAACCAAGCGTTCATTACAGCCTGTCATAGACAAAGCAACTGCTGATAATAAACGGTGGAAATTTCGTAATGGTAAATTAATCATAGACGGTCAATTATACAATAAACCTGCCCACTAGGACAGTACCCAGTCTGATAATAATCACATCAATGACTCATCATTGAATTTAACTGCTGCAACATGGAATGTCAACTCATGGACTAAAAATAATGGTAACTTTAGAGAAAGTATTATTCTTAAATTAAACTTCGATTTGTTTGCTGTCATAGAGACAAAATTAAAATCTGATCATGTTCTGACCTTAAATGGTTACACTTATTATGGACATAACAGACAGAACATTCACACAAACGACAACGGTTCCGGTGGGGTTGGACTGTTTGTAAAAAATGAATTACTGGAACAATTTAATGTAAACATTTTTGACAAATCTTTTAGAGATATTTTGAGTATTGAGTTTGTAGACAAGATTACGAATTATTGCTTCTTAATAAATGTATACTATTTACCGCCAGAAAATAACATTAACGGTAAATTTACACAAGAGTTTTTCGACCATTTAACAAACATTACGTATAGAGCGAGTGACCATGACCTTTGTATGTTTTTAGGAGATATCAACGGTAGATGTGGTGATGAATCGGATTTAATATCCGTCATTGACGATTGTGACTTACCAAAACGTGTTGTTTTAGATACTGTAAAAAACTCTCGAGGTTCAAGCTTCATAGAATTTCTTAAAAGTGTTCACTACTGTATATTAAATGGCAGATTTGATTCTGATTGTGATAATTTTACCTGTATTTCACACAGGGGAAAGTCTGTGGTGGACTATATTTTTCTTCCACATGAACATTTTGACTGTATCAAATATTTTTCAGTATTAACCGTTACAAATTTGTGTGAAGAATTAAATATACTTCCCACTAGAGCCATGCCGGATCACTCCATCTTATGTACTAATTTTAACCTTACTTATTGTCAAGACAATGTTAAACAAAGGGAGGTAATTCATCCCGAAATAAACGATCACGATGTTCCAAATGATAGATTGTACATTAAACATAACTATACAAATATTCCGAATCATTTTATGTTAAATGATGAAATGATTGAACAAATTAATCAAACAATTGTTAAAATAGAAAATTGTCAAAGAAATCAGGTTAATATTGACGCATTATATGAATCCATCTGTCAAACTTACTACAACGAAATGGACACAAAACTTCGATATTTTGATAAACGCTCAACTAAACTATCTAAACGTGTTCTTAAACCATGGTGGAACAATCACCTGGCACAACTTTTTGATGAGTATAGAGTCGCAGAAAAGGCTTACTTAAAATGTAAGTCTCACAACAATAAGCGTACGCTGCAATCGAATTTTAAACAAAAACGACAAATATTTGATCGTGAATACAGGAAATCAAAACGAAATTTTCAAACAAATGTTAAGATAGGTATAACCGAATCTGAGACCAAAAATCCTCGCGAATTTTGGAGTAAAATTAAAGAAGTAGGCAGATCAAATTGTCAGACCAAAAATGTAAACATCCCTAACCAAGTAATCTTAGATGACGGATCTATTTCCTCAGACACTAAAAGTGTGTTAAATAAATGGAAATCTGACTTCTCTTACATCTACAATTCAGATCAGGAACATATCCTAAACGAGAGTAATTTCGACAACAGTAAATTTTCTCCAAATTTTGAATTTGATTATTCAAACGAAATAAACGCACCGATTACGCAAGCTGAAACGTCAATTGCTATAAAAATGGCAAAACTCCGTAAAGCCGTTGGAATTGATTGTTTGCCAAATGAAGTTTTCAAAAATGAGGCATCCATCAACTTACTTACCTCGCTTTTCAATACATGCTTTAAATTTCATATTATTCCAAGTGTTTGGACTAAGTCAATAATCAAACCTATACCTAAAAGTAATAAAAACGACCCACGGGTTCCGTTAAATTACAGAGGATTGAGTTTAATATCAACAGTTTGTAAACTGTACACAAACATTTTGAATAAAAGACTCGTAAAATACCTCGATGTTAACGATATTTTAGAAGACGAACAAAACGGTTTTAGAAAAGATCGATCTTGTGAAGATCAAATTTTTGCATTAACTTCGATAATCAGAAACCGTAAAACTGACAATTTAGATACATTTACCTGCTTTGTTGATATGGCTAAGGCCTTTGATCGAGTGAATAGAGATATTTTATACATTAAATTAGCAAACATAGGCCTTACAAGTGGGAATTTTATTGAATCATTAAAATCTCTATACAAGGAATGTAAAGCTACTGTTGACGTAAACGGAAAATACACTGACTTTATTGACATATTATCCGGTGTAAAACAAGGAGATGTTATTTCTCCAACTCTATTTTCAATATTTATTAACGATCTAGCTTATGAATTAAAACAACTTAATCTTGGTGTAAACCTGGAAGAAAATCTAACAGTCAGTTTACTTTTATTTGCTGATGACATTGTTTTAATAGCTCCAAGTGAAGCAAATCTCCAACTTATGTTAGATCATCTTTATAAATGGTGTACAAATAATATCATGTCAGTAAATGTTAATAAAACAAAAGTTATTCATTTTAGAAAGAAGTCTAAACCTAGGTCACATTTTAAATTTAGATTAGGTAGTTCTCAAATTGAAACATGTGAACAATACAAATACTTAGGTGTAATACTTAATGAGTTTGTCGATTTTACCGAAACTGCCAATGTACTTGGCGAATCCGCCAGTAGAGCATTTTCAATGTTAATTCATGCATTGTTCAATAAAACAGATGTAATGTTTTCATCTTTTACTAAAATATACAGTTCTAAAATAATACCTATCATGGATTATTCCTCTTCTGTTTGGGGGTTTAAAAACTATCCCAAAATCGAAAGTGCTCATAATAAAATTTTAAAATATTATCTTGGTGTTCATAAATGTACTTCTACACCAGTCATACAAGGTGACACAGGTTTATTAACACCTCACATTAGACGAAAATTGTCCATGTTAAGATTATGGAAACGTTTTATCAATATGCAAGATAGTAGACTTACAAAAAAGATTTTTAATTACGATTTTAAAAGGTGTAAAAATAATTGGTCTTACGATATAAAACAAATATTTCGTGAAATGAATAAGGGAGATAACTTTTTAAATAAATCTATTTTTGGTAGTAAAAGTTCATTCATCGAAATGGCTAAAACAATATTACTTGATAAATTTAATCCTAAATGGACAAACGATATATCATCTCAATCTAGACTAGATATTTACAAACAAATAAAAACCACATTTAAATGTGAATTATATATAAAAATGAATATGCAAAAACATATGAGATCTGTTCTTACACAATTACGATCGGGAACATTACCCCTAGAAATACAAACAGGACGTTATCATAATATTCCCAGAGATTCTAGACTATGTAGACAATGTAACTCTAAAACTGTTGAATCGGAAATACATTTTTTATTCATTTGTACAAAATATGAAAACCTAAGAATGATTCTTTTCCAAAAATTGTCTTCCGTAGGAATTCTTAGTACTGATAATTATTACTATACTTTAAATGAAATTTTTCAAAATCAACATGCTATTAAAGCCTTAGGTTCATATATCACAGAAAGTCTAAAGTGTAGGGGCTAGATATGATTGTGTTTAGCCACTGCATTTTAGTCTCTTCTCATTTCGTGTTTCTGCAACATTAATCTATTTCGTGTATTATGTTTTATTTGTTTTGTTTTGTTTTTAAAATATATTATTATGGAATGTCTGAAGCGTGTGAGCTATATAAAATGGTATATAGCTCATACACTTCAGCCTCTCCTCTCTTTTCATGATATCAACTGTAACTGTTTTATAAATACTATGTATGCATGTATGAATTACTCCATATTATTGTGTGATTATTTGTGTGTGTGTTTTTTTTTTGTTTTTTTTCTATGTGTTTTGTTGTTGTTGTTGTTTCTTTGTGTGTGTATGTGTGCTCGCTGTAATATTTAATCTAAAATAACTTAATATATGTTTCATATTTTTGGGTCTTAAGTGACTAGATAAGCCTTATTAGGCTGGGTATGTTTGGAATGTTTGTTCTTTGTATTTATGTTGTATTATGTTATGTACCATGTCACTATAATAAATAAAATATATATATATACTTATAGAACAGTAAATTTCATGTTTCTCGACATAAGACAAAACAAAGCAATACTGATTCTTAGACAATAGACAATTAAGGAATTACTCTCTTGTCGTATGCATAGCAAATAAAAATTACCAAATTACTTCTGTTATTATCCCTGTCAAATAAAGTTCACAGAATCACGTGACTATACATGGATGATGCTAAATCACCATGAATCCGTTATATAAACCGTGACAAAGATAATTGCAGTTGTTATCGTAAATTATCTATCGTATGGTCCGTTTTTGTAAAGTGTTTGGACTATTAAATCACTATTAGATTACCGTTTTGCGATACCAGAGGGATTTCTGTTGTCGACGCTGTTTTGTAAATGCACGCAAACTTCAAATGATGATGGTATAGAAACGATTTAAATGGCTCAGGCTTAATTTCTAGAATTAAATCCTTGAGCGCTGGCAATTAATTAAGCAAAAATAGTAATTGCGTCATTTAAAATAATGAAGGATACACTCTTGAGTTAATTGTAATCTTTGTCAATTTAAGGCAAGTTCCAATAATTGCTCTTAACTGGTTCTGTTTCCAGATATTTTAATGTAATTTCCTTAGTGTCGATCTCGTATGATGTTTAATCTTTACTTCGACGTTTATTGTTAGTTTGGGTAAATTGTGAATGTGTTTTTGGATGTTTTAAGTCAGTTACATTGCCATTTAATTAGAACAGATCTAATACATGAATATATTGAACACATTAAACACGTAGTCGAGGAGAAAAGAATATCACACGGCGTTGTGTCACTTATCTAGGCGCACGAATTCGATGTCATGGTATACAGCCGTATTGGTACCATTCTCAGACTCGGGTAGGAAATGCCTGTTCCTAAATTCTCGACAGTAAATTCATTTGTCATCGCCTACTTGATAACTCAGTTGGTACGACCTGGACCAACATATCTTCTTCGAGAAACCAAAGGACAGTGGACGGAACGGGACCTACATACCTTCTTCGAGACATTAAGGGACAGTGGACGGGACAGGACCTACATATCATCTTCGAGAAACCAATGGTAAGGGGACGGGACAGGACCTACATACCTTCTTCGAGACATTAAGGGACTGTGGACAGGACAGGATCTACATATCATCTTCGGGAAAACAATGGTAAGTGGACGGACAGGACCTACAATTCAATTCCTCTTCGAGAAATTAAGTGAAAGATGGCGGGACGGGACCTACAATTCCTCTTCAAGAAATCAAGGGACAGTGACTTATCGCAAAAAAGTTTTAATGCAATGTAAATATATTAAGTGTACGTCGACTTCTTATGAAATGACTTACAAGTACTTGCGATGAAAACTGTTTAGGAATTCCAAACCCATTAAAACAACGAAATCTTTTAGAGATAATAAAATTAAACTATTCCGAGAGAGGAATGTATTTAACGAAAATAGATTAATAATTAACTTTCTTTAAACATGCGATGAATATTTTCGACTAATTATTGTTGTTTTTTTGTGTGAATTAATTAGAATTTAATTTAAGAGTACAAGCTTTAATTACGTTTTAGTAATGACTTAACGATAATGTAATAGTAATTAGACGACAATGTTTAATTTGATTAGAGAATGTTGACAATAAAGCCATCTGTTGCCCACGTGAATATTGAAGTCAAAATGAATGCTTATATATATAAATAATTTAGTTTTCACTGGGACTCCTGCTACTTCAATATGCCCTTACTAACTACTTGGTAATTTCGTTGGAACTTTCTTTTCATAACAGACATTGAATATTCATGGTGCTTTAGTCTCGTTTCTTCGACAATTGTTCATTCATAAATGTGAAGGGTTTGTAACCTCATCGATATGGACATCCGATGGAATCAACTACTCAAGGGAATGATGGTTATACCTTAAATAATACACAACACGTCAATATAGATTTTATTTGTTTGGGGCTATCATGTTAAGTGGCATGAATGTGCATGAGTGTCAACGTAAAACAACGGTCTCTGCTTGGTACTAAGAATGATAAAAAAGGCTACTGGTTACTAAGAGTCACAGTCAAGGGTTATTTCTTATATAAAAAAATATTCCTTTCCTATCAAATTACTAACTTTGTAAACCCCAATAAATCAGTGCTTTAGCGCTTTGGTTTGATTATGCCGGTATGAGACTATGCAGTCAAGGATGTAGTAAGCTAGCACTGAGGTTTCCTATTGCCTACAGCAATAATACAAAAACAGCATTCAGCGATCAGAATTTTAATCTCTATCTACATTAATAGTATCATCCTTTTTATCATCCAGTTTATTTCCTTCATTCAGTGCCTAGGTTTTTCTCAGTGTTTTGGACGGTGGAGTGATTAATATTGAATAGGTTAAGTTCTACAGTCAGAAAGGCAAATATTATAAATAAATCTTGAGAAAAGCTAGACTAAGCATTATTTTTTGACAGTATATGATATCCATTCATTTCTGCAGCCAGATGTCGCACTGTAAGTCTGAATTTATACATCAATCTGATAAGTATGTTACATGCAATATTTTTGTATTAAGTACGAGGCATATTCTCATACATGTAGGTCTTAATTTATGTATTTGTTTCCATATTTAGGGTCGTTTGATTACACTTGGCATGGAGCTGACATATTCTCCTTCTACGGAGAGAAATGACATTACATATCAACGACGGGTTTTTATCTGCAAAGATCAAAAATCGAACCCGGAAACTCTTGTTTTGAAAATATGTGTTCAACCACTGTGCAATAACTGGGTCCTCCATAAAGATATTAAAACGTTTCCAGGATTTTATGTTTATCTGAATATTCGGCTAACATATTCTCTTTAACAGAGAACGAAGTATATTTTTCTGCTTACAGCTTTGCCGGTGTTATTCAGGCCAATGCCAGGCGGTAGAGATCAGGACAACAGTCGCCAGTAATTCAGAGCAGCAATGAAAAAGTGTTAGTTTTTGGTTACTTGAGTCACCTTTCTTTCTACAATGTCTTGGCACATCCACTGACATTGACCCGAAGTTTTTCTTTGCACATTAGATGATATCATGATACTAAAATCAATTATTAGAGTCAGCCACTTCTCCCTAGGCACACACAGATACAAAGTAACGATTTCTTAGACTGATATTGTCCAAAATTGCAAGGAATCGGTCGACTTATGTCAAATGCAGTGGTTAGATATATTTGAACGAACTGTCTTAAATAAACAAGTCATTGCTGGAATCGATTGGTAGAATTTGACGAGAAATGCGAGTAGCCATTTACGGTGAATATTATAGGTTTGCAGAAAAAAATGTGGAGAAGATGTCAATTATTCCTTATTCAGTGTTGAGGAAGACAATTTTGATAGTAAATTTTGCGCAGCCAATTTGCGCTCACTAAATAGTGTCAAATAAAGCGTAATATATAATTAAGTAAAAATATTTATGAAAAATAATTATAGTATAATATATCTAAGGAAAATATTAGTACATGTATGTGTATTATATTGAAGTATATTCTATAGATAGCTTGAATAACTCATACGTTGAGTTACTGCTAAAAGTTTATCAGCCATTTAATCTATATTCCATGTGTATTTAGTATATTCAAAATGCAAACAAGAGCTTGCAGTAGTCAAAAAAAGACAAAAAAAATAAAAATGTGTACAAAAATAAAAATATGCGAGTACATGCACCACATTTCTTAGTGGAAATTGTTTAGTTTGAATCGTCTGCACAGATAAGTTTGCTCATTACCTAATTTACAAATTTGTTTAATTTTTGTGCGATGGATATGAAACTAACAAAAAGAACACACAGGGTCAATTTCGATTTTTAGTGAAAAGAAGTATTGCATTTATTTTATGCGCGTTTTGAAGTTTAGTGGTATTTTTTAATTTCGAAAGTAGTCTCAGTTTTTAGAGTTGAAAATACATTGAAGTGAAATAATTGAATAGAACTTAACACACGAGAATTCCTACTTAATCCTTGTAAAAGATGAAATTTAAGTGTAAAATCTCGGTCATGGATGGATTTACAGTTTTTCTTGTGCAGTGTTTAGAAAATATAAATGTATTTAATGCATGTATAAAATGATTCTTTTCCTGTGGAAGAAACATTTTCAATTACAGCAAATTTATCCCCAAAATCACCTTTAATGGAGAAACTCAGATTCACGAGTTTTTAAGTTGGCAATTATCGTTTATCATACACTATTAACGCAGCTATCTTGAAGAGAATTCTCTATTCTTTTTTCGACGTTTTTTAAGTTAATTTAGAAAGAGTCTCACGCGAGTCTGATTTAGGCTTTCCATTCGCCAATCCAGAAATGGGTGATGAAATAAAAAAAAAACTTACTACCGTGGCTGCACAATACCAGAATATTAACCAAATTAAGATACACGGTAGAGGACAAAAAGTTTTACCGTTTGATAAGTTGCTAAACACTTGACTATACTAGAGGAAGGAGCTATATTTGGAATTCAAATTACCCTGAGTTAAATACAATCAAGTAGTCGTTTCGCTATGTCAACTTGACATTTTAACAACTTGTTTAGTATGTGATATTTGAATTCTAAGAAAATCTCTTTTTAATTCTACAATAGAAGAGCTTTGAAAAAATGCAATTACTGCAATGATTAAGAAAATGACATAAAGTAGTATTAATGTTGTAGTAAGTGAAATATTAAAGACATTAGTTGACTCTCATTATACTACATTGAAGCAAGTATTTAAGGTGCTGTGAGAATCCTGCATAAAGGCAAAATATTTTTAAACACTAAACATGAAGTCAAAGTGTAATAAAAAAATTAAATGTAGGTGAAATAAAAACAAAATAAATGAAGATTCCGTTTTATAAAGCAGTTATGTTTTTTTAGAGTTGAAAATACATTGAAGTTAAATAATTAAATAGAACGTAACACGCGAGAATTCCTACTTAATCCTTGTAAAAGATGAAAGTTTTGTGTAAAATTTCGGTCATGGATGGATTTTCAGTATTTTGTGCAGTGTTTTGAAAATATAATTTTATTTAATGCATGTATATAATGATCATTTTCCTGTGCAATAAACAATTTCAATTACAGCAAATTTATCCCCAAAATCTTCTTTAATGGAGAAACTCAGATTCACGAGTTTTTAAGTTGGCAGTTATCGTTTATCATACAGTATTAACGCAGCTATCTTAAAGAAAATTCTCTATTTTTTTCTTTGACTGTTAAGTTAATTTAGAAAGAGTCTCACGCGAGGCTGATTAAAGCTTTTCATTCGCCAATCCAGAAATGGGTGATGAAATAAAAAAAAACTAACTATCGTGGCTGCACAATACCAGAATATTAGCCAAATTAAGATACACGGTAGAGGACAAAAAAGTTGTACTGTTTTATAAGTTGCTAAACACTTGACTATACTAGAGGAGGGAGCTATATTTGGAATTCAAATCACCCTGAGTTAGATACAACCAAGTAGTCGTTTCGCTATGTCAACTCGACAATTTTATAACTTGTTCAGCAATGTGATATTTGAATTCTAAGAAAATCCCTTTCTAATTTTTCATTAGAAGAGCTTCGAAAAATTGCAAAGAACTGCAATTATTAAGAAAATGACTTTAAGTAGTACTAGTACGGTAGTGAAATATTTATGACATTAGTTGACTTTCCTTATACTACACTGAAGCAAGAATTTAAGGTGCTGAGAGAATACTGCATAGAAGCAATATGCAGGCGTCAACATAGTCCAAGATAGAAAAGAAAGCTAAACACGTATGTACTAGCAGACATTTAACCATAATTCAATTATAAATATGTTTAAACACTTAACATGAAAACAAAGTGTAATCATAAAAAAATTAATGTAAGTTTAATAAAAAACAAAACTTATAAATATTCCGTTTTATGAAGCAGTTTTGTTTTTAGAGTTGAAAATATATTGTAGTTATATAATTGAACAGAACGTATCATGCGAGGATTCCTGTCTTAATTCTTGTAAAAGATGAAATCTTTTGTAATTTCGGTGTAAAACCTCGGTCATGGATGGGTTTGAGTTTTTTTGCGCAGTGTTTAGAAAATATAAATTTATTTAATGCATGTATATAATGATTCTTTTCCTGTGGAAGAAACATTTTCAATTACAGCAAATTTGTCTCTAAAATCTCCTTTAATGGAGAAACTCAGATTCACGAGTTTTTAAGTTGGCAGTTATCGTTTATCATACAGTATTAACGCAGCTATCTCGGAAAGAATTCTCTATATTTATTTCGACTGTTAAGTTAATTTAGAAATAGTCTCACGCGAGGCTGATTTAAGCATTTCATTCGCCAATCCAGAAATGGGTGATGAAATGAAAAAAAACTAACTATCGTGGCTGCACAATACCAGAATATTAACCAAATTAAGATACACGGTAGAGGACATTGTCTGTATTGTGATGACACCACGTTATGACACCATCATAGGCAGGTTGTACTTAAATTTTGTTTAAGCTGCAAATTCTACAACACTGTTGTTATTCTGATTACCCATTTTCATAAGAATTGTACACATAGTTTGTTAGTTTATAAACTGATTTAGATCAATATTGATGCAAGTTCTTAAAATTGTGAATTATCACTCTCGAGTTCGCTTAATGGTGCCTAGTACTGAACAAGTATGATGACACTTCATGTTCTAGTTACAAATAAGTGGATTTTGAATGTTCATAGTACCGATACTGAAGACAATGGTACAATTTATTGACCAAAGACAAAACGAGGTGGGTTTTTGGATTACCGCTTAACTTAATGTACTAAAGCTAATAACATTTCTGCGAATTCCACCCCTTGACAATTCAGACACATTTCTCATTCCATTCAATTAACGTTGATCTTATAACATTAGCTTTGAATAACCCTGTCATTTACATTTACATATGGCACATTTCGCGTGTCACTTCAACCATAGGGTTAAATACTAACGATAAATAAATTTACTTCCATTTAATTCATTCGCGTGTCGATGATTTGGCCGGCTTAGGACGTAACACGTTCCGTTATTATAACTCTGGCAAATGAACTGTTTTTATTATCAATCCGGTACGTATTGAACGCTTTTTATCCTAGACAAATCAAGGACAATGCCGTCCATTACCATTTACGCTCATCATTTTCTCTCGTATGCAAATCACTGACGTGTTGATGAATTTCTCTGCTTTTACAAAATACTCATCAATTTTTTTCTCCGAAAAATATCA